>CM035227.1:52004965-52412510 GCA_020226215.1 Sindora glabra | reverse complement strand
TATAATTGTTATAGAGTATAAGAGATGATGTTCTTTTATATAATGCTAAGAGAGTATAAATCATGGATTAGAGTTGTCCAAAATTGGTTCATAACCCAATCCATAAAATGCTTATAAATAGGTAGAAGAAAAGAATTTAAAGGTTGGTTAACAAAAGCCTTCATCAGATTCCTTAAGAAACTCTCTCTTTCTCTCCACTTTGCACACAAAAAGGAAATTTAAGTCATGAATAAGATTACCTTTTTGAGTAATTGTCAATACAATCAGTAAAAACAAATATAGAATCCTGAATTTTTCACTACGTACTTCTGATATTTTAATATATATGAATTCGATTCATATCCTTGTATATTTTCCAATAGGGTGGGATGAAATATTTTTTCCAAATTCCTTTAAATGTTGAGTTGTATGTTCTCTAGAATGATTAGTCCTTTGCAAGTTAGTTGATTTGTTATTAATAAATAAATATTTTTTAGCAAATAACAAATTAAAGAATTCATTTATAAATACATTATAATAACTAGTTTTATGTTTCTTTCAAATAATAAAAATTATTTATAAATAAATTGAAATAATTTTTGTTGAAATGAAACAAATAAATTATAAACAATTAACTTAAAAAAGTATAAGAGCAAAGATTTACTTGAAACTTTTGTTCATAAATTTAATATTTTTATAAAATAAAAAAGGTTAATTAATTGCAATTTTCCTCACAATACAAAAGACATATAGTCAATTATAAAACAAAATAATCTAACAGTTTAGTTCCTACTTTCATTTATAGGTCTTCCCATAGAGCAACAGGGTCCGTTGCGATGTTAATGTGAGATTATTGTAAGAAATACATGTCTTATCACTTGCAAGAAAAGTAACAGAAAAAGGCAATGGAGTAATGGCATATGTTCGACACCATGTCCTACAGCATACATGCCATGGCCCATCCTAACATCGGATATTCACGGCATTTCGCGGAAACCGCTTAAGAAGAAGTTCATACTTTTGTCTCTTTGTAAGCCACGCACGCCAACTTATGCTCTCATATTCTCTTCTCCTCTCCTCTCATAAAATTAGTAAAAAAAATTTATGATACATCGTTGATAAAATAAAATATATTATTAAATTTAATTGTACGTATATTGTCATATAATATATGAAATTTAATTTTTGAAAAAAAAAATTCAATGTACTATTAAATCCAATAATATATTGATATATTACTATGGGTGAATTCTAAGATGCCTTTAAGGGTTTGGTATCCCGGGTGGTGTGGAAAAATATAGATCATTAGATGAAATTACTAAGTCATTACCCAGATTTTTGTAATTTCATCCGGTAGCCTATATTTTGCCATACCACCCCGAGTACCAAACTCCTAAGGCACCTTAACAAGCACCATTATTATGTTAATGATGTACTAAAGTTCTTTTTTAAAAAAAATTTGATCCTCACTTTTTTTCTTTCTTTATACTTCTATCTTACTTATGGATACACCTATTTTTTTATATACAATAAAATTTTAAATTCTTTTGAAATTTTAAGAGGCAACATAAATATTTTAATTTTATAATCTTCTAGGATTTAAAAATTTAAGATAGTGTAGTAGTTTTAAAAACCATTACATTAAGATTGTTTGATCATATCTGTATAAAAAATCAATAATTATGATTAAATAATTTTAATTTAATAGTTTCTAAACTTGTTATGCCATTCCCAGTTTCAAAATCCTTACAATACCATAGCAAGATTTGCATAAATAAGATTTAAAATTCCTTTTCATGTAAAATAATATCTATAAGACATTTTGTATTTATCTATCACCAATGTAGCAAGAGGAGGTGACAAGAGATGGTGGGGCACACCTCACATAAACTTTAAAGGTGTTTAATTTGTAAAATTCATATTAAAAGTACAATTTCTAAAAAGTAGAAAATTTTTGAATCATTTAATTTGTCAGTTGGAGTCAAATTTTTTAAAAAGTTTTATTTTTTTACAAATTATAAAAAGTTGTTTATTTATTTTCTCTTGGAAGGGATGAAAGTAGGCCACCTAACCTATAAACTTCTAAAAGTTGAACATATTTTTTTATCTAACCTAACCTAATTTATTTGCAAAATAGAAAAGTTTAACTCAAATTTTTAGCTTATTTTACAAAATAGCCTACTTCATATTATTTAAAACTTAGTCTATTAGCCTATTAAGTTGGCCAATATTTTTATATATTAAATTATATATAATATTTTGAAAAATATTTTATACACATTTTAAAAAGTGTATGAAAATTTTTATCACATTCTCATTCTATTAATTTTATCTTATATTATAATTATTTAAATGATTAATTTAAAATTATTGCGGTAATATTTATAATTATTTTAAGATCAAATCAAGTTCAAGTTTAGCCAAACTTTAAATTTTACATTTTTTAATTAGTGAAGCCAATTTAAAATTGAAATATTATTATTAGTTTGAGTTCAAACCATAAGTTATATTTGATAATATTAAAACTTAACTTGATATAATTTAATTTTTTATAATAGTATTTTTAAAAACATTTATTAATTATTAATAAACCTATATTAACTAACAAGTCAAGCCTTAAAAAAATTATGCATGAATCAAGTTAAACTAAATTTTAAATCTACTATAAGCTTCTAGGTCAAGTTAGGCCCCCCCCTTTTTTTTACCTAAATTATTTTAAGCAAAATCTAATTAGACCTAACCTACTTACAATTCTACTCTTTGGTAAAAAAAAAAAAAGCTTCCCATATTATTTATAGATAAAATTAAAAAAATTACTCTTATTTAAATAAACTAATGACCACTTTAATCTTTTACCCATATCTATTGGTAAGAAGAATTTTCTATGTTATTTATAAATAAAATATAAAATTATACATATCTAATTTCACTAAGGACCATTTTAACTTTCTATTCTCACTATTTAAAAATTATAATAAATATAATTTATTAATTATAAAATATAAATATAATTAATTTTTAATTATATAATAAATAAAATCAATATTATATAAAATTATATGAAACAAATATTAAATATTAAATTGTAAATATGATAATAGAAAATTGATTTCAAATAGAATTATATTTTTATATCTATTATATTATTTTATATTTGTTGTCTTTATTATTTATTATTTTACTATTTGATTATAAAAATAAAAAATTATGTTTTTCTTATCTATGTTATATAAATTTGATAGAATTAATCATTTATTGTATTAATTATGTAAATAATTTTTTCATTTAAATTATATTTCAATTTAATTATATTAAAATAATTCATGATATATATATATATATATATATATAAGACATCTTAATTTTTTTAATATAAATTTCCATTTGGTTTGCACATGACATAAATTCTTATGAGAAGTTAAATTTTCTAAAAAGTAAATTACCTTATGAATTTTATAGGAAGGTCAAAATTATTTGATTGATACTAAAAAATTGACACTTCCTAGAAACTAATTTCATATATTTTCTTTGGTTTAAATCTAAACTTTCTAGGAGGTATTGTCAATATGATTATATATCATTAAAAAATATAATATAAAAATAAGAAATATCCATAAATTTTAATTTTCTCTAGCTATCTTTTTCAAAACCATATTTTTAATATCTATTTCCATCACAATTTTTTTAAATTGATAATTTATTATTTTTTAATTATATATAAAAAATTAAAATAGGTTTTAAGATACCTTATACATATATCTTTAATTATCTTAAGATAATTTAAATAGAATATAATTTAAATAAAAAATATTATTTAAATAATTAATAAAATAAATAATTGACTATATCAAATTTATATAAAGTATATAAGAAATTCTTAATTTTTTAATTTTTTAATTGAATATTAAAATAATAAATTATAAAGATAATAAATATAAATAAAATAATACAATAGATATATAATAAATATAATTTTATTTAAAATTAAATTTCTATTATAATTAATAATTAATAATTTTGATTATATTTATAATATGATATTTAATATTTATTTAATATAATTTTATATAATACTCATATATTTATTATATAATTAAT
Organism: Sindora glabra; assembly: GCA_020226215.1. Taxonomy (NCBI): domain Eukaryota; kingdom Viridiplantae; phylum Streptophyta; class Magnoliopsida; order Fabales; family Fabaceae; genus Sindora; species Sindora glabra. Next base: position 52,408,433 of record CM035227.1, on the reverse strand, counting down.
AAAATAATTATATTTTATATAATTAAAAATTATATTTAAAATTATATATATTATAATTAATAAATTTATTTATTATAATTTTCAAAAAAAGGATAAAAGGTTAAAATAATCTTTAATTAGATTGATGGATAATTTTGTATTTTTATATATAATTGACATAGGAAGTTCTTCTTACTAAAAAAGTGTGCGTAAGTAACTTTTTATAATTTGTGAAAAATATAATTTCCCAGAAAGTTTTACCTTCTTCGTGTTGTCGGTAAGCAATCAACCAAACAATTTAAGGATCTTCTACTTCCCAGACATATTACTTTTGCGAACTAAACTAAATAATAAGAAGTCACCAATTTTAAAAAATTATAATGGAAAGAAAGACTAAAAATATGGTTTCAAAAAAATAGAGATAGATAAATTTTTTTATTTTTTTTTCTATCTTAACTTTGAAAAGTGTATTAGTTATTTTAATAATATTTTCTAAGAAGTTTAAAGTTAAATCAAATAAAATATAGAGAGTTAATTCCTATGAAGTGTCAATTCCTTAATATCAACTAAATGATTTTAAGTACTTTCCAGATGTTTATAAGAGAATCTTCTTCCTAAAAAATTCAACTTCCCCTAAAAAAATTATTTTCCGCATAAATCAAATAATTCCTTAGAAGCTTGTTGGTTCATATAAGAAATAAGTTTGTCATAAGAGATTAAACTTTTCAAAAAGTAAATTTTATCATGATAACGTTCATGTAAATTTCAATATAATATTTATATAAAACATTAATAAATTTTAATTCCCATGACTAACATAAAATATTAGCATAATAGATAAGGATATTAAGAATCATAATTTCCACATATAATATTTATAGAATACAATAAAGGTCTAAAATATACCTTGATATATGACAGATTTTAATGAGAAAGAAGATAAGAAATTTCTATCTATCTCTTAGCTTTTATGGTTATTTACATTCTTTTAAATATGAAGAATAGAAGTATAGAAACCTTTGATTTTTTCTTTCTTTATTCTTCTTATTGCTTTAATATTAGTATTAAGTGACAATAATCTCCCAAATCTAGCTAACCTTAAGTTTTTAGTTGTTGTGGTAAGTGAAGAAAGGGATTTAGTCCTTTATATAGAATTTTAAATTACTCAATCTATCAAAGAGTCATAACTCTTTAACTTCTTTTATTAAATTGAAAAATATCATTTCATTATTTTAAGTGATCCTTTAAGTAGTAAAAGTACTCATTTTTTTATAAGAAAGATACGAAAAATATCCATTGACCCTGGTCAATGAGCATCAGTCCACTTTAATATAACCTTAATATGAAAATTACATAATTATGATCGTGATTATTCAATAAATAAATAAGTAATTTAATATACTTCTTAGATATTAATTAGTAGGATTTAATCATGCAATTAATAAGATTTAATTGCATACTTAATAGGATTTAATCCCAATGATGATAGTTTTTTATGTTGCCATAAAAGCCACTTATTTTAACAATTCAAACTTGTTTAGTTTATAATAATGAATTGATACTTTTACTTCCTATATTTTTTTAGGAAATATTATCAAAATAACTATTATATCTTTTAAAATTGTAATACAAAAAGTTAGGAATATTTATGAATTTCAGTTTAGATAACTTTTTTAACCTTAGAATATTTTATTTTTAGTTTATTATAACAATTAACATTAGAATTATAATATATAAAATTATAAATATCATTTCAAACCGTATCTCTATTTTATCTTGATATCATATAATTTTTAAATTTTTTATTTTTTATTTTTAATTTATTATAAAATTGAAACTGATTATATATATATATATCCCAAACTTATAATAAGGATAAAAAGATAGAATGACCACTTGTTAATTTAAGCAGGAATAATTTTATATTTTTATCTAAAAATAATATGAAAAATTGTTCTTACAAATGAAAGTATAAATAAGCAATTTTTCATGCTCATTCTATTTTAATAATTATAGGTTAACAAAATAATTCATTAATTTTCTACTGCACGAGAAATTAAACTTTTTATGTAACTTTCTATTAAACAAAGAACCGATTAATATATTTATTTTTATATATAAAAATTTTAAATTAATCCCCAAAGATTTTAAATTTCAAAATTACATATATTATATAATATTTTAACACTTGACACTCCAATTAAAAACTTTTCATCCTTCATTGATGATGGACTTCGGCCCCCCGGTCCCCGTTCATGGCAAAATTACCCTGGCACTCAGCTTCTGCCACATGGCCTTCCTAATCGGTCACTCATAATCACTCCCAGTGTGAAGTTGAAATTGTGCAAAGTGATCCTCAAAGAAGTTGATTTTTTTTTTCTCTTTTGCTGCCTCTGACCTAAATGTCAAAGCTTTGAGCTAATAAATATCCTTATGTTTTTTCACTACCTTGGCAGACTTGCCGAGTTTCTTTACTTGAGATTGAAAGCAATCGAGGCATCCGGGGGTGCCACTCTCATTCTCCTTTATCTATTCTCAGTTTACTCTATCTACTTTTTTTCATCCGGATTTATAATTTTGTGAATTTTATTATTTTTCAGAGGAGAATAAATGCTCAATCTCTGAAAAAGAAATTCAAGTAGCATTTTTCTTAAGTGATATTTATTTTACAAAATCTTTCTCATATTTTTAAAAATATTGTAAAAGAATGTAAAATTTTCATATTTGATTCAAAATTTAAAAATAATTTTAACCTAATATTCTTTCAAAATATTTTTATGAGAGAAGGTAGTTATCCAACATTTCCATAATATAGAAATGTTTAATTAATATAAAAAAATTATTTTATTCATCTCACTACTCACAATAATTAATTACTACTTATCACCACATACCAGCAATAACAATGGCCTACCATCACCCATTGCCAAACACCAATTTTCAATGATTATTATCAGTTATCACCCTTTACTAATGATTATAGTTCACCATCAGTTATCATTATTTACCATCTCCCATTATCTACAACTACAACTAACCACCACTCAAAGATCACTGCGGACTACCATGAATTTCTAACTACTATCTCCCACTACTTATTTTTTATCATTATCATTAGTTATTACCTATCATTGATAACCATTGTTAGGCACCACTATTGCCATCAATTACAATCGGTGATTACCGTTAACTACCACACACTATCAATAATTATTCAATTTTTAATGAGAATATTTTTTATAATCAAATAATAATTTTAAAAATATTTTTAATTGAACCAAATATGAAAATTTTATATTTTTATGAATTAAATTCTTGAAAATTACATTCACAAGAATATTAGGATTTCTAAAAAAATATTTGATTTTACAAATCAAATGCCACCTTAAGGTACTGATGAAAAATGTCATGTTACCAATTTGGGTAATCTTATGGAATGTTCCAACTTTTAAGAAGTTTAGTGTTTCATCATTGGATTACTTTTTTTTTAATATAAAATTAAAAATATAAATTTAGATGCATTAAAAGTAAATTAATTGTAGAAACACCCATCTTTTTAGGAGGTAGAGCTCTCATAATATTACTCTAGTAATTTAATAATAATAAAATAATAGAGTATATTTAAATAATTTTAATGAAGAACTATTAATTTAAAAGATAAAAAAATGCAAAATACCCTATCAATTTTAGAGTGACTGCATTTTACGTTCATCAAATTTAAAAACTTACAAACTAAACCCTTTAACCATATAAAATTTATAATTAATACCCATTATTTACCTAATTAATTATTTTATTAAATTACACACTTTTTAATAATTTTTTAAATAAGAATTATAATATTATTATATATAAGTTTATTGCATCATTTTTATACATAATTTTTTATGTTGTATAGTTAATAGAAATCAAATTAAATATATAAAAATGATATACAAAATTATGTGTAAAAAATAATATAATAAAATAACATACAATGATATTATGATTCTTGATTAAAAAATAAACTAAAAATTTACAAATTTAATAAAATTGTTAATTAGGTGAATTATGGATGTATATTATAATTTTTTTATATGGCTGGAAAGTTTGATTTGCGAGTTTTCAAAACCAATGGAAGTAAAATGCAATTGCTTTAAAATAAAAAGAGATATTTTGTATTTTTTATTTAAAATATTTAAATTAACTCTATTCATTCTTTTATATTTATAATAAATACACTCATTAAATTATAAAATTATTGATGATGATGAATTAATTAGAATATTTTTTATTTTATTATTATTTAATTTTTTATCTAAATAAAAAAAAGTAATGATTGCTAAGGCAGGTAATCCTCTGTATACGTTAGCTTCACTTTCTCGTCCTTTTATTATTTATGTGTGTGAGTTATAATGTGGTTAATTTTAGTAATTTCGGTCAAAAATCGGCAAGAGCTACAAGGTTAATATCAATATTATATAAAAATATTTTTCTTTTTACAAGGGCATTATATCAAACACATTTTAATGAAAAACTTTCATGCATATTATATTCCAAAACACTATTGTAATGTCACCAAGATTTTTTAATTTTATTTTCCGTCAATTTACTAATTTAGCACAATTTATTTTATGTCAATTTTTCATTAAAAAACAGAATATACTGTTCAGCTAACTAACTTATAATATCAAATAAATCTTTATAATAATGTAGAATTTCTAATTAATTAATCCAAATAAATTATTTTCAAATAATTTTTATGATTTTATATTTAATTTATTATCATTATAAATTAATTTTACACTATTACTTATTTATGTGTTATTTATGTGTTGTCACACCAATAAAAACTTATAACATTCTTTATTTTGATAAAAATTAATTTTTTAATGACATGCCATATTCCTATCAATTAATAGTGTAAGAAATTTTATACTAAAAGCAATCAAATTTATTTATTTTTATTACCAGAAAAGATTTAAATTTAATTTTTATTGCTAAACTTATAAAATTGGATGTCACAAGAATTAATTTGAAATAATCTTTTATTAATTAACATTAACAATATCACATCACATCACATCATAAATAATCAAATAATGTTTTTGCCATGGGCTGTCTTGCGATGTTCTAAATTACACATGGACAAGGACCTTAACATAGTAGTACTGCGGCCTGACTTCTTGTTGGGCACAAATAGAAGGACCAACTTGAAATTAAAATTCTATCCAGATGCTTATGTGTAATTTTTCAAATATTGCCTTTCCAACCTGCTTTGAAGGTAGCGGGTAGTGGTGGTCCAGTATCCCATTATGCATCATTTTTTTTCAATGATGGGAAGGGAACCGAGACATGTATCTAAGGCAAGTTTGCCTCATTTGGTAAAGTTATTCTTATCCTTTAATTTTCACACTTCACCTACAACCTTTTTAATGAAAAAGGTCGATTTTACTTAGAAGCTGTGCATTTTATAAGGTGTGAAAAATTTGCATCCAGTTTGGCCCGTTGAATAAATCATTTTTTTACTACTTCGAATTGTTCGATTTATTAATTTTACGTTAGAATAAAATTTGTATTAATTTAATTTTTAATATTTTAAATTTAAATAAAATTTTAATTTTTATAAAAAAATAAAATTCATATTAATTTAATTTTTATAAAATATTAAAATTTCATAAAAATTAAGATTTTACATGAACTCAAAATTTTATAAAATAAATTGATATAAATCTTATTTAAAAATAAAATTAATACAAATCTAATCCTTCTAAAATTAAAATAAAGTTTTAGTCATCATCTTTAAAATTCTTTCATAAATGATGGCACCCTTGATGCGATTATATTTGTACATGACATCGCCATCAACATTTCCATGATGTGAAGCTGAAATCTACGTTACAATTTCACAAAACTAAACCAACTGTGCTGCTCTTTTAAGCTTCACGGAGTCAACCTGAAGCTTATCGAAGACTTGAGAAAAAGAGAAAAATGGGTAGCCTTACGGAGGAAGAGCTGATTCAAATGGTGAGAGATTTCATTGAATCAGAGTCACCAGAATCTGCAGCAGCAAATGCTTCAGATTCTCTCTCTAGAAACTCTAAACCCAGACGCTTGGCTTTGCAGGTTTTTGCTCTCCTTCTCTCTCCTTCCTAGCCGTCGACGTTGTCAACGTTACCATGGATGATGTTCTTCGTTTATTTCATGGTGTCGTTTTTGTTTCTTTTTAATGTTTTGTGCGTTTAATGTAGGAATTACTGTACGAAGTGTCGGATGATGAAATCGAGGTTCTTGAGAAGATCTTGGTGTATTCGAGAAGCGTGGAATCTGGAGTGGAAGCTAACAATTTGAAGAAGCTGGTTGTTATGAATCTAAAAATGGATGGCTTTGAAGCTTCTCTTTGTAAAACTTCCTGGGTTTCCTCTTTCAATGGTCCCAAAGGTTACCTCTCTCTCTCTCTCCCCCTCCCTCCTTGTTTAATGTTTACTCAGAGATTATACAAATTCCCTCTTATTATTTTTTGATTTCGTAGTTTTTTTTTTTACAAGAATAATTATAATTTTGTATAAATTTCATTTATAAATTATGCAAATTTCCTCTTTTTAACTTTTTACCGTAATATTCCAAAAAATAAAAATAATTCCATACAAATTGCAACGACAAACTTGCTAATCTCGCGTCGGACCACACCAAGAACGTAGTTACATACAGATACAATTTTGGTGTGGCTCTAACCCCGAAAGCATGAAAATTTTTAAAATTTTCTTTAGATTTTCTTAAATTTTTTAAAATTCATCTTTATCTTTTAAAAATTTAAATTAAAAAATATAAATTCTTAATAAATTCTGTCTAATCTCCAACCTCTTTGTTATAGCTTCGATGCAACGTACACATTTCTTTATATAGGGATGTCTCAAAATTTGTTATCTGTGAAAGGAAGTAAAGAGTGAGTGGGAATAAGAATCAAATAGTAACACTGATGCAAATTTGAAAAATAAATTGATACAATCCTAATAAATTATGAGGTCCACATAATTATAAACTGTGAAGTTTATAGAAGTATGATCTCATATAATTTATATCAGGGAATGATTCTGTGGTATTTCCCACAAGAGAATAAGTCGGAAATTCGATTTTCTGAGTATGCTGTGTGCAAGCACAAGCAATAAATGGATAATGCTTTTGTTAATCTTATGATGGAAGATTAGCAGATCTTGATTTTCAGTTATGTCGGTGCATTTAGTTTTCCATTTCACAGGTGATTATGAATACATTGATGTGATGACGAAGGACAAGAATGGTGGAAAGTCAACAAGGCTAATAGTGGACGTTGACTTCAGGTCCCAGTTTGAGCTTGCAAAGCCAACGGCAGCCTACAAAGAGCTCACTGACATCCTTCCCTGCGTTTTTGTTGGGACTGAAGCCAAACTCAGCAAAATAGTCTCACTGCTTTGTTCTGCTGCCAAACAGTCCCTGAAGGAGAAAGGGTTTTATGTTCCTCCCTGGAGAAAAGCCCCCTACATGCAGTCCAAATGGCTCTCTAAAGATTGCAAAAAAATCTCCATCGCTTCTAACTTTGAAACTTGCAGCTGATTAATTAGGTTGTCTGCTTTTTTAAAAAAAAAAAAAAAATTGAAACTTTTTTGGCCCAGCTTGTGCTTTTGGTTATTCACAGGTGTATCAACTTCTGCTAGAAGGCATGAGGTCATCTGTTGAGCTACGCAGCGTATATTTACATATATGGACCTTTCTTTTGGATGTTCCGATGGAGAGTATTATGTTTTAAATCCGGATATTGCGTCCATCTTATTTTTAGTCTGAAGTACAGTTTTGTGGACTGCTGGGTATCATAGCTCTTGTCTCATTTTATCTCATTTTTAGGCGCGAATATGAACTTCCGAGACGAGTTTGGAATCTTGTCTCTTCTTTCAATCATTTTTCTATTATTTTTAATGAAGAAATAAAAATATAATTTTTTATTTAAATTATAGTTTCAAATAAAGTAAAACTTTATATTTATTTTTCTTTAAAATTTATTTCTTTTTTTTAATAGGAATGGGAAAGAATTCTCATTTTGTCTGAGGCATGTTCTCACGGGATTTCATCGAGCTGCCTTCGTCAATATTTTAGGTGGACTAAATTCGAAATATTTTTAAAAGTAATATTATATCTATTAGAAGTAAGATTTAAAATTAGGTTTTGAATAAAATTAAGGGTGTTAATTCAATAAATACAAAATATTTAAAATTTATTTATGAATATAGTATTATTTCACTTTTAATATATAAAAAAATTATAATGTTATATAACTTTTAGTGTTATATGTATTGTTAAATATTTTAAATATAATTTTATAATAACTCATTGTGAAATAACTTAAGAGAAATTGAATTATAAGTAATTAAATTAAAAAATATTAGAAATAATTATCATTTAAAGTGCATCTTTTTATCCTTTCAATGTCTTGAAGTTCTTAATAAATTATTTTATAATCAATAGTAAATTTTTAATTAGGTTATGCTTTCGTTTATCACTAATTGTTCTCTTGAAAATTTATCAATTGTCTTATTTTCTATCATTAAAAAATTAATTAATTGAATATAAAACAAATTAACTAATATAAACATTAAAATAAAAAGTAATAATCTAATAAAATAATGCAAATGAAAATTTCAAACATTAATATTCACTATACATCTATATGTATTTTAAAATAAAATATAATTTAATGAATTCATTCAATTGCTTTAACAATTAAAAATCTCATTAATTAATTTGAAATTTATAAAATTAGAATCCTTTAAAAAAATGAATACTTAAAATTTTCAATATATATAAAAATTTAGCACTGTTTGGTAAAAAAAAAGAGAATAATACTGAAATACACATGAAGTCCAAAACAATGAAAATATTTAATATATATATATATATAAATATATTAAAAATATGTAGTAAGAATTACTATAAATAATAATTTTAGAAATTATATAATTTAGAAATTTTTAAACATGATTTGATTAGAAGTTGAGATGCGTTGGTCTCCGTCTGGACTCATAAATATTGAAGTTATTCTCTGTTACCTTTATTTTTATTCAAGATATTTAAAAAAATTATAAGTATTTTAAATTTAACTTATCAAATAATATCATGCATATTATTTCTCAATTAATCAATTTTTATAAAGCAACAAAATTATTAGTCTATAATTTATTTAATATTATTTTTATTTCTCTTTTTTTCTTTTTATGTGCTTCAAATAAGTTTATAAAACAATATTTTGAACTTTAACTTTATAGAATAATTTTATATTATCTAAATTATATCTTGTTGAGTTAATGAAATATTATAGTTATATACTTTGAATTTTATAATTTTTAAATATACAAAAAATAAAAATATTTTGGAGAATCAAATAATACATATAAAATTTTTTTTAGATATAATTACACAACACTATTATAAAATTGTAAAAAATTTGGAGGCCATGCTTGCTTGTCCCCGCAATGCTCCGCCACTAATTGCGAGTTCGAGTACATGTTTATTTTTTTTCACCATGATATGAGTGGTCAAACTTTAAAAAATGTAATATTTAGAGCAAATTTTGAGGATCTCAGATTTTATGCCTTTTATTGTCAAGTTCGAAATAGGAGTTTTATTAAGCGAAATTTTCTATTTTCGTCATCCACCATTTTATGCTTATTCACGTCACATGCAGATTGCGGTGATTGAAGTAAACGAGAATGTAGAAATATCCTTGCTTTTGTTCCGTCGAAATGACAGCTCTTTTAGAATTAGAAGGTAGAAAAAAAAAATTAAAACAAGAAATTTTTTGTTTTTAAAACTTTTTGAAAATAGATTTCAAAAAATAATTTTTAAAAATAATGAGAAAAAGAAAGTATTTAGTAAGTTATTCTGAAAATAATTTTAAATTATAATAATACTATTAATGAAGTGTGTTTTGAAAATAGAAAAATAAAAATAATTTAAAGTTATTCTTGTTTTCTTATTTTTAAAATATATATTTTGGAAACAGTTTTTAAAAAGAAAAAAAAATACTTAAACAAATATATTTTTTTATTCTTTTATTTTTAAAAAAAGAAAATTATTTTTGAAAATTGAAACCAAAGACAATCTATAATTATAAGAGCGACGAATAATACCTAAATTTTTTTTTTCTTTAAAGTTTTGTTTGTTCATTCAGAAGTCGCATCCGTATAAATATAATAATAAGATGGTTAAAAATATTTATTTATTTAATATTAGATATAAAATGTGTTAAAAATAATATTTTTATGTCATTGAATAAATTAATTTCCTCCATGACCATATTACTAAATATTTTAATTCTTTATTTACGTTACTTCTTTATCTTAAAAAAAATAAGATTTTTCAATAAAAAATATCATTCAAATCAAATAAAAAATATTTTTAGTAAAATATAATTATAAGATATTAAAATAAAAAAAATTATTTATTTAATATTAAATATAAAGAACGTAACAAAGTAAAATTTTCCTTCTATTTTTTTATTATTATTACTCTAAGTATTATTTTTTTAATCATAAATATATATAACATATTACCCTTCGCAAATAATATTTTTGATGATAATTTTTTTAATAAAATAAATGAAACCTAAGTATAATTGCACTCACATTTTTTATTTTTAAATATATAAATTAACTCTTTTTTTATATACATTTACTTTCTTTCTCCTGTATTTTAAATATATATTTATCTTTTATATTTTTAAAAAATAAGGGAGACGAATATATATTATTTAAAATCAGATAGAGATAATGTAATACAAGTGGAATTAAATTGCTAGTTAAAAGAAGTGATTGTAATCTTCCTTAATAATAAATAGCGTTAAGTATACTTATTATTTTTACAAATAATAATCTAACAAAATTTTGATTTTAATTTGATGTCTTTGTTATTGATTTCTCAATGAGCATGTAAATAAACACATTTAGGTAATAATATTGTAATTTAATTATAAATAGTTTGTCTTTCATTTTTTATTATTAAGTGAAATAGATAATTATTCTAAAAATTAAAATATCATTAAATTTTTCTCTTTTGGGAAATATTACTTTCAAAATTCGAATACATTTTTATTGATATATAAAACTTACTCAAAATTAATATATTTTACACCCAATCAATCAATGCATCTTGTTACTTTTGTCTGTCTGTCTCTCTCTCTCTCTTCCTTTCACATCAAATTAGGATAAGAGAGACGTCAAAGAAGAGTGCTTCGTTACTTTATGCTATAATTTTATATAAATATAAATATAATAAGGGCCTACGTGGGGAAGAGAGAGGGGCAGGCTTGAGCTCAAGTCAGATTACAGAAAGGGATCGCACCGGAAGTTTCAATCAGTCCTCTTTGGATACGCATTCCAACGCCGCGTCATAAAATGTAATATTAATATAATAATGTAATCTTGCCGATCAAGTAATCTTGCCGATCAAGCTACTGCCAAGAAATTTAAAGTCAATAAATAAATAATTTCAGTACCATCTCACGGCTCATGTTCAAGCTACGAGCGCATGACGAATTTCGGGATTTGCTTCTGAAGGCACGATTCGGAAAATTTTCAGTGCTAATTTTTAAAAATAAATATTAATAAGTGTATTTTTTTAATTTAATAATTTAATTTTTTTTTAAATAATTTTTTATCAAATTGAATTGTTAAATTAAAAATATATATTTAACAATATTTATAGAAATATAATATTGAATTTTCAATATTAATGTAATATTAAAAAATTTTCAGTACAATTCACGTGATTATTTTATAAATTTTGCAAATTTTTAAAAGAAAATAAAACTCCTAAATATTTTTTATTGTAATCATGTTATAAAATTTTATGAAAATTATAAAAAAAAAGTACAAATTTTCATAAATAAATTATTTTTTTTTGTAAAATTACGTGACTTCTGAAATTTTGGTAAAGCAAAACTCAATAAATTTTTATGCACATAAGTATTTTAATGAATTGTGATAATAGACCTATTATTTACATAATAATGTGATGATGAGTTCGGGTAGCCATGACTAAATTACACATTATAAATGCAGGTAGGACGGTAAATTTGATCTGTGTAAATTCATGAGAAAAAAAAATCAAATTTTAAATAATTTAATTCGTTAAAATTCATAGATCAAACTAATTTGGTCCATGAATTTCAATCATTTGACAAGCTTAAATATAATAGCCAAAACGTAAATAGTCCACTCTCACTCCCCTTTTCCTTTCAAACGAAAATTTATGTGAAAATATTTACTATCTCAGGACAAATTATATATTTTTTTTAAGGTTTAGTATGATTGTAATCATATTTTTTATTTTAAAAATATAAATTTATATATATAAATTTTTGTTCATTTATATTTTAACTATACACTTATCTCTTCTATTTTTTCTAAAAAAAAATAAATGTATAATTTCAAAAATTAAAGGAGTGTAAATATAATTCAATTAAAATTTAAAAAATATAAGTATAATTTGTCCTATTGTTTTTAAAAAGTTTTATACAAGGATGAATCTGTTTTGAAAAAAAAATTGTGATGCAAATTTTTAATCTGAGTTGCAGTTAAACATTGTAAAATTCATATAAAATTATAATTATAATTTTAGTTGAAAAAAATATAATTATAATTTTTGGAAAAAATGTAAAATATCCCTTCAGATAAATAAATTTTATTCCCTTCTACTTTAAAAACTTAAAAATACTCCTTTAAATTTCACAAAATTTATAATTAACATTCACTGTCAACTTAATTAATTATTTTATTAAATTATATATTTTTAATAAATTTTTTAAATAATAATTATAATATATTAATTTATTTAATTAAAACTTTTTATATCTAATTTAATTTTTATTAATTATATAACATAAAAATTATTTATGAAAATAAAAAAATAATATATTAAAATATTATAATTTATGTTTAAAAATTATAAAAATAATATAATTTGATAAAATAATAAATTAAGTTGATAGAGGATATTAATTTAAATTTTATATAATTTAAAAAAATAATTTCTAAATTTCAGAGTTGAAAGGTGAAAATATAAATATTCTAAAATTAAAAGAAGTATTTTATATTTTTTAATATATTTATATAAATAATTGCAACTTTACGAAAAGACTTAAAAATAAGATTTTCAAATATGTAGGAAAATATTTCTTACGATATATCGCATGAAATATTTCACGGCCAGTTTTAGCAGTGCAAACAGTTGGAAAACTTTGGTGATTGATTTGCACAGTGGTTAAGCTGAAGTTGCCATCAGATGGATGATTATCGGTATTCCTAATTAATAATCAAAGAAGCTAATTGGTTAAATATTTGAATTTGAAAGAGTGGAAGGACTTGATAAATAATATCATTATCATTATTCATTCTGAGTTCAAAAGTCAAAAGTTCCAATGTTGAAATTGTGGTGCAACGTCATTCAAGATGATTGATCTTTGGATTATTTTTATACGCAGTCTCAAATTAGTTCTCAATATTGAATATTTATTTATGATAACGTATGCAAAAAAAACTATTTATGTTTTTAATAAGAAGGTTAATACGTTGATCTATATTATTTAAATAATTAGTGGCAGTACCTACATGTGGAAATTAAATATTTTGATATCATGAAATGTTTAAGAATGTAAATAAAATATTTGATGCTTAATAGGCATTTTTATAATTTTTTTGGCTTAAATGCAAAATTTGTTCCCTTGAAGTTCAAATTTTTGGTCTCACTAATTTTAAATAATTTATTTTAATCCTTATAATTACTTAGATTGCTTACATCTAGTCTTGTTATGAAGTGTTTGTCTATGTATTAACAAAAATGTGGATGTGGCATATTTTTATCTAAGGTGGCAATTAAATTGAATTGCTAACATAACTACACAATATGGGTTGGTTTTTATTTATTAAGTTCTAGGGATTTATCTTAAACAAAAAAAATGTATAAATATAGTCGAATTGAAAATTAAAACTAATGAAATCCCTAAAATTGAAATTGATAGTTGATTTGGGAATGGATGAATTGCTTTGCCTTAACTTATCTTTGGCATAAAAGGAAGGAGAGCGAAAGTAAGCATAGTTTAAGATCTACTTCTTCATTCATAAACATTTGCAATGGCTACCAAGCCTCGAAGTTAGGACTATTAGTTCAAGAATCCTCCTAGCTACTCATCAAGGTAATTAAAACTAGTTGTGTGCCTAATCTTTATTTCTTTCTAAGGGTTTGGTTGAAATGATTGATGAAATTGATTAGAAACTTTAATGTTAGAAAACTAAATAACTAAGCATTCTTCTTTATTTTTCCAACATAATTGCCTATCTTTTTTGTGGACTATTAATGCTTTGCTGGCAGTGGTCCTTATTTTCTTTTATCCATCCTTACTTTTGCTCTATTTCTAGGACAGTGGGACTATTTGTTGTTTTTGTTGCATGCACGTGCTTTGAAATCTTTCTCTGTATTATAGGCTTCTTGTCATTGATTTAGATAGAAAATTATATTTTTTTACATAGTTAATTAAGTTTAATGAAAATAATTTGATTTACTAAAGTGATATATATTATTTTTATTGTAAAGTAATAAAAACTATAAAAAATTGAATATTTTAACATTGTTATTCACTATAGAGGGCATTTCATGGAAAAGCTTGCAATTTCATACCTAGAAAGTAGTGCTAAAAATTTGAAGAAGTTTGACCTTAACACATTTTCATTCATTGAGGTAGGGCAGATTGTTAAGCCTTTAAACTACATATCCTTTAAGTGTTTATGGTGAAAAATAGTCAAATAAAGTTTTGCTGCTAGAAAAAGACCACTAGAGAAGGATAAGGATGCAATTGAGTTGATTGAGATTATTAAGGTGTATGCATAATAAATGTTTTTGTGGAGCATACAATGGATATTATAGATGTTATAAGGAGAAAAATGCTTGTAATTAATTAGGCTAAACATGATGACTAAGGAGAAGCTTCTATTAAAAGGGAGGATTTAAATGTAGATGGAAGAAGAGATGTGCATGTTAAAAGAAGTGGTAATTTCCATGATATTCAAGTTGAATATGAGGTTGACTTTCAGGTAAATGGTGAAGAAGATGTTGCAGGGTGAGATTTTTGAGGATGACATTGAATTTGATGAGTCTAATATTGTTATTCATGAAAGTTACTATGAGAAAGATTACAAATAGGGTAAAGAAAGTGATAATGAAATGCCAACAAGAATGTAGATCAAGCATTAACCCTTATCAAACAACAAGAAAGGATAAAAAATGTTGGTGCAATTAGTGAAAAAGATTTAGCAACTTAAGACTTATTGCAAATTGGGCAAATGAGGATGGTGATTCGAAAAAGTTGATCAACCATAAAGAGTTTAAGGATAAAGATAAGGCAAAATAGAATGAAAGGAAACCTAAATTTAAAAAGTTTCCAAGGTTTAGAATGTTTGTAGATAGGAAGCTATACATTTTAAGCTTGGGTTGACTTATGTAAAAAAATTATGGCTAAGAGTGTTATGCATAATTATGGGCTTTACAAAAGCAAGCTTATATGGATTAATAAAGATGATAAAAGTAGGTTGATTATCAAATGTAAAGAAAAGATGTCTATTTTATTTAAGAATAAGACTTAACACACATAAGCAAGTATGGCAAGTAAGGAAGCTCATTAACACTCACACATGTGCTTGGTAATTTAAAAATCCACAAGCAAAGACCAAAGTTCTTGGTAGGAAGTTTGTAGATAAGGTAAGAGAGAATCATAATATCAATAATAAAACATTTCAAACAGATGCTAAGAAGGATTGGGAAATACATTTTTCAAGGTATCAAGCGTACAAGGCTAAAAGGAAAGCTATTGAATTGGTTAAAGGTAATTCAAAAGATTAATATAGCAAGTTATAGAGTTATGGTAAGGAGTTATTCAAGAGTAATAGAGGCAATCTTTTATTACAAATGCCATTAAACCTTTACCAGAATTACTTCCAAGATTTGAATGGATGTATGTTTACTTTGAAGGACTTAAAAGGGCATATGTGGAATGTTGTAGGCTATTAATAGGGCTTGATGATTGCTTTTTGAAGGGTGTTCATGGAGGCCAACTATTAGTTATTGTTGTAAAGAATGGCAATAATTATATATTTCCTATAGCCTTTGTTATTGTTGAGTTACAGAAAAAGGACTTATATGAGTGCTTTCTACATGAGCTAATTAAACACCTTAGGCCTATTTCAAAATGCAAATGGTCATTTATTTCAGCCCAACAAAAGGTAAAATTATAGTTTAAGAGTTAGCAATACAATGTATTCCATTTTTATTAGTGTGTTATCATGATAAAATATTAGGTTATTTATGTAAGCTATTTATTTATGTCATATAGTCCTTATGTATGCTCTCTGATTGTGGACTATTGAAATTATGTATGCTCTCTGATTGTGGACTATTGAAAGATGATTAAACAAATACCAATTTGTATTGATTTTCTTGGCTTCTATGATTATGATATAGTGTGGCTATTATAGCATTGGATGGAGAGATTGAACATAGATTTTATGTTAAACACATGTATATGAATTTTAAAAAGTTCTCTGGTGATAAGCTACAAGTAACATATAAAGAGCTGTAAAAAGCAACTACAAGAAGAAAGTTATGAGATAACATATAAAGAGTTACAAGAACAACCACAAAAATAGAGTTTGAAACTATAATGAATAAGATAGAAAGGCTAAACGATGATATTTACAAGCACTTGATACAATTTAATCCATAAAGCTAGATTATATTTGCCTACTTAACTCACACAAAGTGTCATTTACAAGTTAATAATATGTGTAAAGCATTTAATAAACCATATTTGAGTATAGGGAGAAGCATATAATACATATAGTCAAAGACATTAGATCATCTACAATAGGAAGAGAAATATGAGGTACAAGGGTCTATTATCTCCTCGAGTTAAAAATTTTTTAGAGTTTATTAGTTTATTAAGGAAAAAAGCAATTTATAAACACAATATGGGTAGAAGATGAGCACAGTTTATTATTTGAAGTGGAGAAAAAGCTTGAAAGATATGTTGTTAACTTGGTTAAGAGAACATACTTTTGTTGGATGTGGGACTTAATTGATATACCATATTGCCATTTAGTGGCTACAATAGCCTAGTGTAACCACAAGCTAAAAGATTACATCTATAAATACTATAGGTATTTTGGCCTTTACTTCTGTTTAAAATCTTATGCAATTCAATGTAATTAATTCATTATTATCTTTGTTTACAGCAAGGAGATGTATCTAGCATGCTATAAATATATCATATACCTTACAAATGACCTTAATGTATGGCCTTAAAGTGATAAGGAGCCATTATAACCACCACTAGTTAGAAGACATGCTTGCAGGCTTAAGAAAATGAGGAAGAAGGACTCAAATAATAGGTATAAGGACACTAATAAGTTTCTAAGATGCCATTCCACTTACAAATGTGCCAGATGCTAGCAATTTCAACATAATATGTACAACTGCAAAGGCAAAACAAGAAGAGATAGAGAAATTCCAATGAAGGCAACATGGCATTCCAAACATCAAAAGGGAAAACATCAAAGTTTCAACCAGCCAAGGTAAAAACCACCAAGTTTAAAGCATTTAAGGGAAGAGCATCTAACTTTGAAGCATATAATGTAAAAGCATCTAACTTTGAATTAAATAGTTTTGAAGCATCCAAGAAAAAATATCTAACTTTAAAACATCAAAGGCAAAGTTGCAAAGCTTGCATCATAAAAGCTAGATTCATCTAAGGCCAAATCATCAAAGTTTGAAGCATCCATAGCTCAACCAATGAAAAATCATTACAAGAAAAATGAGGTTACACAATCTACCTTATCTACAAAATTAAGAAAGAAGGCATTCAACCATAATAGGAAAAATTATGTGACAAAAAAGACCTTGCAAGCAATCTTTAATGGGGACAAAATAAAGTTCAAAAGATAGTTTCCACTCAAGAATCTCATAAATAGTAAAAGATGTTAAGGTATCTAGATTATAGTAGGCATGATAGGGATTCTATTTTTTAGCTACCATTTTATTATTTTGTACATGATTCTCATATTATCCATGGTAAAAATATTGGCTGATATTTCATACTTTAGTTTTTTTTATCCTAACTTCACATGGGAATAAAATTATGAACTCCTTAGATATTTATGTTTTGGTTTGCTAATACATATAAGCGAGGGTTTTTAACATGTTAATTGCAATCAATTTGATGCCACTTATAATTTACCACAAAATGTTTTAAATATGCTTAGGTAATATATGGCAATTCAGTACTATAGATTGGAATTTTTAGCTTCTATGCAGTGGTTATATTAGGATTTATGTTGTAATTGTCATAAAAATAACACATTGGCTTATATATCTATTATGTTTTATTTGCCACAAAAATGGCACATTTGCTTGTCTATATTCCAAGTTTTATTTGCCACAAATTGCCAATTATATAATTGCACAAACCACATTAATTGTCTTCTCCTGTTGGAAGGATTGCAATTTTAGTGGATATTTCTTTTTAGTAAAATGATACTCCCTAGCAATAGTTTAACAAAAAGGAATTAACATATGGACATTAGCTACAATGTTAGTAGGCTTGCATTTTGTGTTCTCTATTGTTCTATATATTATAATTTACTTTTAATACATTTTGATAACAAGTTCAAAGGATTAACTTGTTGCAATTTTTCAACCTATATGTTAAACTTTCAGGTCAAATGATAAATAAATTATAAAACTTTATCAATTAAGACACAAAAATAATAAAATAGTAAAGTTAGTTGAAATATATTTGCAAAAATAAAGATCCTGTTTCATTTCCTTATAATACCATACATAACAAAATGTCACATTGGCATAAAACAAAATACCTAAAATAACACAAAAATAAAGCATCTAAAACTATACATCAGCTCCTCAACATTTCAGATATCTACATTCTCCACCTTAATACAACATAAAAAAAACCCTTCCTTCCTCCCATCAAACCAACAAACTACAAACTTAATTTTATAGCCCTAAATACCAAAAATGCTAGTAAAAAAATCATCATCATATAACACCCAATTCGCAACTATGCAAACCTTCTCCTTCTATTGTAAATAATTAACCTCCTTTTGCATTGTTCTTATAATCTTTTTTTATCTTTTAGAAGCCTTGAGGTCACACAAAACTATGTAATTATAGTCATCCTTTCTTTCTAACAACCATAGTATCTTTGTGAAATATTTTTTATTGTCCATAAAATCATGCTCTTTACCTTCAACTCAAATTTGCATAACTTTCTAATTGTTTTCTTTGAAATTACCCATTGTTGCTTGTGACACTAGATTTTGTATTACCTATCATCTTCTTTTTTCAATCTTTTTTTTCCTTAAGTTTCACAATCTAGGTCTCAAATTAAGCTTTCCATTTTCATATGCAATTATAATTATAATTATAATTTTATATATAAAATCAATTGTAAATGTTGCCATCTAATTCAACTTGCCATAGAAACAATAGTTGGCAATAAAAGATTAGTTACAATTGTACCATAACAGCAAAGATATTAGTGATTTCATAAAGGTCTAACAATAGAATTAGATATGAGCAAACTAAGTAATTATAGAGACTAAAATAGATTATTTAAAATTAGTGAGACCAAAGTCGTGCAATTCAAACTTTAGAGGAACCAATTTTACAATTCAGCCTAATTTCTTTATACCATAAGAATGACAAATCATTTAATTTATATGTAAAATTCTGAATTTGAACTTAAAACATTAGAAAAGAAAAATTTAGAGATAATATCAAGTGTTATTGTAATGTACATTTTGATAAAAGTTTCAGTTCAATACATCGTCAATGTAAGATTTATTACACTATCAGTGAATAAATAATTGACATTTCATTAAAAAATTAATATTGAATAATAATTTTTATCAATAATTAAAAATTTACTATTTTTAATATTATGACACTATACGAATAGATGATAGTATAATCTTATACTAATAGTAAACCAAATTTAAATCCTATTTTATAATAGTGCTAAACATTACCACCCAATATATATATATATATATCACTATGTTTATTAATTTAAGTGTTAACTTAATAAAATCATTCATTGTATTAAGTTTTTTTTTTTTTGATAAAAATTTCTTAGTGTTAAGTTATTCCCCAAGATAAGTCTTCGCATAGTGTGTTGGAAAAATCTTTCACATGCTTAGCATTCATTTAAACCTAAGCATAAATGACACATAACACTTTATTTTGAGTATGTATGTCACACATGTCAACTATGTGTGAAAGACAAAATATAAATAAGCAACATAATTAAACATGAAAAATATTATAAAATTAATCATAATTTAAATGCTTTTTTAAAAGAAGAAATTCTTAAGTACATGACATATATTACATAAAATAACTTTTTAGACAAAAATTTAAATTTGGTTCCTTAAATTTCACAAAAATTTTGATTTTATCCCATAAATTTTATTTGAAATAAATTTATGCTCTAGCTTTCAAATAACATATAATATTACTTAGTAACCTAACACTGTTAGACTTTTTAATGAAAATGTTTACATGGCATCCAAGTTGGCATTTTACATAATAAATATAAGTCACATTTTTATATTTTTATGGCATAAGAGCATTTTTTGTCTTTTACATTCTATTTGAATCAAATTTATCATTTAACTTAAATCTCTTCATATTGCAATTTAAAAGGTGTTTTTATTGAATTCTAAAAATGTTTAGCACCTAAAATCATACAAAATCAATTTTTTTAACTCATGACTATTGAGCTTATTATTTTTTAAATTGAAATTAAAGTAGGAGATATATAGTAAATCCATTAGCACCAATGAAATTGAATAAATAGAACTTCAAATTTTGAAAATTATATTTTTGTAGAATTACAAACTTATTATGAATCCTTAACAAATATTTTAATGAACAAGATAATTCAATATGTGTGTGTGTGTGTGTGTGTGTGTAAATTTATTTTTGATGTTTTTTAAATTATCATTTGGATTTGTTCAATATTTGTATTGGTTAATTACAATGAAAGTCATGTTATTAGAATTTGATATGTAAAACAAATTGGGTAAGTATTGGCTCACGTGGATTTGTCCGTATAAGTTTATGTCTTAAGCAAGCAAAAATGCCAAGGTTGCGAAGGCCACGAGTAGTCTACATTATTATTATTAGTAGTAATTAAATTACTAAATACATGCATGTAAAAATTAGATATCGAACGTTAAATGTAGGGAAAGGCACTTTCAAGAGATATTAAATTATGTTGGATTAAAAAAATATCTATTTTGCTTTGCAAATTGCAATTGACTAATTAAATTCTCTTTTTTTATGTAATAAGTTAGTTAAGTAAGATTAAAAAAATTATATTAAATTATTGAATATTGGATTGTGAAATAAGTTAGATTTAAAAAGCTCTTAAATGCTTAAAGGATTATAAAAAGAAAAAAAAAGTTTAAATCTGTAGGGAAACTTACATAGACCCTAAGCTTATGTGGATTACACATATAGGCTTGCATGAAAAATAGGCTCCAAATAAGGAGCTTGTAACCACCCCAAGCCTTTGGGTAGCTTATAGGCTTGGGGCCTATTTCAGTGGTGAATATCTTTGAAAAATTAACAAGTAAATTTAATTCAAGTAAAATTTAAAGGATAAGATTGAAATTTTGATAAAAATTAGATATTAAAAGCATTTTTTTTAATAAGAATATGAAAATATAACTTATGCTTA
Source organism: Sindora glabra (assembly GCA_020226215.1). Classification (NCBI taxonomy): domain Eukaryota; kingdom Viridiplantae; phylum Streptophyta; class Magnoliopsida; order Fabales; family Fabaceae; genus Sindora; species Sindora glabra. Next base: position 52,386,640 of record CM035227.1, on the reverse strand, counting down.
CTATGTACAATACTAAGTTGGACGCCATATAAGTAGGAAGTCAAATTGGATGTCATATAAGCACATTTGTTTAAAAAAATTCAATGACATTAGTTAATGGAGTAACATTATGTATTTTTTGAAAGTTAGATGGTAAATTTGTACCAAATAAAACTTAAAGGACAATAATAAAACTTAGTAAAAGTAAAGAGACAAAAAATTTCTCCTTATCAATTTTTTAATAGTAAATTATTTATGAGTTTTGATTTAGTATAGCAATTGTATTTATTTATTGCATTTGATAATTCAATTGAGTGAGTCTCTACATTTTCATGGATTTCACTTTGATTTGGATTTACTACAAATCATTTATCTGATTCTTAATTAGTGTAAGACTTAGAAATACACAAGAGGTCTACTCTTTGAATGGTCAAATGTAATAATTATAACTATAATTGTTATACTATAAAAAAATTCACAAATAATTTGATATTAAAAAATTACTTTAAACAATTTCATATATAATATTTCATATGCCTAAGAATTTTTCCTTTAAAAAAACTAATACTTTATTTGGATAGAATAGAGAGAAGAGAGAGAGAGAGAGAGAGAGAGAGAGAGAGAGAGGATATGAAATGTTATATTGTACTTTCCCTTTAATATGAGAGTTTTGCTTAAAGAAGAGAAGAAAATAAAAGTTTATTGTTAACCTTCCATTTTCAATATTTTGTACTCTACCAAATTAGAGAAATTTTAAAAGATTATCTACTCAATTTATTATTTTAACACTATTTTATTTTTTAATTTATATTTATATTTTTAGTATTTTATTATTATTTTTATTTAAATAAAAATATATTATTTGCATTTAAGAGGATCTAACATGTAAAAATTGTATATTATAATTGTAAAATTTTTAAAATAAAAAATTATAATTACATCTTATTATTGATAATAAATAAAATTAAAAATTTCATCCTTGAAAGTATGAGATGCTAGTAAAATGATTCTTAAATTATATAAAATTACAATTTCATCCTTACATAATGAATCATATAGACAATTTCATCATTTCATATAGACAATTTTATCCCTGAATTACTATATAGAAGAATAAAATTATTTTTATAAATCATTATTTAAAGATGAAATTACTAACTTTATATAATTCAAGAATAATTTTATTAACATCTTATAATTTCATTGATAAAATTATAATTTTTTTTGTCTTGATAATAATTAAACTTAACAATTATGACTCATATTTATTTACTTATATATATATATATATATATATATATATATATATATCTATTCTTATTTCAATTCATTCATATTAATTCTAGAGTAAATACGGATTGAATTATTATTAACCTTAAGTCAACCCATAATTATTTTTTATAAATTTTTTAAATAAGAATTATAATATTATTATATGTTTGCTTACAATATCATTTTTCCACAAAGAAATTTTTTAAGGAAAAAATTTCTAAAGATATTTTTTGAATTTTTTATTACAAAAAATTTATTAATAAATTAACTTCTTTAAAATGAATAAAATTGTAAAAATGTATATTAATTAGTTATATATTTTTATTTAATCCCTCATCATCCTCTCTTATATAATTTTAAACATTTAAATAAAGAAAGAAAAAAATTATGATTTAACCCTTTACTACCTTTCATGCTCTTTTATTTTATTCTCCCTCGTTATCTCCTTTTTCCCTTTTACTTTCCAAACATACGGTATATTTTTCTATTTCAACGGTAATTTTCTTACTCTCGGGAAGAATGTGGTCTTTTACCTTTTAGCCGAATTGCTCCATCTTATTATATTTAGTATTTATTAAATAGTTAATATTAGAATCAAAATTGTTGTATTTTTATTGTAATTTTAAGTTGAAAATTAGTTATTTTAAATATCATTAAGTAATATGTTTTGAAATAAAAAATACTTCATGATCTTAAAAGTAATTTTTTTCTAAAAAAAAAAAATTAAATTGATACACACAAAGAATTGGAACAAAGTTTAAGGTATAAAAAAATAAATTTTTTGAGAGATTCATTAATATCATATAAATTAAAGGCTTACAACTAATAAGCAAAAATGATGTAAAATTGATGGAGTACTAACAGAGTTCTCTATTTAAATGGTATTTTATATTTTTTAAAAATTTTACCTTTTACCAATATTAGTTTGTTTGAGTGGTTAAACTTTAGTATCTTTCCAGCAAACTAAAGTTCAGTATCTTTCAAACAAAGTCTGGAATCTAAATTTTATAAATAAAAAAAATTAGTGCTTAAAAATCTTTCTCTCGTATTAAATCTAAGTCAACTGTATTTCAAATTAGTGGGTCTAATACAATTGCCGGATACCAAAAGTTCTCAAACAAAATATAAAAACAATTTTTACCTTTTCTTACATCTTAGATTTAAATCCAAAATTTTACACACATATATTTAATAAATTACTACTTGCAATGTTTAAAAAAAAATAGAAAAAATTACATTTTATTTATTCATAATTTTATTCTTTTTCACTTATTTTATTTGTAATTTTAAGTGTTATAATTCTCTCGTATATATTTTTAATCGTTAACATTTTATTAATTTAAATTATTTTTTATTCAAAATTTAATAAAAGAACTTATATGCATTACATTTGATTTTAAATTCTCTAAATTGGAACGCTAATTTAGAATTAAATTATCCAAAAAAATATTACTTCTATTAATTGTTTTCCACAAATTCATGATTATTGCATAAATGTATCATTGTCTCAAATGGAGATTTTTTTTAAGTAAATTAAATTTGAATGAATATTAAATTGAATCAAAATTAACAAAGATAGAATTTATATATAATGCATATATAAGTTTTTTTTATTAATTTTTAAATAAAAATAATTTACGTAAGCAAAATATTAACAATTGAAAATATAAATAGATAAATTGTAACATTTAAAATTCTAATTAGATTAAGTAAAGTAAGACCAGATCATACTAAAATATAATTTTTATAGTAAATAAAATAATAAATTTCATCCATTCTTTCAAATTTATCTTTATTATAGTTATACTTCTTTTATTTTCAAAAAAAATATATGTTCCCTTTCTTTATTTTTAAGTGCACGAAAGGTATATAAGCATAGGCTTTAAATAAAGAAAAAGGGAGGTGAAGATTTATATGAAAGAAAATTAATATATATTTTTAAAAATGGTAAAAATATAAATAAATATGATTATGCTAAATTTGAAGGGAAAGGAAGTGAATGTAATTTAAATAAAATTGAGCGGCCAACTAGAATTAACAAATTAATGAGAGGGCAATGAAATATAATTTTGCTAAATTTGTGGGATAATAACTACTGCGGACCTTGGCAGAGTTGGCTGCGATTGATGGCTAGTGAAGTTAATTCAGTGCAGCAAAGTGTCGCTGCAAAATAGAGTCTGCAAATAATTAAGAGAGGCGATTTCACCGCCTAATAGATATACTCGAGTACCAGGAATGCTCTTCTTCAGCTGATATCTGCCCAACTTGTCAAATCCAATCTTTATTTCGAGTTCGATTCGATGAACTCTTTGCTCTTCCCCGAATTGGCTGTGACAGTTTTTAAAAAGAAGAGATAATTCTTTTAGAATAAATGTTCTTTTTCTGTTTTCATAAAATTTATTTTTTTATTTTAATTTTTATAAAATAATTTATATCAATTTTATTCTTATAAAATATATAATTAATTAATTTATCATTAATATTTATATAAAAATTAATTTGTTTAATTTTATCTTTCTAAAGATAAAATTATATAAATTAATATTTTATAAATATTAAAAATTGATATAAAAATATTTTATAAAAATAACTATTACGTAAATTATTTTTTTATAATTTTACTAAATTCACATATATATTCTCACGTTCAATGCACTGCCTCATATAAAATAAATTAAATTCAAATTAAAAATGATTTAATAGTGATTTGTAAATTTATGGCTTTTTTCCGAAAAGTTAAGATATTCTATAAAAATTGTAAATTTCAATATAACTCGAAAAAAAAAAATGGGTAAAAGCATCACGTACCTATTTTGTCGAGTGCAATGCGCATAGATTTTCTGTATCCACTCATGACAAGATGGGAGAGTTGTAATGAGACGAGACACTGCCGGACGGCACCAACACACTGCTAAATAAATCAGCAGAGATCGAATTGCATTGCACATCCAAATTCACTTGATACAATCTCCCCAACAAGGTTTTGAAACCTCAACCGATTTAATAGGACGGATCCGCATATGATTTCAAAAGTAAATTAATTTAATTTTGTTAAAATTTAAGTTAATCCGGTCCAATATGATAAAATTCCAAGTTGAATCGGTGGCTCATCTACCTGATTCCTCTTTTTTTAATAAAGTAATAGAGTATAATTTCAATTCAATTTGAAAGTTCAATATAAAAAAATAAAAAAATTAATTAAGAAAGTATAATATAAAAATTATTAAAAATTAGTTTATTATATATATATATAGCAAGTAAAAAAATATATGCTTTAAAATATTGAATTTAAAGTGTCAACAATCATAATTTTCTTTTTTTAAATTTTTAAAATTTTTTAATTGTTCAAAAATAGAAAAATGTTAAAATTTTCTTGTAAAAATGGATTAACAAAATTTTAAAATCCTTGAATTTAAATCCAAGAATTTAAAAAAAAATTCTTTCTTAATTTTTAATAAATTATAAGAATTAGGATGAATAGTTTTTGTTACAGATTAATATCTCTATCATTTGCAATGACTATTAGATGAAAAGAATAAATATTTAAGTAAAAATGATTTAAATTAGAGAAAAAGTTTCATCATTTGCTTTTTATTTAAACTAAATTTGTGTTAAATGATTATTGTAAATATAATAAGATCAACATTTATTTAAAAATACAATAATAAAATATATGTATATATGTAATATATAATTTATTATATATGAAAATACGACAATCAACTGAACTATCCAATTCAATCAGTTAAATCAATCTAATTTTAATTTACTCATCTTGTTGGATCGATAATTAAATTAGGTTTTAAAACACTATAATTGCTGCAATACCATGAAATATTGTTAAATAATTAAGGATATTTTCACTTTCTCAAATTTATTATTCTAAATTTATTCTTTATTTATTATTTTTTATGAAATGTGAGATTTACATCGTTGCCAACCCCATGATTTATCAAAAAAAAAAGTATATGATTTATTTAAACAAAGAGTGTATTTACACCAAAGAAGAAGAAGAAGACGCGTGTAGTAAGCATTTAGCTCATCAAATATCCGAGTTGCACCTTGCACCTGAAATGTGTGTTGAATGTAGCCATTGCCCATTGGCTAGCAAATAGCTATGTTGACTATTTAATATAATTTCTCGTAAATAATGGGAATGTTTTTATCAAAATCAATTTTGTAGTCTTTATTTTCTATATTTAGGGCTTGAATTCAGTATATTGGGTGTATGTCAAATAAATTATTAATCTTGCTGTTAAAAAAAAATAGGTTATTAACCTTCAAATTCATGCATTAAGATTAGTAGCCTCTACCTTTTTCATTTAAATAAAAATTATATTATTAATTTAATAATAAAAAATAATAAGAGATATTTAAATAATTTTAATGAAAAAATATTAATTTAAAATATTTAAATTAACTTTACTTATTCTTTCTCATTTGCATAATAAATGTATTTATTAATAAAAGTAATTAATGTTGACAAATTTACTATAATATTTTCATTCAAATGAAAGAATAGATGTTAACAATCTTCTAAAAAAAAGGATACTTAATTAGGTTAATGTATTTGATAGTCATTACATTATTATTAATACAAGACTTTCTATTGCTATAGATATTATTAATTATTCAGATACGAGTCATTAATGTAGAGGATTTATATTTGATCCACTAATAGTATAATTAATATTACATTAGTACCTACTCATGTATTGCCACATTAATAAAAAAATTGTTAAAAATTTCTTATTATTGGTTAAAAAAACTCTTAATTATTATTTTTAATAATGTGCTAGTTTTTTAATTCATTAATAATGTAAAATATTTTATACTAATTATGAATCAAGTTTAAACTCTAATTTTGAAGTATAGTAAGAAAAATTATATAAAAAATGTGATCTAACAAAACATGTTATTTTTTAAGGATTGTAAATTTAACAAAATTATATTCTAAAAGATGTCATTTTAATAAAACAAATACATGTTCATGCAACATGCGATATAAAAAAGAGAAAAATACAAATAAATCCCTTAAAGTAGGATTTAGTGACACATAATACCTTTAAATTTTCAAAATATATAAATAACCCTTTTGAAGTTTTTAAAAATGGTTAAATATTAACAATTTGATTTAAAAAAATATAAAAAAGGCATGTTAGTCGCACATAATTGTTTTTAACTATTTTTAATATGAATTTAGTCAATTTTTAAATTAAGTTTCTCTTAAAATAAATTATTAATATCATAATTGATTTTATAATGCATTTATGATATAACTAAATACAAACATTTTGATTATTTCATAAATAATATATGTCAGAATGTTTTTTAGTAGGATGATGTCATTGTTATTTAAACATTGATTTCCTATTTTATAAATGATGTCTATGTTGTTGTCCATATAATAAAAAGCATTACCATTTTAGAAGTTAGTTTTTTTATAGATAATTGACATTGCTTGACAAATTTTTTACAAAAACTCCCATTAAAAAGATTAAAGTATTGACATCAATTACAAATTTCATCCTAAAATTTTTCTAAACCAAAGAAGGTCTTTAAGGTGATGCTCTAGCAAATAAGGATTGCTCACCTTGCAAGTTTTGTATTTATGCTTGCAGCATTTTTAATGTTATATTTATGTTTATCAATTATTTTGAAGAACCAATGCTCTATTGGCTCATATTTAAATATGTGAGATTGAGCATTCCTTAGAAAAACACAACGTATAAATGTAAGGATTTGTTTGAGTTTTGAGTTTGTGCTTGCAATTTAATTTCCACTTTTATAATTAATTATATTTGTTACCTACCATTTTGATACAATTTTTATAGATTTGTATAGTTATTTTTTTTCATTTATATTCTTTGGACTTTGAAGGTATTATTATGTATCAAGTTTTAATAAAAGTTCACATCATTTACAGGTATTGGATTCAAGAATGACTTTTCATATAGTGTCAATCTCACATATTAAACAATCGATATCAAGACAAATTTAAAGAAACATCTTTCTCTAATTGTGATGTTAAATATTACCTTTCACTATTTTCATATTTTTATTATTTAATTAATTGCTTAAAATGATTAAAGTTAGGATTCTATAGTATTATAGGAAATATAAGTTAATTTATATAATATTTTCAATATTATTTTTTCCTTTATTTTAGCTTTTGGAGTATTACATATGCTTAATTTAGTGAATTTGACCTTATTTTCTGATTGGATTGTGATTTTGGAATGTTAATGAATTATTTGATTAATGTCAAAATTTAACACTATTTTAGGTTTTTAAACGTAACTTGAGTTTCAAAGATCTAATTGGGATGATTTTTATGTTGTTGAAAATTTAAGAGGAAGCTCTACATTTTTAATGCTTTAGTTAGAACTATTTCAAATGGCTAAAGGCTTATATTTGGCTAAGAAGATGATTCAATTTTGTTGTCCAATTTGACTTTATCTAACTAATTCTAGAATGAATGGGGTTCTAGGGATCTAAATTATGTCAAACCATAGTCCAAAGTTATCTAAGATTTAGCCTAATATATTTCATGGCTTACTTTAATGAAACTGCATGGCTTTAGGGTCTTATTGTAGGTAAATAAGAAATTTAGTAGACTTTACTACAATTAACTGTTATAGTATTTTGGTCTAAAATAGGTTTTAGGCTCTTAAATTAAGTAAAACTTGTATCATTATAACCCTAAGAGGCAGACCATCCAAGTGCAATTATGTTTTCTCTTTTGGAGATTAGATATATAGGATTCTTAGCCTCCAAAAGGAGCATATTACATATCAATACTTTTGTCTTCTTTTTCAAGTTCTCTTATAATTAATTTCTTAAGATAATTCAAGGGATTATCACTTCAATTTGATTTGATTTTGAAACTTTGATTCTTATCTTATATTATATTCAATTATCTCTTATTTTTTTCTTTTATTATGAATGACTACTTAGATAATTGCTAATTACTACTAGTTAGTTAATTATTTATTATAATTTATAGCTAAATGATTAAATTATGATTAATTATTTCTTATAGGTTAGTTATGATTGATTGAAATTACTAGTAATTAGGTTTTGTTAATTTAACACTTGGGTGAATTATTTGTTTCTTAAAAATAATAGAAGATGAATTGGCTATTTTCACTTATAATATTATTAATTCAATCTTAACTTTGTTCTAGATTTTTAATTCTACTAATGATTAGATTTAGGCATTTGTTCTAAATTGAATTAATGATAAGAGATTAATTAGGTGCTTGTTTTAATTAATTAATGTCAAGAACTTGCATGATTAACTTTAGGATTCTCATTTGTTAAATGAATAAATTGAAGGTAAATTTGCTGTAGTCTATAATAAATTTAAAAAATTGGAGTGAGATATTCGTTGGATTATATTTTTCTTATTTTTCTATAATTCTATTTATATTCTATTTTCATTCAAATTGCAAATTAAACCCCCTCTGAAATTTTCCTTTCTTTTCGTTGATTGTTATCTATTCCCTTGGGACCAACCTGTACTTGTTTTTGTTACTAGCTTGAATATGTTTAGTAATTTTTTGGTGTTTGCAATGTACATTATCAATTTCTATTTCAAGTTAAAATGTTATCTACAAAGGAGTACATGAGGAATAAAGAGGACCAAGGAGGAGGCAATACTAATAGGGGGTTAGGATATTCTAAGAGAAAGAATACATAGGAAACAAAGAGAACTAAGGAAGGAAAACATCAGGAAAGGGTTAAGATTAAGAGGGTGGCAAAACATATTATGTTAGTATTTAATAAAATCAATGTGATATTTAAGACATTACACATCGACTTTAGATGTAATGTTATTTTTCACGATACTTCAAAAGAAATAATGTCAATTGTTTTTAATATAATAAGTGATATTTTTTTAAATGACAATTATATAATTAATGCCAAAATAGATATCTAATGATGCATAATTTGATGTTGATTGAAAATTGATGTATAACTTGTTAAATACTCAATACCTATTTGCAATTTTGTAGTGATGCATGTAATAATATTTTTTATTTTTAATTATTTTATTATTAATAATTCAAATTTGTTGACCATGCATTGGATAGGATCGTGCTATTGCTTTTAAAGAGAGCATTCATTGGATGACCATAGAGTTAGCATTAATTTGAGATGTGTTTAAAGTGAATCTATCATTGATTGACTTATTTATTTATTTATAACTTCACATAAAATTTTAAATATTGATAAATACCATGTTTGAATATTTGTTAGTTTGATTCATTTAATTATTCATTAAATTGTTAATATTTTATATTTTATTTATTTTTTGTCATTACAAGGCTAAGGCTCAAATATTTCATTATTTTTCATTTTTATTATATTTTTATCAATATCTTGTTACCACCACTTCAGAATAAACAAAATTTATAAATTATATTTTCATGCCTTTTTAAAATTCTTTTTATTTACCTTTAGTGGTACAAATGGTAATCTTCTTACTATTATATTTTATAATTGATTTAATATTAAGTGTAACTAATTCAATGTTAGCACACATTATGTAAAGCTTATTTATTCTAAAGTTAAAATTACAATAAAATAAAAAAAATCAAAATAGTAAATTATATGAATAATTTCAAATTACTTTTTTCATGAAATTCTTTTGCAAATCACTTAGTATTTTTAAGGTGATAGAGAAAGTGAACTGAAAACCATGTCTGGGAAAACTTTATCATCTAAAGAAGAAGACGTTCTTTTTTTACAACAATAAAAAACTTAACAGGATGAATTCTTAACCAAATAGAATGGAGTTTGTTCTTGTTCATGAAACACAATGTGGCTAAGGTAAGAGTTATAGAGACTGTTTAATTCGTGTCGTGTTTGGGGCTTATGAAAAAGTATTTTTTGATGACAAAAAAGAAGTTAAGATGGAAGAACAGGAGAGTAACAAGGATGTAGGGAAAAATGAAGTTGTCTTTAATTTGCTAAACAATGTTAAAAGCAGTTTGCTTGAACCATGGAAATATACTATTATTGGAAAAATCTTTGGTAGAAGGGTAAGTTTTCAATACTTAGATTACAAAATGAGAGTAATGTGGCAACCTGAAGGACAATAATCTATCTTAGAGGTGGGTAATAATTTTTTTATGTTCAAATTTGATCTTCAATTAGACTATGCTAAGGTTCTTAGTGGACGCTCTTGGTTCATCTTAGAGTATTTTCTAGATTTGAGAAAATGAGAGCCTTTTTTTAAACCTTCTTTAGTCAGGATATCTTCCATAGCAATATAAGTGAGATTTCTAGAATTACCAATGGAATTTTATAATACATCCACCCTAACTTAGATAGCAAGGAAAATAAGTCCAGTACTAAAAAAATGATGCTCATATTTTCATAGGTGATAAAGACAAATATGTAAGGGTTTATGTTCAAATTAATCCCAATCAACCTCTAATTTAACTTATACATATTGGAGATTTTAAGCAATCAATTTTTTATAAAGGTATGAGTAGAGTTTGTTTCACTTATGGTAGAATTGGTCATAAACAAAATTCTTGTCCTTACAAAATCAAAATGAATTTTTCCTGATTCTCAACCATAAAATGAAGCTATTGAAACCTCTAGTACAATTATGGAGGTCAAGAAGTCAGAGGATAAGACTAACTAGTATGGCCCATTGATTTTGGTGGAGAAAATGGAAAAAAAGATAAATAAAAAGGGTCATCTTGAAGTTTCTTTTAAGGATGGTGGGTTATCAAGGAGAAATTTTTTTCAGAAAAATCTAATTGGCTAACATGTAGGGAAAACTAAATCCTGATAAGCCTCACTTAATTCTAACCAAATTGGAAGGCCCTTTATTCAAAACTGGCCTTAATGGAATTTAAGGCCCATGCTATTAACTAAAACTCTATAATTGAGACCCACTCTCTCAATCTTTTTAAAATAGATGGTATTTAGATGCAACATCTTTCTTTTTCAACAAATGCAAAAACTTTTAGCTCTCCCTTGACTTTAAATGTCATAAAATAGCTCCTCATCTAAGAGTGCGGAAATGGAAGAGATAGTAAAGCTTGTGGCCAAACTGGTATGGGGTTTCTTCATAAAGAACTCAATTTAGGAGATTCATCCAATAACTTTAGAATGGATATCGATGAATCCAACTCACATGAAGGGGAGCTATGATTCCACCCAGGTAGCAGCTTAGAACACATTGCAATCATTCATGTGCCATCCAAATGATGACTTGAAAAGGAGTTAGCGAATCTACTAATTCCTCCAATAATCATTCACAAAGATGACTATCCAAATTAGAGGTGTCTAGGGACTCAATTAAATATGCCAATGCATAACAAGAAGCCATTAGTTCTGTATTCTTAGGATCAATTTCACATTGTGGCAAGGAAAATGTGGCAACAAATTATGCAATTGTAGAAATTCACTATAGATGAAATAACATGCAAATTGACCAACAAGGGAGGTAAACCAAAAAATTGTCTAATCCAGCTACAACCATAAGTTATTGATTATATATTCTAAATGACAAATCAAATCTAGACCATCGGGAGCTATATTGGAGGATGGTGATCAAAATCATCCTTTATCCTATTTAACTTGCTCACAAGTGTCCTAGGTTTGGTTCTCCTTACAATCTTTTGAATGTGGATGCTACTAGGTTTAATATAGGCATTTGGAATGTCTGTGGTGCCTACCACCTAGATTTTTTTAGAACTATCTTAGAATTTATTAATAGAAAACATATCAAGATTCTTATTCTCACCAAAATTAGAGTTGATGGTGGTAAGGCTAAAACCATTGCCTGATTGTTGCCTTTTGATAGTTTGGAGTTAATAAATACAATTAGCTTTGCTAGTGGATTGTGGTTGCTATGGAATTAGAATAAAGTACAAGTTGAAGTGTTAATAAATCCAAATAAGAGATTCATGCTATGATACAGGTAACCCTTAATTCTCCTAAGTGGTTGTTAAGTAGTGTTTATGCTAGTCCGAAGTTAGCTAATAGGAAAATTTTATAGGAAAATATAAAGACTATAACTGATTCTCATAGTCATAGTCTTTCTTGGTTAGTTTTAGGAGATTTTAATGAAGTCACCTATTAAGCGAAAAAACTTAGTAGGACTCCAATTAATTCTTATAGAGTTAATTTGTTTAATGAAGTATTAGATTATTATAACTTAATTAATTTGGGATATTTTGGCCTTGCTTTCACTTGGTCTAATTTTAGATCAACATTGAATAGAATTTTAAATGCCTTGATCAAGCTTTGAGTAATAATAGCTAGAATCTTTTGTTTCCAAAAGCTTATGCTATTAACTGTCCAAGAATTATGTTGGATCATTCCTTTGTGGAAGTTTCTTTATTTTCTTAGTCCCATATTGTTCTTGATAAACCTTTTCAATTTGAAACTTACTAGCTTTCACATCTAAATTTCTATTACTTAGTGACTCAAAATTAGGAAAATTCTTTTCCTCTTCAATATGCAATTGATAGTTTAATTTTCATAGCTTCTTGGTGGAATAACCATATTTTGGAAATGTTTTCAAGAGAAAGAAAAGAATTTAGCTATGATTCATAGGGTTCAAATTGCTTTAAAGATTTATAACTTAGAAAGCTTTCGTAGGTTAAATAAAAGTCTTTAAGATGAATATCTTTATGCTTTAAGATAAGAAGAGGAAATTTAGGCCCTTAAATCTAGGATACAATGGATATAGGATGGTGATAGGAATATCCATAACTATTATTTAACCATAATTATCAAACATAGAAAAAATAAAATCATTAAGATTAAGAATGAAGTTGGGGAATGGTTGCACAATGATAGAGATATAAAGAGTCATATTCAATCCTTTTTTTTAAATGTTTAAAACTATGAATGATATTGTTCCTTTAATTCTATTAAATTAATTTTTTAGCATATAAATGTTGATGAGGGAAAGAAGCCTAATTTGATTGTTTGCCCTGATAGGCCTGAAATTTTTAAAACTTTAAGATCTTAAAAACCTACCAAGACCCTTGGGCTTAATGGTTTACATCCTAGATTTTTTTCAAAGGTTTTGGAATGAAGTTAGTAATTGTGTTTGTGAATATGTTTTTGATGTTTTTAACTCTTTTTTTGTCCCCCAATGGTTGAATAAAACTTTAATTTGTTTAATTCCCAAGAGATATATTCATGAGACTATAAATGCTTATAGACTAATCAATTTATGTAATACTATCTTGAAGATCATTTCAAAAGTTTTAGCTAGCAGACTAAAACCCCTCATTAAAAACCATTTTTCTCATTTTTCAAGCTACCTTTGTGAAAAATCGTAAACCTAGTGATAATATAATTATTCTTAGAGAAATTATGCAAAATTATTGATAGGTCAAGGGCTAAGAAAGGTAGTATGATAATTAAAATTGACCTTGAGAAAGCATATGAGTCACTTGAATGGAATTTTATAAGGGATGTTCTAACTTTTTTTTATTTTCCTCCGTTTTGGATAAATTTGGTCATTAGCATAATTTCTTGAGTTATTTATCAAATTCTTTTTAATGGGGGGGAAGTTGAGTCCTATATATCCTTCTCGAGGTATTAGGTAAGGGGATCTTTTATCCCTTTACATCTTTATTTTGTGTCTAAAATACTTTTATTATATGATAGTTAATATGTGTAATAAAAAACTTTAGAATCCTATAAAATCCAACAAACATGGTGTTTTATCTTCTTATCTTTTTTATGTAGATGATATATTCTATTTACTAAGGCAGATTCCAAAAATTGCAGTACTATAAAACAAGTCTTAGATGATTTTGCTAAGGTTTCTAGCTTAAAGGTTAACTTTATGAAATCTAAAGTTTATTTTTCCAAAAATACTGATCCTCGATTGAAAGATAGGTTAAGTAATGAATTGGGTATTGCTCATAAAAGCGATTTAGGTAAATATTTAGGAGTAAATATTAAATCTAATAATAGAAATGTTTACTTTCATTTTCTAGTTGATAGTTTAAGAGAAAGAATCCATGGATGACAGTTAAAATTCCTATCCTCAGCTGGTAGAGTTATTTTAATTAACTCTATTTTGTCTACTTTTTCTTTGTACCATTTTCAATTTACTAATGTTCCTAAGCAGGTTTTGTTAAAGCTCAACCAAGTTATAAGAAATTTTCTATAGGCCATTCAACTAAAAGTAGAAAACTAGCCTTAGTTAAGTGGGAGATAATTGCTCTTCCTTATGATAAAATGGAGCTTGGGATAAGAGACTTTATTTCTATTAACATGGCCATGTTGGGCAAGTTAGCTTGGAATTTTATTTACAATCATTATTTTCTTCAAGTAAGGGTTCTTAGGAGTAAATATTTGAATTTTAATAATGCCAACCAAATTAAGAAAAATATATGTTGTTCACACACTTAGAAAACTTTAAAAAGCACAACAAACTTTATCAAGGCATGTTTGAAATGGTAAATTGTAACAAGGATAAAATTTCTTTTTAGTATGATAAATAGCTTAAAATTGGAATTCTTAGAGAATGCATCTAAAGGCCTTTCACCTAAGTTAATTTGAATATAAAAGTTAAAGATATAATTTAGAATGGGGCTTGAAATCTAGATAATATCTCTTTTTCTTTACCCATTAATATAAAAAATGTCATTATTGGAACCCCATTTAACATAACATATATTACAGATAAAATTATTTAGGGGTTATCTAAAAATGGAACATACTTAATTAAAAATGCTTATAACTTTTTTTAAAAAAAGATAATGTTCCTTTTGTGTAACAAGATTTCAAATGGGTTTGGAAAATGCCTAGGGTCCTTAAATTTTTTTTTTTCTGTTTAGCTTACTATTTTAAAAAGAAATCCTACAAGGGAGCTTTTATTTAGAAGAGGAGTAGATATTTCCTAAATTTGCATTTTATGCAATTCTGGATTAGACTCTATTGTCCACTTATTGCATGAATGTCTAGTTACTTTTGCCTTTTAGAATGATATTGGCATAATTTCTTCTTGCTTGAACCTTTTGCATTTTGATTTTGATGTATGGTTAAAAGGAAATCTAACCTCAAATGAGTTAAGTTACAATATCAACATTCCTTGGGCTGCTATTTTTGCATATGGTCTATGGACTCTTCAGTTGCATAGGAATAAAAAATATTCAATTATGACTAAGGAAGTCTAAATCTAAAGGCAGTTACTTTTGCTAAATCAGTAGAATTTTGGGCCATTATAGAATAAGCTAAAATACATTCTCCATAACAATTTGTGGATATTAGGTGGGGACCTCTTCCTTTTAGTTATTTTAAAATTAATACTTATGGCTTATCCAAAGGTAACATAGGTTGGCTAGCCATTCTACAGTAATTAGAAACCATCTTGGAGAATTGGTGATAAGCAGTTGTAGAGGGCTTGGTAAATGCTCAAATTTTATTGTTGAATTGAATGGGCTTTATAATGGTTTAATGCTGGTGCAAAGCAATAATTTACTTCTTATTATTATTAAACTTGATGTATTATTTGTTATCAATGCTTTATCAAATAAATTTAATACTTATTCTATTAATGCTTATAGTTTAATTAAAGATTATAGAAGACTTTTGCTTAATATGGGCTCACCTTCTATTAGACATGTGTACAGAGAAGTATACATTTTGGTAGATTTTTGGCTAAAAATGTTGATCTTAGTTGTAATCATAGTAATTTTTTGAAAGTCCCTCCTGATAGAGCCTTATTGTATACATTGTATGATGTAAAGGGTACTCGCATACCCAGACTCATTGCTATTTCTTAGCTTTTCTATTTAATACATTCCTCTTTTTCAAAAAAAATTAGAATTTTTAAATTTAATTATCATACTGTGTAAATATATGATTAATACAAGTATTCCTAAAAAAATTCAATACAAGTGGCAAGACTTCACTTTTTTAAAAAAGAAATAATAACATTATATAAGAACATTATGATTATTTATTTAAGATAACTAATTTTAAAAATATTTAAATTTGTATTATATTACAAATATATTTTAATATAATATATTTTTATTTTATAATATATAATACTAATTATATGATATACAAATTTATCTTTTATAAATATAAATATATGATTAATTATTTTTTAATAATAATTGACTCATCGACCATTGCCCTTATTTGTGGCTTAGATATCATCTTTATTTGACTAAAAATATTATTGTATAAAACTCTAATCTCTTAGAAGTTATAAAGTCACCTAATAATCTATCTCATTATTAATGGCTATTAGATGCCAAGGCACACTAGAATTTATATGAGGATTTAGTAGTTGAACAAATTTACCTTATTATTAGCTGGGAAGATAGCCTTACTTGATAGAGATTTGTTTAGAAGATTTTTATTACCAAGTATCATATGCTACAAATTTGTTCTTCTTATATAATATGCAAAACAATTATACCATTTAATTTTGAACAAGTGCATTATGATTTTTAAGAGAAAAAAATTAGCTACAACCCAATGAAACCATGTGCACTATTACACTAACTTATAAAATGCCACGTATGTAGTCTAAAGTAACCTACAAAAGGAGCATTGAATTGAATATTTTTAAAAACTTTCATAATTTTTATTTTTATTTTGAAAACTTATGACTTTCAGAAGTTATGAGGATAATTTTTAATTTAAGCAAATAAAAAAAAACTTTATAAAGATGTTTGCATTCGATATAATAATTTAAAGAATTAGTGAAAATTAACTCAACTAACTATGCATAAATAAATTATCTAGAAATAAATTTAAGATAATTTAATAAGGGATTTGCACATAACATATAATAATTTAATGTACTTATGCAAAGTAACTCATTCAACTATATATACATAGAGTCAAGAAGTATATATATATATATATATATATATATGTATATATATATACATATATATATATATATATATACATATATATATATATACATATATATATAGATAGATTTCTCTTTCAATCATTTAATCATCCAAGAATCAACATGAGCTTTGAAACATAATATATTTAATAAATAATATAAACAAAAATAGAGTACATAATCAAATACAAATGAAGTAAAGTAAAAGAGATCAAACATGAGAATTTATAATAGTTCTCTTTTAAATATCTTCTTCAAGGTGTATATCTACTTTCTAAACTTTTTAAGTTTGTATTTCAATTAACTTTCCTTTCAACTTTCAACTAGTCATTTGAAAAAGTCTCTTTATAAATCTTTACTCTTTCTTAAATAAAATATTCCTTTATAAAGGGTATATTATCCTATTAAAGAATTTTTAAAATATACCTTACTCTTGATAATTAGAAATGGATTCAAGATGAAGAACAAATCATACATCTTCTTTCATAGAGTGGATGAAACAAATGAAGCACCTAGAGTGGAGGAATTTCAAAATGAAGAGATTAAATCACAATTTTGATGAAAGAAGAAGTAATTGATGTTAAACAATGAAGTTTATACTCTACATATTTTGAATTTGATGTTTCTTAACTTTTATAAGAAGCCTAAAATGATATATAACCATTTAGAACACTTAGAAATGAAAATTAACTATTTTTTACCATTATTTTGTAGAATTTTCACACTAGAGGCCATCCAAAGGCTAACAATTGATTGTTGTACTTATAACAGTTGACTATTAGGAGTATAACAATTAACTATTAGGCTAATAAAATCTAACATTAATTTTAAAATATTATAATTCTCTCATTTTAAACCCATTTTAAGCAAATAACCTATCATTAGTTTGAATCTATTTTCAGATAGAACTAGTTTTATACTTATATTTATATTTTTGAGATATAATCAAAACAATAAGCCAAGGTAAAAAAAAATGGATGCAAAAAATAAATTTTAAAACCCAATTCGAAAAAATCATAACTCTTTTATATCTTAATTGTTTTAAGAAAATTACCTACATGGAAAGCTCTTCATGTATATATTCACATGGAAAAAATTTCACAATTAAATCATATATATTTTATGAGATATAATTAAAACAATAAGTAAAGGTAAAAAAAGACTCAAACTTAAAAAATTAATTTTTAGACTTAACTTGAAAAATTCATAACTCTTTTATACCTTGATCATTTTAAGAAAATTACCCATACATGAAAATCTCTTTGAATTTTGAATCACATACATTTTATGAATTATGATCAAATCAATGAAGTTTGAAAAGGCTAAAAACTCATATCTCATTAGTTTTTGAATTATTCCATAAGATATTTTGTAGAAACATGATTGTAAGCTATCTTTTTAAAACATTTTGATCATAATAAGATTTTAAAAATATATTTGAAATCTATATCATGAAAAAATCTAATTTATAAAAAAGTTCAAGCCTAAAATGAAAAAACTATACCAATAATATCTTTAGGCTTTTTTTGATGTTTTTAAGCTTCCAAAACTTCAATCTTCTTATCCTACTATACCTAAGCCACATCTTTTTTCTTATGTTTCTTCCATGTTCCTTCTTGGATTGAATATGATAAAGTCTCCTATTTCTTTGCTCTTGTGTTTCTTTACTTTAATGCTAATTCTTATTTTTTTTATTATACTTTCCTATATAAAAGTTCATAAGTTTTGTAAATCATATAATTAGTTCAATATAATATTTAGAGATATGATATGCATGATATATATATATGTGTGTGTGTGTGTGTGTGTGTGTGTGTGTGTCACAAGTTAGCATAAGAGCATGCAAAATCATCATACCATATATGCATCAATTATAGAATAGTATATCTATTGAACTTATGATTCAACACTTTAGTACATTATCAAGTATTGATATTGTAACCATAGTATAGTATGCCTATTGATAATTTTATAACACTTTAAATAAGAATATGCAATGATATTACAATCATTTATTTGTTATCATCAAATTTTATTATATAAAACATGGGCTTAACAATGTAGAATTTTAATAAGTTAAAGTAGAGGTTATTCTTCCTAAACAAATTTCTTCATCTTTACTCTAAGTTTGTTTGTTTTTTCACCAGTTTATAAAATTAAATTATAATTTATGTCTATTGACAACTACTTATATTATGTGTCATCATTAGTAATTTTATAAGAAATTTGATCTTTCAAAAATTTAAGTATTTTTATTATTGAATTGCAATTTTTTAAGTTTTAAACAAATGAGTTATACATATACAAAATAAAAATTTTAATATAAAAGTCATAATTCAATGAGGAAAATATTTATTCTTGTACTAAATGATTGTTGGATTGTAAGTGTATGTTCTCATTAGTAGATCAGTTATTTTTGCATCGAGATTTATATTTTTCATATGCATTCCAAGATTTAAAAATGACAATTCAATAATAAAATATTTAATTTTTTAAAAAATGAATTCATTCTAGAATTATGCCTTATATTTTACTATTAAAGTATTTTTTCTATTTTACTTAATTGTACTTTCTTATAATGAGAAAATTAAGTACTTTACAACATAAGAAACATATATACATTATCATTTTTTAATATTTAAATTTACACTAAACTACTATACATTCAAATAATATAACAATCACAAATTTGTACTTCTTAAATTTGATTGGTCATCATTTAACACAACTTTGTGAAACAATAGATAGTTAATACTCATATTTTTCAAATTTGCACATAACACAAATATTATTTACACACACGCGCATGAATAATTAAATATCTAACAATTTTAATTAAATATTTATTATACAAATATTTAGGAGTTATTTGATTAGTAGAAAGTTATGGCATATTTGATTGGATGAAATAGAAAAGGAATGAAAAATAGAATAGTTAAAAAGTTTATTTTTTATGTATTATAAAATAAAAATATTCATTCTCTAGAGGATAATTATTCTATCAAATGGTGAAATCTCCATTCTATAATAAAAATGATAGAATAACTCATTTTGTCATTTTTAGAATAGTCTTTTTACATATTTATTCTTCACATCTTTTATATATTTTAATATTATCTTGAGTTAATAAAATAAATAATACTAGTTTTAAACATTTCAATATTAAACTATTTTAAAAATTATATTTTTCATAATAAAATTTAAAATATGATATTTTTGTATTAAGTGCAAAAAATTCAAAATAAAAAATTTAGTAAATTAAATTTTTTATACTTTTATTATAATTTTTTTAAAAAATATATAATTTTAATGATAAAATTTAATTGTAGTAATTTTTATTATTGATTATACCTTATATTTTAATAATATTATATTACTTAGTAAATATTTATCATTTTTGTGATAATAATATTATTATAATTAATTACGCATTTTCATTTCATTTTTCAATTATTTGATGTACTAAACATAAAAATAGAATGAAATGTCATTCCATTCCCGTAACAGACATAATTATAAAATAATTATTTTATTCTTATTCTTTTTTTCATTTTCAATCCATTTCATTATACAAAACGAAACATTACATGGAAGGTGTAATTTATTAGAAAGTAAGAAATAAAAAAGTTACTTGATTAGATACCATTTGATAAGTTATTTATTATCTGTGTTTTACATAATTATTGTGAGTTTCAGAAAATGCATAGGATATATACAAGTCATTTTAATTTTTTTATTTATGTAGTGCATTGACTTAATTTAAATTTCCGTGGTAAATTTAAAAGATAAGGAATTATAAATTTTTTATGATATGTTTTACATAATTGTCCTAAGTTTTAAAAGAAATATATAACATATGAATCATTTTAGTTTTTTTATTTATAATAATATATTAATTAATTAAAATTTTTATGCTAAATTAAAAATAAAAAATCATGAGTTCAGAAAAATTATAAAAGAGACTATAGACATGATTTGAAAGAGAATTAGAGGCGATTGATATTTTTAATTTTTTATATTTTAATTTTGAAGAATAAAGTAGTTATTGGGAAGTTTAAATTTGAATAAAATAAAAAATATAAGAATTTAATTTCTAAAAATTATTAATTTTTTAGTATTAATTAAATAATTTTAAGTATTTTTGAGAAAAGAAAATTTATTTCTTTAAAAGTTTAACTTTTTGTAATAATTTATTTTCTATGTGAGTGGAACTATTTCTTAACATCAGAAATTCCTTTTTAAATCGAAAATATAGTGCTTTTTTTTTTTTGAATTAAAAGGGCCTAAAGCCCACCGAAAGGAAATATATAGTACTGTTGAGACTCTATTTATTAGTCTATTTTTTTAGAAAAATATTATTTATATGTATAATATTTAAAGAATAATATATTAATTTTATTTATAATTAAAAAATAATATCTAGAGAAGTAAAGCAATTTTTTCAAAAAAAATTAATATTAAATAAATAAAAATATTTTTTATTATTTTAATTTTTTATATTTATATTTAAAAATTTTTCAATCCAAATGAAGTCTATAGATTCATTTAATTTGAAAAGTAAATTTTCATGAGAAGTAGAACTTCTCAAAAAGTAACTTCTTATATAAATTTTTCAAAAAATGCTTAAAATTATTTAGTTGTTACATATTTCCTAAAAAATAATTTTTTATATTTTATTTAATTTAACTTTGAACTTTTTGAGAAGTATTGATAAAATTACTACTCTACTCATAATATTATTATAATACACATTACTTAATGAGGATTAATTTTATTTATATATATATAAAAAATACAAGAAGTAAAATTTATTGAAGAGGAGATGGGTAAATAACCTTTCATACTTTATGAAAAATAAAATTTTTTAAAAAATTTTATTGCTTCTAATTTATTAAATGATAATCAATGAAATAACCTATTTTTTATTTTTCGAAAAAAATGAAAATTTCCATGAATCAAACGATTCGCGAGTACAACGGTTAAGCTAAAAGTAACAAACCCAACGTTAACCCACTTTGCTGAGAAACAAAAATCGAAGTGCATTTTTAAAATTAACAGGTGGCGTCTTATAGCGCTGTGCTGCAGCGCATGATGCTACTCTGTGATACCAGTAGATTGAATATGCCGTGTAGCACAACAAAGTCACGAGTCTTATCATTGAGTGAGATCTCAAATGAAACAAGGGTCAAGATCGATGTTGTATCGCTTGGAACAAATTTTATTTTTGTATCATAGAGGTAACCTTAAGCTAAAGAGAAAAATGCATTCCCTTCCCCGAAGTTTTAATAAAATTATATAAACATTCCACCTAATTTTTAAACCTATGCAAATTTTCTCAAATATAAAATAATATTACAATCAAATCTAAATTTGAATTGTTCTTTAATAAAATAAGATGATGAAAAAAGATTATTATAGATTTAAGGGTAAACCTCCTTTTTTTGTTCTTGTGAAATTTATTTTTTAAATTTCATTCCTGTAAAATATTTTGTATTAAATTTATGCATGTGAAATATTAATTTACGCAAATTTAACTCTAAAGGGAGGGAATTGAAAAAATTAGGGTCCATTTATTTATTATTTTTAAAAATATTTTTCGTTTGGTAAATTGATTTCATAATTTATTTTTAAAAATTATAATTCTAAATATGTAATTTAAATAAAAAATATTTTTCATATTTTCTTAACTTGTTTTGTTATTTTGGATGCCAATCTTATAATTAAATAAAATATTATTTATTTATTTATCTAAACCTTTTTTATTATTTATTTTTTTCAAATTCAAAAATATTTTTTTAAAAAATAAAAATATATTTAAATAGATCATTAATATGGATACTAATAAAAGGATAAAATTAATGCAAAATATATAAAATTTTAAAAAAATGATAAAAAAGATGATTATAGATTTAAGAGTAAACCTCCTTTTTCATTCATTTGACATTCAATTTTTCATAATTTCGTTCTTGTGAAATATTTTATATTAATTTTATGTATATGAAATATTTATTTACACAATTTTGCCCCTAGAGGAACGGAATTGAACAAATTAAGGTTTGTTTGTTTACTATTTTAGAAAATATTTTTCTATTTGACAAATTATTTTTATAATTCATTTTTAAAAATTATAACTTCAAATATATAATTTAAAAATAGAAAAATAAGAATATGTTTTTTTATTTTTTTAAACTTATTTTCTTATTTTGGATGCAATTTTCTAATTAAATAAAATATTTTTGAAAATAAAAAATAATTTTTGATAATATTCTTTAATTATAAAAAAATGAAAACATATCCAAATAGATTGTTAATCTTTATATGGATACTAATAAAAAGGTAAGATCAAACAAATTAATATTTTTTAGGGTTAAAATTGATATAAAACATTTTATAGGGAGAAAGTTGAGAAAAATTGATTTTCACAAGGATGAAAAATAGGGTTTACTCTAGATTTAAATTAAATAGTGTGTGTGTATATATATATCAATGTAAATTATTCTAAATCTTTTGTAAAAAAAATATTTTGATTAAATTCAAATTTTAGTGTCAACGTCATAGATTTTTAATCATTTCAATTTAATTAAACCATATTTTTTATAATAAAATACTTAAATTATCATATATTATTTGATTTAAATATACAATCATTTTTTTTCATCGTTTTGTGGAAGAAAAAATTTAATTTTAGATTTAAGTGTAACGTTAAAATGTAAATTTTAAAATTATAAGGGAGGTTTGTATAATTTTATTAATATCTAAGAGAAATCATTGTATTTTATTCTAAGTTAAATGTTGCTCTTTCAGTTGGTGTTATTTATAAGACCTATAATATTCTTTAGATAGCAAGAATTATTCAAAAGGTCGCACTAAATTTAAAAAATTTAAATTAATGTAGTTCTATGTTATTTTATATTACAACAATGCTATATATATTAAAAATGAAATTTGAAATTAAATTTCAAATATAAATTAAAAAATTATTATTAAATATATGATGATCGAATAAATTTATAAAATTTATTTTAAATAAATATAAAAAAATTTAAATTTAATTTTCAATATTCATAGTCATATTATTCTATTATGCAGAAGTGCTGATATGTGTTTATACGTGTGAGATTTGCTTTGCCTCTTCCATTTTAAAGGATTTGAATCCGTACATTTCTTAGGAAATATATTGGTTGAATTTTAGATAGAGATAGATATAAAATTTTTTATTTAAAATTGTAAATTTTAATAAAAATAATAAATTTTATTAAAAATAATAAATTTTAAAGTAAAATTTGTATTTTTTATTTTTTAAAAATAAAAAAAGAGAATTCAAACCTTTTTTCTTTTATTTTCCATTACATTTATATTGGTAAAATTAATAAAAAAGACTCAAAATGGATAAATGATCACCCTTTAAAAAGTTATACGTGAGGTAGTGATTGATTCGCATCTCAAGAATCGTAATATTTTCGTATATGTAATATTCAAGGATGTAATTCATTGAAGTGTAATTTTACCATCAATTTAAAAAATTTTAATTAATTAATTTATTTTTAAAAATATTATTAAATTATAAATTTGTTCTCATCAGTATTGAATGGTTAACCATATTAGATGATATTCAGTAATGCTCATCAATGATAAATTGTGATAAGTAGTAATTAATAGTAGTAGTTAGTAATCATTATGAGTAGTAATTGATAATAATAAATAGTATTTAGTAATAGTAGATAAATAGCCAATAATGATTATAAATGCTAAGTAAAATGAGGTAGTAAAGTTTGAAAGAATAAATAAAATAATTTTTTATATCATTAAAACATTTTCATAATGAAGAGAATATATGATAGTTCAGTTATCCAAAAAAATGCTCAAAAAATATTGGCCTAAAAACACTAGTAAAAAATTTTGCATCCTTGTAAAATATTTTATTTAATTTTGATTCAATAATAAAAATTGAATAATTCCTTACAATATTTCTAAAAAAGTATTGGGTAAACAAATACCACCTTAAATAATATGAGAATGAATTTTGGTGCACTGTTGCACCAGTGCACCATTGAATCTAATCATTGAATTTTATTCATCTTGTGTAGTATTATACAGATGAATCAAATTCAACGAATTTAAATTAATAATGCATTAATACAATTAGTGTATCATAATTAATTATCTTATTAATAACTTGTTTATACAGAATATGGAGTTTTAACAATAAAACTCTCTAGCTTGAAGGACACATGGCTGTTAGATTTTATCTTGATTTCATCGATTTTTTAACGTTCTATGCCTAAAAGATTTATATAATTCTTCCATGCATAGGCCAAAACATTTTTTTCACCAGGATTCATTGAAAAGAAAGACTTCTAATATTTTATGGCAATACATCACTTTATGATGCACCATTCACTTTAAACTAGATTTTATTTGATATATATAATATTGTACATGCCAATATATTCAAGTTTTTAAATTTAGGAGTCCTCTGTAATAATAATACGTCAAAGTTTCTCTCCTTTCTATATAAATAACTTACTCCATAGAAGTAAGGGTGAAAATAGGCCACTCAACTTACAAATCTCTAGAGGTCTAATTTAATTCTAGCTTAATTTAAACTAATTTAACTGATTTGTAAAATAAAATATATTCAGATCAGTCTTTTAACCTATTTTATAAAATATTGTACGATTTCAAGCATGTTCGTACCATGTTCAGGTTTACCACAAATAGGACATCCAATGAAAGAACTCTCTTGAGGTGAGTCATTTCTTACTGGGAGCTGTCATAATATAGAACTAAAGACTTCGGGTGCTGCTGGTAGAAGAGGACGGGTTTTGAGGAAGCGAGGAATTGAAACATGAATATGGATGAGGTCTCACAGCATATTACTTAGAAAAGAATAAGGGAATCACAGCATTAGATAATTATGTTACGGTCACATAATTTATTAAGAGAATAATATCAAATTTCGATTTGACTCATCCACTTTCACCACTTTTTTATTTTGATTGATTTTTAAAGACTGAGTCCCCTTTTTATTTTGTCAAAACAAATTTAAATTGAAATATTATCATTAGTTAGTGTTTGAATAACTTTTTATATTAGTTGAATTATATTTAATAATATTAAAATTTGATTTGATTGAATTTAATTCTAATCCTAATAATATTTTTAAAAAATATTTATTAATTATTAATAAGATTTATGTAGGTTAATAGATCAAACCTTAAAAAAATTGTAAATAAATAAGGTTAGATCAAATTTTAAGCTTATCACAAGTTTACAGGTTCAACTTTCTTTTCTTTTTTTATATGCAAGCCTGATCAATTTTTGGTAAATTCTAACTTGGTCTAAGTTATTTTCATTCCTAGAAGTACATGATAGAATTTAAATTATAAATAAGCACGATTAATTAATATACTTTAAATTATATTGTATAGGTAATTATGATGGTTATTGTATATGAATAGATGTGAATCAATATATTTGTAGGGAGTTGTTGACACTTGACAACCAATGGTCACACATTGGAGGATAAATTGTAAGGAATAAAGAAATTGAGAATCCCTTGGCAGTTGATACGTTCGGAAGAAGATGAGGAAGACGATGCAAATTGGTGAATCTCTTTGATGCCTAAGTTGCTGCGAATCTTATTCAGCAGCCCCAAGATTATTCCGATTCTGGTGTAATCCGTTAGAATAAGTGCATTTTGAGTGTAGGTAATTAAATTTGCATATTGTGGGTCACTTTGGAAAAAAAAATTAAGAGTCTTTTTGTTTATTGATTTTAAAAATAATTTTCTGCTTTTATATTTTTTAAAAATAATTTTTTATAACTATTTTTATAATCTTTTTAAAAAATTATAACACCTAAATGCATAATTTAAAAATAGAAAAATTTAGATTTTTTAATTTATTTTTATTCTTAGTAACAATTTTATAATTAAATGAAAATTTTTTCTTATTTGCTTCACTAACCACCATTTATTTTTTATTTTTTTGAATTAAAAAATAATTTAAAGATATTTTTGTAAAAAAAAATCCAAACGCGCACCTTGAATAATGTAAATCCAGTTAATTTTACATTTTTTTTGTCCTGAATGTGACCAAATGAAATTTTTTTCCCCCATTTTTGTCTGGGTTGAAGTTTTTATCTACTCTGCACCCTTTCTACTGACTCAACATGGGCAATATCGTATATTATTGAAATTGTTAATTGAATTGACAAAAGCTTGGTGGATTCGAAGGGGTGCTTAACAGATTTAATATCCTTGAGTTTGGCAGATTGGTTTGTGAACTTAGATTTGCAAAAATATAACTCTAAACGAATTCAACTCTGGCTGATTGGATCTATGCCGGCTGTGGGCTAATTGTTTCTTTAGGGCAAAACTTGGAAGGCCTATTGACTTTTATACAAATTAGATCGGTGAAAATAAGTCAGTTTAAAATGTAGACTTCAATGGATTGAGTCTAAACAAGTTCGATTTATGCGGGTTTTGACCCAATTTGATTTACTAGGTTCATTTATCACCTTTATGAATTTATCACCAACTTGGTGTGGCAATGGATTGAACCCCTGTGCTAAATCACACTAGGGGTCCGTTTCGTTAAATAATATTTTTACTAGAAAAATATTATATATATGTATATTAATAAATGAGTTATATATCATTTATATTCATAGTTTGAAAAAATAATATTTAAAACTTTAGTAATAAAGACGAGTAAATTCTCCTTTAAAAAGAATTGTTTTTCTTAAACTTTTTCTTTATATTTAATATTTTATAACTATATTTTTATAAGAGATATTTTCTATTGAAATAATTGAACCCTAAAATGTTCTATTGCTTTTAATAATCATATGAATCTGTCTTTTTTTATTTTGTAAAGTGTCTTTTTAAGAAAATTTATAAACTCTAATATAAAAAATTATGTCCTTTTTCAATTATTGTTTGATATAATTTATTCTTAATAAAAATATTTTCTTTTCTATAAAAATTAGATCAAAATTAAGATACTGCCAAAAGAAAAAAAGCTACCCATAATACCCATCTTGAAATTTTACTTTAGCATTGGGCTCAATAAAAGAAGAAAACAAAGTTAAAGTATGCAACGCCGGAGACAAGTCTCATAACTGCTGTTGGTAATTTTTCAAATTTAATGTAGTAACCTTATTAAATTTAAATATTAACAAAGTGAAGAAATGTGTATGGAGATTATTTTCTAGATATATCTCTGGTGGTGCTCATAAAAATGTCAAGATTTAGTGCTATCCATACTA
Organism: Sindora glabra; assembly: GCA_020226215.1. NCBI lineage: Eukaryota > Viridiplantae > Streptophyta > Magnoliopsida > Fabales > Fabaceae > Sindora > Sindora glabra. The sequence goes on along the minus strand of CM035227.1, from coordinate 52,358,247 downwards.
TTTTATTGATATACGAAAGCCTTCACTTAAAAATTAAGGAATCGCATTTGAATTTGATAGATTATGATAGCACTAATTTCATGATATTACCAAAGGTTCTATCTTTTCATTTTGGTGGACTGCAACGTGTTTTTTTTGGAGTCCGCCAAAATCAAAGGATAGGATCTTATGCTACCCATAATTATGGCAAAAAAAAACAGATCACAGATTTTGTCCTGCAAATTTTGGCTTGCCGGACACGGATTTGATATCAAATTTTGCCCTGCGGAGCAAGATTTGGGACAAATTTTTGTCTTGAAGCAATTATGCGAAATAAGGCAATATTGCTTCATGATGACCCGCTTTGCCCTAAATTAATAAATTATTTTTTATTTTTATATTATATATAAAAATATATATTATTATAATTATATTATAGTAAGTTTATAATTAAAAATATTTATCTTAATTATTTTTTAAATTTAAGATTAATTGAATAATTTATGTGTAATTTTAGTTTAATATTATTACATTAAATTAAATATTAAATATTAATTAAGTGTATATTTAAAATTTATAAATTTAAATATTTTCAAATTTTTAAATAAATTAATATTAATCGAATAATTCATGTATAATTTTATATCAATGTCATTACATTAAATTGAATATTAAATATTAATTAAGTGTATATTTAAAATTTATAAATTTAAATATTTTTTTCAATTTTTTAAACTTTTTTTCAGATTTCCTTGCGAATCATCGGGACAGGAGGGGGACGGGGCAGAGCTTTGCACCTGCAAGACGAGACAATATACTACCGATTTGTTATTGCCCGTCCCGTTGTCATCCCTATCATAATACTATGAAATTAGTGTTACACAAGTCTTTTCCTTTTAGTTTTACATAGATGTTAAGTAACTGCGCATGTTTGTGTTATAGTATAGCTTTTTTCTTCTTTTTCTCTCCAGAAAAAAAAAAATGCAAGTGATGTAGATCTTAGATTCTATACTTTCTATTTAATCCTTCGTGAACTTTAATTTCAAGTTTATGGAGTTAAACTTTGTATTTGATGAACAGTTGGGACTTCTAGTTTAGAACATTATTTTTGAGTGAAAATCAATTTCCTCTTTTATTTAATATAAAACAAAATATGTAGATCTGATATAGATCAAATTTTTAGGGCCATTATAATTATGATTTGCTGAATGTTCTTTTAACTCTGATGTCCAGATTAATTTTATTATAAAATAATCATCTTAATTCCAAATTTTGACGTATGGCTGGGTAACGCAAAGAATAGGACTAGTTAAAATACAAGACAAAAATGCTCACATTGAATGTCGTTTATCGGATAACTAATTCATAGCCAATATTTTACATGGGGTTAACTTGACATAACTCATCACTGAGGCATCAAAGTACAAGTTTTATTCCTCTCTAAATCAACTAGGTCATCAAAATTTTGTAGTTTGTCTTTATGGATTGGGCTCTTCTAGCATGCAATGGATATTGCACTTTAGAGAATAAATTGAGAAGTCACAACCCTTAATAAAAAAAAATACGAGTTTAAAATTTAATAAATAATAATCAATTAAAAATATAATTTTAAATTTACAACTATTCATTCTCGTCCAATGTTATAACATCATTTCACTTTTTATGAAGTCTGCCAAAATCAAAGGATAGGATCTCATGCTATCCATAATACTATAAAATTAGTTTTACACAAGTCTTTTCCTCTTAGTTTTACATACAAGTTAGCAACTACATATGTTTGTATTATAGTGCAGCATTTTCCTTCTTTTCCTCTCAAAAAAGTGATGCGGATCTTAGATTCTATACTTTCTATTTTGTCCTTTGTGAATTGGAGTTAAACTTCATGTTTGATAAACAGCTGGGACTTCTAGTTTAGAACATTATTTTTGAATGAAAATCAATTTCCTTTTTATTTACTATAAAACAAAATATGTAAATCTGATATGGATCAAATTTTTAGGGCCATTATAATTATGATTTGCTGAATGTTCTTTTAAGTCTGATGTCCAGATTAATTTTATTATAAAACAATCATCTTAATTTCAAATTTTAACGTATGGCTGGCTAACGCAAATAACAAGACAAAAATTCTCACATTGAACGTCATTTATCGGATAACTAATTCATAGCCAATATTTTGCATGGGATTAACTTAACTCATCACTGAGGCATCGAAGTACAAGTTTTATGGATTGGGCTCTTCTAGCATGCAATGGATATTGCACGGATAAATTGAAAAGTCACAACCCTTAATAAAAAAAATTAAGTGTTTAGAATTTAATAAATAACAATCAATTAAAAATATAATTTTAAATTTATAACTATTCATTCTCATCCAATGTTATAATATAATTTCACTTTAAAGTACATTTTACACTTCTGTCAAAGGTATTGAAACAGGAAGTGGAAAGAATTCAACAATGGCCCATCTCCACATAGAAATAAAACTCAACTATGCTGTACATGACATCTTTGGGCGCTGGCAGAACGTTATGTCACCATACCATCATATCATTTGCTTTGCATAAGTATAAAGCATAACCCAATTGCATGGCATTTACTTTCAAATTATAAAAGCTACAGTTCTACACAAAGAATACATTCACTAGTATACAAAAAGAATTGGGACATTCTGTTACTTGATTTTACAATCTTTGATCAACAACTATTACTGATGCCATTGTGCTTGATCAGCCAAAATGAAGATAAAAAACTTATAGGCGTATAAAAAGTTCCTTTCTTCATACCTATTCGTTATATGCCTATTTTTTGCTCAATGTACAGAAGGGGTTTCCTTGAAGGCCTCAAAATTGAATATCTCAGACCCCTTGGCAACTGGTTAATGGTTTTTCACCGTCTTCTGCAGCAACAGCAGATTTAAGCTCTTGTCAAACGATTTTAGCAATTTTTGTTAATACATATATATGGCAAGTACCAAATATTCTATGTGGTAAAGACTAGTCTGTAACCCTCAAGATGCAAAAAGCAGCGAATAAAAGCTCAGAATTATGGGTGTGAAATTTAATACTCCCAAAAGGGAATTGGTCTATGGTCAATTCAGTAACAAAACAATAGGAATTTACCTCATGAAAAATGAAACTTCAAACAACAGAGGTGCTGGAACGGGATATCCTTTGTGCTTCTTCCAAGTCCTTAAGAAACCTGCAAATCCAACAAAAAGACATCTCATGCCAAGATATCCGGATATAATCTCAACCGCGTTATTCTCAGTATATCTCTACGTTAATATAAAATTCAAACTTATGACTAGTTTTGAACTTTGCAGTCAAGAGGAAAACTGGGAACATAAATTTAGCAATTGATATGAATCTTGGCATACTAAGTTTAAAGCAAAATTGGCATATGGTAGAGTGAAAATCTCCTTTAATTGGATTCAGAGTATTTTGATTACTTAAGCATTACCTCTTAGAATTAAGCACCCCAGAGCCACCAAGTATAAAACGAACTCCTGTATTGTTGGCATTTTGTAGAGCAACAGAACGTGACTCCTCATACGTCGTTCCACCAACAATGAAGATGATAACTTCCTGTGGCCTGATTTTATGGACAGATCATCAGCAACAAAACAAAGATCATTTCACAATACTACAAATAATTACCAATACATGTGTACTATATCTTATCTTAACAGACCCACTTGATGTATGACATATCACAACAGATCCATTCCCCTCAGTTTTTTTCTTTCTTGCACTATTGTGTGTATGAGAAAACTTGCAATTACAAGCTCTAGACCAGTAAGTTTTTGTATCTATTAAATGATTAGAAAACTGAAAACTAGTTTAGTTAATTTTGGTTCCAATCAAATGGTAAAAACAATTATGAATATGTGGCTAGTTTCATCGCCAAAAACTTGCAAGGTCATGTTATTTATGTTGAATGTCATCACTTCAGTCTCTTCAATGAATAAAGATCTCACAACAGCAAGTTGCAAGATTAAAATCTTAGCCAAGATATCTTTTTATCTTTGGTTGCTCATGTGGCTTTCTAAAAGCTGTAAGATGGAGAGCAGCTTGTCTCTGTAAAGTGAATGAGAAACATGTGGAAGTTATAATATAATAAAACTAAACAAATTGAGGTTTGTATTTAATGCAAAGCAGGAGGTGAGGCCCTATAACTAGGAGCTTCCTATTTGGTGCAAAAGCAATAGAGAAGCCAGTGAGTTGAAATCCCAAGCAGAAGCAGAAGTAAGGCTTCTCATATGTTGTGTCAAGAGTGTTTCATTTTTAGTGAGTATATTGAGTATCATTTAAGAAATGCTATATAGTTGTCACTTAGGTAGATCTTGTACCAGATATTATCACACAATTACAATTAATATTTGATTGTTTTTGAGTTAGTCTAGTTTCATTGTAGTGAGTGATTTTTTTAATTCTTTTTCATTCAATTGAGAATTTGCAAGTTTAACATTCTTTTTTGCTCAATATCTGGCAGTCTATTCAACAATTTACATTGTTATTAACAGAAAACATAGAGAACCAAGGTAACAGTGATGCACGCGTCATCTTTTTCCAAGTATAATTAGCTAAAGTGCAGCACACGGGAAACAAAACAGATTCACTCCCAGCATGTGGTGTACAGTGTAGGTGACACAGCTTAGGTTTACATATATAACAGTATCAAAGGATGACAAATCATGGTTACTCAACCATTAAAACTATTTACTCTGCTGCTACTGGATCTGGGATACAGATCATATGATAGACTGCATAATGGAAAATACAATTATTAAGAGGCATGGATGGCATAGAACAAACCTACAAGGTAAAAGTGTGCTATTGCAACACTGACTTTGGTAGTATCAGTTGAGTTTAGGTAATATAATTTAGGTCTTCCAATGGATTTCTATATAATTTGAAAGACCATGCCACTCATAAGAGGCCATGTCCAAGGGAAAACACTATTGTGTTCACAGAATGTCCCTGATAATATGCTGCAAATTTTTATATGAAATCGAGCCATGGTTGCATTCTTTATGAGCGAACTACTATTCCAAAGCCATTTGAGTTAACACTCAGCACCAAGAAAAAGGTATGGCACCATTATTTTATGATACCACATGACATCATACTGGCATCATTGATTCAGAGAGAAGACATAATAATCACAGCTGATACACAATGAAAGGATATATTTGATAGAAGACGACCTGCCCTGTTGATAATGATTCCCAACAAATGGGTAGTCCACATCTCTCAAGCGCCCCTTCACAATGCTTTCCATGGTTTGAAAAACAAGGGGCTGATGCTGGGTGTAAACGTTCTCAACACCCTACACCACAAACCAGAAATGAACACTTGTAGCATTTTAAACTCAACATAATGAAGTAACTAATATAGCAATTACAATTTCTCATGCAGACCTTCAATCCACGAGCCATGTTACGGGCAATATTCAGTAGATCTCTATTTCCATAAAGATCACCCGTTCTCTTGTCAACACCTGCTTGCTTCAGAAGGAACTGGACAAGCTGTTGTACCACCCAAAGAGAGAAAATTAGTCACTTTCTTATGTAGCCACATCATGAAAACATAAGTTTTCATCATAAAATCTAGTGAACTGTAACTTGTTCACACTCTTGACCAATCCAAAAGAAAAGATATGACAAGCAAAAGCAACATCGTCTGCATTTTTTATTTTTTATTTTTTTTTAATGGATACATTTCAAAGGTTTAAAAGCTGATAATGTGCCTTAACATGGTTTGTAGAATCAAACATTCACAGTAGAGATAATGTAGAGTTATATTAGGAAATTAGATAGATATTTTGATTCTAGAATAATTCTAGATTGATTTCATTAGAATCTGATAGATTAGATTTTATTTCTTAGATTGATATAGTTAGGTTAATTGATCGTAACTTTTTGTAAATAAATAGAATATAATGTTGAGCAATTTCCAACAAATCAAGTTGGTTATATTTGATGAAAGACCATTTTGAATTGTTTTCAATTTTCATATCATATTGTTCTGAAATATGTATTCAATTTGGTGTAAATATTTGCATACTTTGAAGTGACAATGCTCAAGAATATTTTTCAACATCTTTTTCTCCTTTCATGTCTTCAAAAAGTATTATTCACCAATCCACATGTCCACACACATCTCCAACAGAATGGAGTTGTAGAAAGAAAAAAATCGTCAGTTAATTGAAATTGCACGCACTCTTTTATTACATAAAATTTTTCTTTCATTTTTGAGTTGATACTTTTCTCACTTCATGTTATTCACTTAATCATATGCCTTCTTTTGCTTTGCAAAATCAGATTCTTTACTCTATTTTCAAAAGAATCCACATACAAGCTCCGTTTTCGTGTGTTTAGGTGTACTTTGTGTGTTTGGGTGTATTTGTTTTGTTCATAATCGTTCTCTAGGCAAAAGATAAATTATCTACAAAGTTTCATAAAATGCTCTTTTTTTTTTTTTTTGGAGATACTGAAGATTGCAAAAAGGATACAAGTATTAATCACCAAATTTAAATAAATATTTTATTTTTGTTTATGTCACATTCTTTGAATCTTTCCCTTTTTTACTCTTCTTCCACAAAGTTTATTCCAATATTTGAGGTTTTACCCATTCCATTTTTTGATCCCACACTTGTACCTCCTTCACCTACACAGTATAAACCTTTCGTTACTTGTTAGCTACACCTTTGTCCAGCTTAGGCTGCTAAAAATTCGGTACTAGCCCAAATTTTGAAGATGTACTTATAGACTTGTCTCCTATTCCAATATCATCTATGGCCTCCAATCTACTAGGGAATTTTTTACGATCATCCTATTGCACTCCACAAAGGTAATTGCTCTACTCAAATTAACATCTTATCTATAATTTTCCGACTTACCATCATTTATCTACATCTCATTATGCATTTGTTTTTACTGTCCTCTATTTCCATCCCTAAAACTATACAAAAAACTCTTTCTCACCTAAGCTAACATAAAGCAATGTTTGATGAGATGACAACCTTACATACCAATGGTACATGGGATTTGGTTTCCCTACCTCCTGAAAAATCGCTAGTTGGATGCTATTGGGTATATCTATTGTTAAGGTTGGTCTTGATGGAAAAATTAATCAGTTAAAGCCTCAACTAAAGTTTTCGCCTAGATTATAGGGACAAATTCCCTCCAATTGCAAAAATTGCTTTAGTCTTCCTCTTTTTGTCTATAGCTATCATTTATCACTAGCCTTTACATCAATTAGGAACCAAAAATGCATTTTGACATAGTGATCTTGAAAAAAAGGTTTATATAGAGCAACATTTGGGATTTGTTGCTTAGGGGGAGATTGGTCTAGTATGTATATTGAGAAATTTTCTCTATACTGTTAAACAATCCCTATAAGTTTGGTCTGGAAGATTTAACAAAATTATTCAAGATTTTAGCATGTAACAAAGTAGAGCTTAGCATTATATATATATATTTGTCTATGTTGATATAATAATTACAAGAAATGATCATAGAGGAATTGATTGACTTAAACTACATTTATTCCATCACTTTCAAAGCAAGGATTTACCTTCTACGGGGATTGATAGAAAGGTATTGGAGTAAAGAAAGAAACTTACATATGATTTTCATTGACTTAGACAAAACCTATGATCAAGTACCAAGAGAAATGTTGTAGAAGGTTTTGGAAAAGAAAGAAGTTTGTATTGCATATATTCAGATTATACAGAACATATATGATGGAGTAACTAAAGTGTAAGAACTTCCGTAGGAGAGACACGATTTTACTATAAGGATAGATTTACATCAAAATTCAGCCTTGAACCTTACTTGTTTAATCTAGTTTTGAATGTTCTTACTAAGGATATACAAAAGATTATCCCTAAATATATGCTATTTGCGAATGATATAGTTCTGATTGAGGAATCGCAAAAAGAAGTGAACTATAAACTAGAACTTTAGAGACAAACATTGGAATAAAAGGACTTTCGCTTAAGTAGGAATAAGACAGAATATATTTATTGCAAATTTAACAAGAACTAAGATAGAAATAATTGAAGAGCATGTCATACTACAAGTACTAAATTTAAGTATTCAAGATTTATATTACAAAACTATGGAAAAATTGATGGAAATATCACACATAGGATATAAGTTGAATGGTTAAAATGGAGAGAGGCATTAGGAGTTATTTGCAATCGCAAAATACCTACTAAGCTTAAAGGAAAATTTTATTGAACTGCTATACGACCAGCTATACTTTATAATAGTGAATGTTGGACTCTGAAGGGATAACAAGAGCAAAAAATGGGGATAGCAGAAATGATAATATTAAAATGAATGTTTGATCACATAAGAAAGGATAAGATACGAAATGAATACATACGAGCGTATATTGACGTTACACCTATTGAGGGATAAGAAAAGATATAGTTCTAATTGAGGAATTATGAAAAGAAGTTAACTATAAACTGGAACTTTGGAGACAAGCATTGGAATAAAAAGACTTTCACTTAAGTAGGAGTAAGACAGAGTATATATATTGCAAATTTGACAAGAAGTAAGACAGAAATAATTTGAAAGTAAGAATTAAAGAGCATGTCATACTATAAATATCTAAATTTAAGTATCTGAGATCTATATTACAAAGCGATGGAAAAATTGATGAAAATATCACACACAGGATATAAGCTAAATGGTCAAAATGGAGAGAGGCATTAGGAGTTATTTGCGACCGCAAAATACCTACTAAGTTCAAAGAAAAATTTTATTGGACTGTTATACAGCCAGATATATTTTATGATAGTAAATGTTAGACTTTGAAATGATAACAAGAGCAACAAATGAAAATCGTAGAAATGAGAATGCTAAAATGAATGTTTGGTCATATATAAAAGTCATTGAAGGCACCAGTGAGAAAAATCCATCACATGATCTTTAGCATGTAAAAAGGAGCAGACAGAGATCAAAAAAGATATTGGAAGAAGTTATAAAAAAAGATGTCTTAATGAATAATATTACTGAAAATTTAGTTACTGATAGAGCTCAATAGCGTCGTACGATCAATATAGCCGACTTCAGTTAATAGAATAAGATTTTGTTATTATTGTTGTTTTCAAAGCAAGGATTTAAGGAAGCTTTAGTACTTTATTAGTATTGAGATGGCTCAAATCTCATTCTAGCATCTCTATTCGTTAAAGGAAATATATTCTTGACATTCTAAGTGAGACAGGCATGATGGACTCTAAAGCAATTGATACTACTATGGATTCAAATGTTAAATTCTACCAAATCAAGAAAAACCTTTATAGACCCAAGAGGATATCATAAGCTTATTGGTAAATTGAATTACCTCAAAATTACTCAACTTGATATTTCCTTTGCTATAAATACAATGAGTTAGTTCCTTAATTCACCTTGTAAATTTCATTGGATTACTACAATACGGATTCTTAGATACATCAAGGAAGTCCAACAAGAGCTATATGAAGATAAATGACACACTTGGATTGTTAGATATTTTGATGCTAATTGGACTAGATCTCCAGTGATTGAGGTTCCACCTTTGGTTTTGCATTCTTATTGGAAGGAATCTTGTCTCATAGAAAAGTAGAATAGTAGAACATGATGGCAAGATCGACGGTAGAGACTAAGTATTGGGCTATGGTGTTGGTCATGTGTAAACAAATGTGGTTGAAATAGTTGATATAGGAGCTAAAGTTGTATGAACTTGGACCCATGGAGATTGTGTGTGATGATCAGGTAGCATTACACATTGCATTGAATCTTATTCGCTATGAAAGGAACTAGTATATTGAGCTTGATTGTCATTTCATCCAAAAGAAAATCATTTCACAGGAAATCAACGCTATCTTTGTGAAGTCTCATGGTCAACTAGCTGATGTGTTCACCAAGTCCCTTTGAAGTTCAAGAATTGATTACATATGTAGCAAAAGCTTGGTGCATTTGACATTTATACTCTACCTTGAGGGAGAATGTAAAGTTATATTAGGAAATTAGATTCGATTAGATTAGATATTTTGATTTTAGAATAATTTTAGATTAATTTCATTACAATTTGATAGATTAGATTTTATTTCTTAGATTGATTATGTTGATTTTGATTAATATAGTTAATTAATAGATTATAACTTCTTGTAAATAAATAGAATATAATGCTAAACAATTTGCTCAAGCAATTTAAAAAAAAAAAAAAAAAAAGTTAAGTGTTAGCATGCTTGGGATTCCACTTCTTAGGAGTGTTGCATTACCATGTTTGATTCCCTTAATAAGATACTTGGGAAGTTTTATAATTATGACTGGTTCAAATTGTCTCCCCAGCGCCAGAAATCTCATTACCTTCCAAAAATGCTCCACTGCAGAAGTTGCTGGCTGTTGGAAAATATCACTGGCAGTGGCTGGGGAGGTGGTAGTTGTGGTGAGGCATTAATGTAGGGGTGAGCAAAATGGTATTTTTACATGACCAAAAATTTGGAAGGGAATGTTCCCACCTCTCCCATGGGGACCATTTTGTTGAAATTGGAAACATCATTCCAAGGAAAGTTTTTTTCAATCTTAAACCAAACATGGGATGGCATATTCTTGCCTAAGTATTGGGCTAGGAAACATCATTCAAAACATTCCACAAGCCAAAGCTCTCTAAAGATTGAAGGAATGATTCATTTTTGAGAGCATGATGCCTGAAAACTCATAATAGGTAATTCAAGTATCCAATAAGGCAACAGATTAATTATTTTACCCCAGGTTTATACTTGGCAGATTGGGAAGCCAGTTTGTTGAAAAGCTGCATTAATTGAACAGGGCTGTCCTTCTCATATCGCAAAGCATATAACATGACCAAACGTAGCCGATCCACATCTGATACACTTTCGTTATTTAATAAATTTGTCACTGCCTGAAAAAGAATAAAAAAGAGATAGAATTCATCACAGGGCTTCTACATTAGCTCTGTTATTTTAAAGCTGCAATCACTTTTTGATACATACAGAGTATAATACAAGTCTAACATGGTTGTTGACCACGAAAACTATTTATTTCAAAATAGAAAGTTTGGTTAGAAAGTAGATTTAAGCAGAAGGAAATGATACAACAACAACAAAACCTTATCCCACTAAGTGAGATTAGCTGCATGGATTGCACGACGCCATTGGGCTCTATCAAAAAAGAAGTTTTCGGTGATATTATTCACCAAAAGATCCTTTTTTATAACTTCCTCTAAAGTCCTTTTTGACCAGAAGGAAAGGATAGCATTTCAATAATTAAGACCATACAATTTATACACTACCTCAAATGCAGCCCCTTGCCCAGCATTGCAAGCCAACTCCTGTTCTGTTTCTGAAACTAACATAAGTTTTCTCTCTTCAACTATCTTACTCATTTCTGTAACTAAAGTCACATGTTTTGACACATTTCCATGCATTTTTCTGTACTCAGGGTAGTTATCAACAAATCTAGCCATGTCCTCTGCAAAGATTCAAAGCATGAAATAAGGGAACTTACTATAGCCACTGTCTACTAGTAAGTTGTTCCACCTGTAACAGCTAAAAGCTTTTATGTCATGTAAAGAATATTAAAGAACAAACCTATTGTCTGAATGTTCTGGTTACTTTTTGCCACTTGCTGAAATTCATCAACCAACTGTTTGATATTCATCCCTATATCTCCAAAATTCCCATACATGTTAGCTTTAAAAAAGGAATCTTGTTCCGATGAAAGCACAACCTCCTGTGGCAAGGAAAAGCATGAACAAAGCTTTTGATCAGGACAAATTTTATATTGCATCATGCCACCAAAATAGTGGTGTATAAAGACATGTACCCAACCTCCTGGTCCTTTGGAAATTTCCCAATAGATTTCAAGTCTACTTTGTTGTCTTGGATTCCTATCAATTCATGAACCATTGCCTGTAAATATGATGCCGCACACATGCATTACTTGTGTGAATAAACATGTTAGATTGATCAGGTATAAGTTTCTCAAATACAAGACTTAGGTTAAACCAACCACCACAGGTACCTGATAGGTCCACTGATTTAGCAATGGGGTAACAGGATCATCTCTCCTGTCAATCACCAGCAATAATGGAGAAACTTCCATTCTCCTAAAATCAAAAAGCCCACTTTCCTGCTGGTACATCAGCTTCTGTTTCACCCCAATGATTATGTTAATTAGTTTCATTCATACTGTGTATGAGTGCTATGACCTCAGTACAATGAGACAGGTTAGGTTAAGATACACATATTGCCAACCAAAACAAGTAAAATAGTTAAATATAATTGCCTGCATCAATGCATGCAAGAAAGTATGCATTGCCCAAAAAGATATTTGCTGCATAATTCAGAAAACTGGAAACAATTCAGATATCAGAGGACAAACTCATAGCAGAAACCCACAATCACATCACTTGCAATCCAAATAGCTAGTTGTTTATGTACTGAAACATATTGCATCAAGTAGCTTCATAAATCTATTAGTCAAGTAAATACATATTAATCAGTCTGTAAGACCACAACTTCATAGTTGTGGTAAAACAATTACTCACAGCTGTTTCCTGTGCTATTCTTTTGGCAATGTCAGATGTTCTTGAATATCTGATTACTGGTCTTCGTTTTAATGCCAAGAAAATAGCTGCAATACCATCAACAGCACGATCGCAGAACCGCTGCAAGGTTGAAGGATCTACAACTGCTGGGAGCATATACATGTAATTTGAAGGCATATTCAAAGTGAAATGGTAAGGGTCAACTGCCACAAAGTCTGCATAGAACTCCTGGATAATCAGGACAAAGAAATATATCAGAACTAGAACTAGAATTTGCACATAAACCCAGCATTAGAGATTGCAGACAGAAGGTGAAGAGGAAAAGAGCAGAAAACTGACAATTTGAGCTTATAGTTACAAGTTAGGAAGCACAGATACTACAAAATAATTAATGCATTTGAGTTGAGTATGCATCCAATGCGGTACCTACAAGATACTCATGGACACTTCATCAAGAGATATCACTTGATTATTATCATTATTATTATTTTTTGTTCTTCAATTTTGTAATATTATAAACCATTGGCAATGCTTATCTTTCATGATATTTTAGCCAAAATAATTCAAAACATAGTAAACCATTATAAAGATATTTTTAGCATTTTCTTCCCTTCATCACATGCTAAACATACATTAAAATTTTCTATATATATACTTCTTTATTATTTAAAAAGATGTACCTTTGCTGTATCATATTTTAAATTTTGCAAAATTTTTCATACACAGGTAACTGTGTCATGTTATATCCATATCTAGCTAAGAAGCACCGACACACCTATCTACAGGCTAGTCACCATATCCAACATGCGCTTAATTTATTTTGGTGTTCTTTAACACAGCTTTGACACAGTTATAACACCGGCACTGAAACGGTTGAATCTTCTGATAGAACATAATTAAATAGATGTTTCGAAGTTATGTTTACAAACTTACAAAAATTTAAAAAAAAAAAAGAAATTTGAAGTTAAAGAATTTGTATTGTAGTTGAAAACCAATGTGATAATAGAGATGGAAATGGTGGTAATGAAGAAGAAACAATGAAGTTGACCCATAGACAGTCAGTTAGTCTTCTTGTTATGCTTCCCATTTTGACTACTTTTTTTTTTTTTGGTGGTGGAGAAGGATATATAAGGCAGAAACATAGAAGGAATATGTGAGACATCCCTTGGCCTTTTTTGAAAGAGATATTACACAATCTAATAAACTTTAGGTTCATGTCCTTGCTTCAGTGAAATATCAATATCAATGTAAATCTGAGATATTGATGTCAATGCTATGACATGAAGTTTGATTATATTTATTCACTTTTCAGGTGTCAATCTGTTTTTTAAAGCCAAATGATTGTTTTATTATATGTGTGTCTGCCGTGCCACATCCTTGAATTTTGCAATGTCAAGGTGTCTGTGTTATATCTTGTGTCTATGCTTCTTAGATATCTAGTCTACACTCATATCCATTCTTCCTAGGTTACGAGAACTATGATAACCTCAGGGAATGGTGCTATAAACTAACCAGTAATTGTATTAGATTTCTTCATTATAAATTCTTAGGCAAGCATTTATCATCAAAATTCATAAAATCAATATTAGCTCCTAGTAGAGAGTACATCAAACCTACAAGCAGTTACCTGAACTTGCTGGACAGCCTCTTGTTCATCTGAATCAGCAAGTATATGAATCTGAGTGTCCTTCAATATGTTGGAGAAAACTGTAATTTCAGAATGGTTTCACAAAATGTCTTCAAATCAATGGGAGAAAATTACTAATTGACTTGGGAGAATCATAATTAAATGGCATGGAAAGATTGCAGTATAGCATCTCTAATATGGCAAGGGAAAAAAAAAATTAAAGAACCTACATAGATGATACTCTCCAAATCTAGGACTAGCCAACTGGCGGCGCAAATGCTGGATGTTCTCTGATGTAGGTCGAAGGAAGTAAACTGCCTTGAGATGTGACATGGATTCCTTTGACTTGTAAATGGACTCCACTAACTCTACCAGAAATACTTCTTTCTGAAGGAGCTCTGACTGTGAATACACAACACTAACAATACTAACCTGCATGAATTTGAAATCAATACGCAATCCTCATTCAATTTAAAGATATCCTTCCTAACAAATGAAGCAAACAAATACTAGAACTACATGCATTTGCCAGGTTATTTTCAGTTTAACAAAGCAAAGAAAAACAACACCAGTTAAAACTTGAAACAAAAAGTCCTAGAAGCAAGAAAAGAAACTGTAACTATGTGCTCTAGGCAGGTTGAGGCATGGACCATAGAACCAAAGTTGAACAGCATAATAAGTATTTCAAGATTATTTGATAAGATTGAAGAGGCCAATGCCATAGTAAAAAAAAAATCTATCAATAACATCATAACATCACAACCAACGCCGCACAAAATTTTTTTTCCACTACAATCCCCCACTGAACTCCATTCTTAGAAGGAAACAATATGCCATCAAACACAATGAACTGTGTGATAATACACATTAGCAAGCAATGAAGTGTTTTCATCTCGCATAGAGTAAGCCCCATGACCCAGATGAAAAGGCAAAACAATTACATAATTACATTACAAAGTCTGGTAGTAATGGTACATAGAGTCGTCAACAACATTAAAACGAATTTAGAACTCGCTCGGCTAGAAGGACTACAGGTCTCCTAAAAGAAAGTAGATTTCTAAATGGCCAAATATAATACCAAAATTAACACTCAAATCTACAAGTATCAGAGCTAAAAACAACAAAAAACGAGAAACTCAATCACACTAACGCAACTACCTAACTTAATCTCTCATAGCACCTCCGGATTTAAACATACCAATGAAACACAGCAACAAACAAAACGAAATTCGATTCCTTGACTTCTGATCAGTTTTGGTTAAGGATTATACCGTCTGGGAATCTAGGATTAGAACCTTCATGCCGGAGATGTCCTGCAACATCCGGTTGATATAATCACGTACGGCCGATACCAGCACCATTTTTTTATGCGTTAATCTTCTTTCCGGGAACAAACTTCAATTGCAGTTGTTAATTTAGGTGCAGAAGGATTCAGATCTGCCCCGGCAAGGGACGTCGAGAAACGCATGCGTTGGAGCTCAAACGCACCGTTCAGATATCAAGTTGACGCTTTAAAATGCGGACTAGAGGGCCGGAATAGAGGATTTTCTTTAAAGTTTTAATGTAGAAGCTAATATTTTGTACGAAATTTTGTAATTTTTTTTAGTAATTTATAGTTTTATAGGAACTTGAGTACAATAAATAACAAGGTACAAATTCATAAATTAACTTTTTAAAATACTTTTTTATTTTTATTCAAAATTTACTTTTTAAAAAGGTGTAAAAAATAAATTAATTATGAAATTACAAGGCCAAATGTAATTTGGATAAAACACTTAAAATCTCATTTAATTACTTTTAATGTGGTCATAACATTTTGAATTATCAAAATATACAAATAATCCACTTATCAAAATATACAAATAATCCACTTAAAATAACTATTGAGTGTATACATTATCAAGATGACCGGTTTAATGATATCGGATTATTACTTCCTTTTATAAGTTATGAGTTTGATGTAAGAGGATGTTAAATTATAACCAATGAAAAGGTGAATGATTCATAGAACTATTAGTGCTTTGGGGAGGCTGTAGTAAATGGGCTCATCTTTAGATAGCAATTATGACTCAAATTAAATATTTTGCAATGAGAAAATATTCCTATGATAACGTTCGAAGAGGATAATCGACACTAATTACCCTTACTCTCTCTATTTTTAGTATAAAAAAAAAAGAAAAATAAGTGTATATAATATACCTCTTTCATAGTGCTGTTTAAATCCAGGTAGAAATTTCACATTGGAATTCACACCATAGTAAAAGCCAAATTAGGAAGTTTTTCCACAAATAATAAAATCTTAACACTCTTATTTGAAGACACTTTAGATTCACAAAGATTCCTTCTCTTTATTGCAACTGAAAGAAGTTTTGGCCCTGTAATTTGAGTTATAAATGTTCTTAGAATTTTTATTCCAAATCAAATAATAACAAGTAAGAGATACAAATTTGTTGCTTTTTTCAAAGTGTTTGGTTAACTTAGGAAATAGAATTACACTGTTTATGATTCCCATTTTTGTTAACTGGTTTATCAATGATTAGAATCATAGTAGTTTTTTAAAAAAATTACAATAAATTTAATATAAATAATTGTTTAACATATAAATTTATAATAAAATTTTAAAAATTATAATAAAACTTTAAAAATGATAATAAAAAATTTAAAAATTATATAATATTAAAAAGTAGTCATTTGACTTATAAAATCATAATAAAATCTTCAAAATTATAATAAAATGTTAAAAATCATAATAATTTTTAAATTATAATTAATTTAGCAAAAGTAATATGCTCCACTGTAATAATAATTTTTTTTAGTTTCACTTGTTATGTACTAAATACTTACCATTAATCATGCTATAAAATGAAGCAAACATAAAAACTCTCATGCATAGTCTAAAATAAGTATTATATGTTAATTTGATGAAAACTATAATTAACAAGAGTTGTCATCACTGTTACTATTGAGATAATTTCTTCAATCACATGAAGAAGTCAATGCAAGTTGACTACTAGTGTTGGTGTCCGGTACAAAAACAAGAAAAAGGTAAAGCATAGGGACTAACAGTAAAAGAGGAACCAAATTCATTTATTATAAAATTATAAAAACTTTATTAAAACTTTTTAAAGTCACAGTAGATGTCATTTAAAAAGGCTTAAAATTTTAACATAAGCAAGAAGTATCTATAATAACAATCAATCAACCAAGTTAAGCATTTGTCTATCAATGAAAATATGTAAAATAGCATCATCCAATACTAAACATATAATAATTTTACGAAGTCCTTAAAGTAAGTAAAATAGCCATCCAACAAAATTATGTATCTTATTTCTAATAACCCTAGATTTAATTTTTTTTTTTATAAAAGTTTATCAAATACTACTTCCTTAAATTAGAAAAAGCTTGATAAAACATTCAAAACTTGTGATGTTCTACTATGAGAATTGTAGTCACTTCTAAAGCTTTTGAAGGAGAAGCTTCTTCTTGTTTCATCACTTCATCCAATACATTGTTCATAACCCCACCCAAATTTTGCTCACTTTCTTCCACATATGATCATAAATTTGCCATGGTAGCAAGGTGCTCATTCATATTTTGAAAAATGATCTCAAAATTATGAGAAATAGATTAAAGAATAGAAGCCAAATTCCCATTATTCTCAATTTTCCTTTTTTCCCTTCCCTTGAAAGACTTATTTCTTTGCTTTCTTTGATAAAGGTTCATGAACATATTCTTTTTACATAATTTGACGCATAAATTAAGCCTTAAAATTAGTTTTACCATCACTATCATCATCACTTTCTACAATCATTGGCTCATTTGCCAACTCAGCTTCTATGTTCTTAATAACATTAACAAAATGTTTCACTAGCTTCTTCTATTGTATTATCTTTTCCATAAATTTTAGCTAATATGTCAAAGTGAGGAAATAACATGCCATATAATCCTTTTGATTTCTCATGATCCTATTATAAAATCAAAATAAAA
The DNA here is from genome assembly GCA_020226215.1 of Sindora glabra. Lineage (NCBI taxonomy): Eukaryota > Viridiplantae > Streptophyta > Magnoliopsida > Fabales > Fabaceae > Sindora > Sindora glabra. Next base: position 52,340,082 of record CM035227.1, on the reverse strand, counting down.
ATGTTATTTAGATAAAGTGCACACAAATTCAACTTGTTAAAAATCTTATAACAAGAGAAAGAATAAAAATTACCTTGACCCACTCATTTTATAAATTTTTGTCTATTTGTAATAACTTCTTTTCATTATCCCACCTAAATCCAAACATGTTTAACATTTTAGCCAATGAATTATACTTTTCAAACCAATGTTTAAGCCTAGGCTCAATTTGTGGTCTAAATTTTAAAGCTATAGTAAGGAAGTTTGGTATAAATTGTTTCTTCCAACTAATTCATATAATCACTTTTAAATCCACCTCATTTTTCCATTTAGGATCATTAGCCAACTCATGTAATGCTTGTATCAACACATTATTTTCTTGCGAAGTCTAAAACCTTTTATTTTTAGCTCTACCTTGATTAATACCTTCTTAGCTATATTGAGAAGTTATATCACTATCCATTCTATTGAAGTATAAGACATTGTAATTTTACAAATTAACCAAAAAAAATGATAAACTAGGATGTATAGAAAACTATTCTATAAAAATATAAACATGTCAAAGAACATCATGATATAAAAAGTTATCAATAAGGAATGTAAAATCATTACTATACAAATACTAAAAAGAATATAACAAAAATATATGCTTAACAAAGTACAAGAAAAATACTATCATAACAACTGAAAAATACTATCATATGATACAAACTAACAACCATCATTATCTAACCCTAGTTTTCCATAAATAAACATGATTTATGCTAATGTATTTCTAAAAATAGTCTAATTGTCGAAAATTATAATGGTTGAAATAAATTTAACTCCATTATAATAATCATTGTTGTCATCATCCTGATCCTCATCTTTATATATGAACTTTTCCTTTTTTACATTTGTCATAAGCAAGAATATCCTTATTAGGTTATATAGTAAACAAGAAGTCATTATAATACAATATTAAGTTTGGATAGGGAAGACATGAAAAACTTCTAAGTATAGTCCACCTCCTTTTTAGTATGCCAAAGCATCTTTCTATCAAATTTCTAATTCTAGCACGTTTCATGTTGAAATATTCTTCAACACTTTAAGATTATTAACCACCTTATTTTTTAAGATAATAACGTTATTGTTTATAAGGAACAAGAAATCCTTCACAATTAGTATATTCATCATCAACCATATAATAACATCCTTCATATATGTTAAAAATAAATTCATTACTAAGTATGTTAAATTAACTAAAATATTTTAATTATAAAATTATTAATGTTGATTATAGTTACCTTAAGGAACTCATAAGCTATCTACCCTAAAGATAGCATTTTGAAGGACATGACCATTATATGCTGAGTCCTTCTAACCAAATGAAACATAAATAAACTCCATCTTAAGCATGCAAACTCTAAATACATTTATAACAATAATGCCTTTTCTTGTTTGGTACTTCCCTCTTTCTTGAGACTGCACTAAGACACTAATATATGTACCATCTAAAGCTCTTAAACAATTCCATAAAAAAAGATGGGACATAACTCATTTGCATACATTGTTCTTAAATATTAGTTATAGAATGAATAGGTAGGATTATTATCTTGAAACATTTCTACCTATTATTTTTGTAATCATCTACTATAGGTGAAGGCTTTTTAAATAACTATTGATACAACTTGAGGAAAGCATTAAGACGAAGATTAAATTATTGACTTATAACTTCTTGACTTCTAAGAAAATATTATCTAGTTGACCTATTCTTCTTATGGTGAGCCAACGTGTATAAGAATTGTCATGACCTAACTTGGCCATGACTAACATTGGATTATTTTTCCAACAATCCCATTAGCTTATTTCTACACATTAGTAAATGTAAAATAGTTTCTATTCTTATCTTACACATATTTATTAAGAGACAACTAAATTGCATTTGTATTCATGAATTTATACACAATGAGTAGTTTTTTAGAAGAATAGTTAGGTTATGAACTCTAGGCATAGAGTATAAGTTATTCGAATTGTGCGAAACATTTACTAATATCCCTATCCTAATCAACAAAAGTGAAATAACCCATTATACTATTTAAAACCACTATCATTTATATATAAGTACACCAATTTAATTCTTACTGCCAACTCACCAAGAGATGGGCATCAATTGCCTTTGAAGGAAGGTTTCTTGCTTACTATGGTAATGGGGGGAAGACTTGCTATGTATTTGAACTGTTAACTCATAAAATAATAAATATAAGACTTAGTGAGGAATATTTTACCTATCAATCCATATAAATCAATTAAAGTAAATTAAGTAAAAATTAAGAGGCATTAATACATATTTTAAGTTGCTATAATGTACGGAGCTTTAAACATTATATTAATATCATAATCCTTACATGGCTAATTATCCAAATGAAACATTACCTGTCAATACAAAAAAGAGAGGTTTCCAATCACAATAATAATAACAATAAATACATAAATTAAATAAATTTCCTCTTTATGCCTCCTCATTAACCTTATCCTACATAGTCTTTAACCTTGTTCCTCTTGAACTAGACTTATCCTACATAATTAATACAATAATTGGGTATTTTAATATTCACCCCATCTTACATCATCATTACATTCATGGCACAACTCATAATTCATAATATTCAACATTGTCAAAAGTTTAAGCTCATCTCATCATATTCACCATAAGATTATAAGAATCAATCATAATTGGGCCTCGTATGACTTGTCACAATCATTTAATGTCAAATAATCACTTTATTAAGGTGTATAAGTAGACCATGTTATATGCAAGCATTTTTAAGTTTTACAAAGTAACTAGTTAGTTTACATCTCAAATTACTCATTATTATATGTGTTAAAAGTTATTCATTCTTATGTTGCATGCCTATGATAGCCTAATACCTAGTATTTTTAATAAAAAAGCATGTTTATGTAATAAAACAAGGCTATAGTTAACTGTATAGTTAACTATTAATATCTAAAGGCAAACTTTAGCACTCATAATTGACTATATAGTTTAAGTGTCTAGAGATAATTCTATGTAGTTATAGTCAACTATATAGTTAACCATTATTATCTAGAGACAAAGTCTTGGTTTAATAGTTAACTATGTAATAGACTATCAGATCCTAAAGAGTTACTCTTGGGCTAGTATAATTGACTATATAATCTATTACTAGTAAGTGTTTTGCAAATTTTCTAGTACGAACATTGTTCATTTGCATTAAATAGCGCTTCAATCACATTTAATTCACACCAAGTTCTAACCAAGCTAATATTACTATTAAATATTGCTCTAATACTTCAAATACATCATTCCATTCATTAATGTAATGCATTTCTCATCATTTTCAAGTGTGATCATCATTATGCTATAAAAATAATAAAACATGTGGAAATGAGAATTCAAGTTAGAGATTTAGTATAATACTACTCACTATAATTAAATTGGTAATTTGAAATATAGAAAATATAGGTTGGAACCTACTTTCATCATATAAGGAAGGATTTATAAGATAGGATTACAGATGGTTCATCTTCCACTAACAACCATAGTTTTGAAATCAAGAGTTTAAGGGAAAATTGGAGGAGTACAAAAGGGCTTGCTTAATGAGGAAGTAAAATGTAGGAGTTACTCACCTTATAGAGATGAAATTAATAGACAAATGAGGAATTCTTACTTAAGAGCTCTAGGGTTCTTCCTTGGAGACTTAAAGACAACAAAAGAAATAGGAAATGAGAGTAAGGAAGAATGCTTTAAAGTGTTTTAGATAGTATAGTGGCTGAAGGGTGACGAAATAGGTTACTTATAATTTTAACTCACTAGTTTACTCTCATAGGCCATAATTAATTATATCATTGAATACTACCCCACTTTTTACAAAATTTCCATTGTTTGCATTTCATACTCTATGCCATTCTCATATTCTTATATGTTACCATGCATTCCGACTATTTACATCCTTTCCATCACATTCATCATATCCAAATAACTCATAATTCAAATATATCATTCAAACAATTTAAGCATATTTAATTTATACAAATTCAATTGATTGTATAAAATATAAATTTTAAATTACTGGCGTGTAATTTTATTCCTTTCTTTAAAAGAATTTATCTTTGAATTCCCATAAGTATTGCATAAGGTGGTTTACTTTATTAAGTGAATAAGATCTAAACTATAGAGTCTTACTAAATAGGTAAAGATATTTTTTGCCTCATCTCCTCTTTTAATTCCTAACTAGTATCCTCTATTCCATACCTTTTCCATAAGAATTTTATCAATAATATTTATTTTCATTTTAATTCTTAGACCTTGCGATTCAAAATTTTAACAAGTTGCTCCTCATATGATAATTTGGTATTTAGTTAGAGTGGTTTCCCACTAATAATATAAGAGTCATTCAATAAAAATTTTTAAAGCATGGAAACATGGAAGATGGAATGGATAACATGTAAACTATTTGGTTGTTCCAAATTATAGGCTATGGCCCTAACTCACCTAAGGATAAGAAAGGGCCTCATGTAGTGAGATATAAGTTTCTTTTTCTTATTGAATCATATGAACTCTCTCATAAGTGAAACTTTGAGAAAAAATTTATCTTTTACTTAAAGTTATAGATCCTTTATCTTTTTGTTTGCATTGGATTTTTAGCAATCTTGCATGGTTTTGAGCTAATCTTGAATTATCTACACTTTATCTAATACCTTTGTTACTAAATCTAGTCTTAAAAACTTAACCTCTCTTGATTCGAACTAGCTTATAAGAGATATATATTTTCAACCATACAATGCTTTAAAAGGAGCTATTTTAATGCTAGCTTGATAACTATTATTATACATAAACTTTAGTAAAGGTAAATATTTCTCTCAGTTGCTTTAAAACTCAAAGGCACATGCTTTAAGCATGTCTTTCAACACCTAAATAATATGTGTTGGAAACCGATATAGAAATGCAATTAAGTCCGTAATGTATACTAGAAAGCTTAATAGAAGTGGGTAGTAAACTAAATGCCCCTATTAGAAATGATAGTAACAGGGATCCTATGAAAAGGTACAATCTTATTTAAATGCATTTGCTTATACTATGTTACTAAGAAAGTGGTTTTAACTGGCAAGAAATAAGTTGCTTTGGTTGGACAATTCACTTTTACCTAAAAAAAATTATACATTTTGAGACTTAGGCAAACTAGTTAAGAAATCTATAATTATGCTTTCTTATTTCCATTCTAAAATTTAAAAGGATTAATGCAATCCTATTAATTATTGATGTTTGGCTTTTACTTGCTAATAGGTGAGACATTTGGTCACATGCTCCAATATATCCTTTTTCATTGCTTTTCACTAAAAAACTTCTTAGAAATCAAGATATATTTTGGCTATGCTCAAATGCATCATATAAGAAAAGTGTTGTGATTGATGCAATAATTCATTTTGCTCACTTAAAGGAACCTAAAGCCATATCTAGTAACGAATTATTCTATTTTAATCAATTATGAGATTTTCATTTTAGTTTGTCACCACTTCCCTTTTCAAGGAAATATGTTAAGGATTATTCTTTTAAAACTACTAACATAAATTTCATTTTTAGGCAAGTAATACTCCTAAATCATTGATTTGCATACTGGCTAGAACATTAAAAAATTTTCTACTCACTGTATCAATTACAAGATTTGCTTTGCCTAGATGATAAAGGATTAAAAGATTATAATCTTTCATTAATTCCATCCATCTTCATTAGCTTAAATTTAAATCCATTTGCTTGAAAATGTATTTTAGGTTGTTATGATCAATATATACTTGATAGGTTTCCCCATATAGGTAGTATCTCCAAATTTTCAATGTAAAAACTACTACAACCATTTCCAATTCATGAATTGGATAATTAACTTCATGCTTCTTCAATTAACAAGAGGCATAAACAATCACCTTACCATGTTGCATTAGTACATAATCCAAACCAATTCTAGAAGCATTACAATACACTACATATCCTTCCATTCCTAATGTTAAAACTAATACAAGAGGGGATGTTAAACACACTTTCAATTTTTAGAAGTTACTTTCACACTTATCATTCCATTCAAAATTTTCTTTCTTCTTAGTTATGTTAATTAGTAATGTAGCTAGCTTAAAGAAATCCTGAACAAAACATTGATAATATCCTGTTGATCCTAAGAAGCTTCTAATTTTAGTAACAAAAGTAAGCCTTAGCTAACTTCCCACAGCTTCAATTTTTATAGTTCATACAAGCATGATATTTAGATAACAAATCTGTTTCATAAATTACATTATAGTCTATTATCCTTAGCAATATCAAGTTTGTTGATATAATATTCCCATAAACTACTATTAGACATTTCCTAATTATATGAGTAGCCTTAATAGCTTTATTTATGGGGGTCATCATTATTAAAGGTGATTTTAGCATATTATAAAAAAAAAATTCAACATGGAAGCAAGTTTTTTTAAAACAAATGAATAGGTAGCAATCGAGTTAAATAATATTTTGTTAGGAATATTATTTATATTGAGATTACATGTCATTCACCACATTAGACCTTTATGCTTATTGGAATGTCAAGTGGTACATTGAGCTTGCTTTCTACTAGCATTTCTCCTGTAGTTGCTTCTTTCATTTCCCATACTAGTAGTTGCTTGGTTTCCTCTCAAAGCATAAATATAGGTCATAAATGTACTTCTTTAAGGAGTAGAGTAGTTAGCACCATGACTTAATGGAAGTTTAGGGCATTCCTTCATTTTGTGGCCTACTTGACCATAGTAAAAGCATATTAAAGGCTTATTTTTATCACACAATCTAAAATGTCTCCAGTTGCATTGCATACATTATGATAATGCCTAATGACAAAAGCCTCTACCCTACAAAGCTTTACCTTCAAAATTTAGGTTCTTGTATAACTTTGTTAGCTTGCAACATTCCTTTTGGTGGGTAAGGCATTAAATAATTTTTCTAAATTAATTGATCCTATGATTGATGTGTTTCCTTTACTTATAAAATAATTTCAAAGGAGTATTCCTCTTGATGATTGGGTTACATAAGGTCCTTTTGACCTACTTTTCTTATTTGTAGTTTAAACTTCATGCTCATCCTTTTCCTTGAATTGAAACTTATGGTAAAGCATTTGATTAAGGATTTGTTAGTAAGTAATGCCTTCATTAACATTAATGCAATCAAAGTAGTATTGTTTAACCTCATTAATAAACCTTTTCATTATAGCCTCCTTAATAAAGGATAAATGCCTTATATATTAAGATAACCTAGCAAATTGAGCATCAGACTTGTTTATGGCGAGATTCCCTTATTTCAAGTTTTTAGACTTCTAAACCTTAACTTGCTTCATGCTTAAGGATAGAAAGCAGTTGAGAAAGGTTTCTTTGAAGGTTACCCATGATAAAAAGTGCCATATTAGGGTCTCATTATTCAATTGTGTCAAAAAACTAATGGTATGCTAAGTTATTTAAGTAATTCCTTACTTGCTTTATTAATAAAGGATTAGGCTACTTAACTATTTTCCCATATCACTTAATTTGAGATAAGAATTGGTAAGGATCAACTGAAGAATTAGTCCTTAAATAATGAGGTGGCTTCATATTTTCAAATTTGTAAACTATACACAATCACTTTCCTAAGCCCTCCTTAAATGGGTTTTTCCCCCTCTCTTTTTCTTGTTCTTTCCTAAACTTATAATTTGTTGGATTATGTTGTTCATTATCTTTTTTAAGGTTAAGTTATTTTATAAGTTGAATCATAGCTTGTTGTAAGATGTTTAGGGTTTACAAGAGACTAGTAACCTATAAGGGATGATAATCATTTGCATTCCTACTTAAGTTACTTTTTTAGTTTTAGAACCCAATTGAGGACTTTTTAAGTTTAGGGATTTTGTTATGTTAATTGCTAGATGATGCCATTCTTAATTCATAGAAATATTAGACATAACTTTGACATAAAAGCTTGCTAAATAATACCCACCACAACTATTCATAGATAACATGGGGTTAATCAGAATGGTGTTTGTGACACGTGATCCCCAGTTCACATGTATATCTAATACAATTCCAATCAACACCTTTTGGCAAGTAAAATTAAGCAGGTTAGCTCATACTAAGGGCCATTACTTTGTAGGATAATCCTAAACTATGCTCTAATACTAACTTTGTCATGACATAACTTAGCCATAACCAATATAGAATTATTCTTCCAATAATTTGATAAGCTTATTTCTATACATTGGTAAACATAATACAGATTCTATTCTTATCTTGTACACATTCATCAACAAACACCTAACTTGCATTCATATACAAGAATTCATTATACAATGAATAGTTCATCAAAAGAATAGTTAGGTCAACTTATGAATTTTAGACATAAGGTATGAGTTGTCCTAACTATACAAAACATTTACTAATATCCTTATCCTAATTAATAAAATCAAAATGACCCATTATATTGCTTAAAACCACTATCTTTCATATATAACTATACCAATTGGATTCTTGCTACTAATTTGCTAAGAGATAGGTGTCAATTACCTTTAAAAGAAGGTGTTATGCTTATTGTGGTAATAGTAAGGTAAAGTCTTGCTAAGTATCTAAAATGTTAACCTATGAAAGAATAAATATAGGACTTAGTGTAATATCCTAAAATAGGATAGGAGATATTAAGTAAGACATTTTTCTAGAAAACTTTAATTTAGAAAACTAGTAAAAAAATTGAGTGAAATTTAGAGGAATCGTAAAAATAATTTAAGAATAAGAATAAGCCCAACTAGAATAATTTTGAAAATTTTAATATGCATCAAAATAGATAAAAACTAAAAAAAAATTTAATAATAGGTTTATGAAAATTCATTTAAGAATTTACTAAAATTCCAAAAACCCAATAAATTAAAAAAGTGAGAAAATATACTAAATTAATTTCAAAATTTGATGGCTGGCCTAAATTAATTCTTAAATCTGAAAAATGATTATGGAAGATCAAAAGTGAGTTTATAAGAATATTTGAAAAGTTTAAGGGTGAAAATGTAAACAAAGTGAAAATTTTGGGTCAAATTGTAATAAAATATTTTCATCATTTTGATTGGTTTAATTTTTATTTTATTGAATTGGATTGGCCCAAGCTTTAGAGGCCTAAATATGATTTTTTAGGCCTAAAAATAGGGGCCAATAGTTAGCCCAAGCTTTCAAAGGAAGTTAAGGACTAAAGTGAAAAAAAAAGGTAAAAATTGGGGCCATTGTGTAATAATCATATTCAACTTTTTCTATGGCTTAAAATTAGTGGTTAAAGGGTTGATCCCTCTCAATTTTTCTAGGGTAATTGGGCATCCAAATAGGGCATACAAGTGTCCCTTGAAATTTTCAAGAAAGGGCTATGTAGAAAGATAAGAAAATTCTAGGTTTTTTTAAGGAATTTTAATTAGAAAAAAAATTAGAGAATATAAAAGCATTTTGTTCAACCTTCTCCCACACTTTGTGCATGCCACTCTCATTGAAAAACAAGAGAAAATCAAGTTGGAGCAAAAACAATTGAAGCTAACAAGAAAAAATTCAAGAAAACACCAAATAATTTCTACTAGGTAATTTTCTTTATAATCTTTCCAATTTCATATGGTTTCTTTTGAATAAAACTCTAAAACCCTAATGTATTTTAGTGATTAGCTGCTAATTGGAGAGTTTTTAAAAAGGGCTTTAGAATTAAATTTCAAGATGAGTGGTAACTCTCATTATTTTTGGAGCCATTTCAAAAGAATAGGTGATGATATTATTAGTACATGCTTCCTTATTCTCTATTTGAATTATGCTGAGGTATGATTTTGTTTTAGAGTATTCCAATCAACATTATAATGGTATGTTATTGAAATATTGATTTCAAGAGTGTTAGAAAAAGGATTTATAAAAAATTATTTAGGAAAAATAGAAATAGGAATTTGTAGAATTGAAACTAACTTCTCCTATGTGGTGCTGAATTAAAGGCTCAGGATACTTAGTGTAACAGAAGTTTTGGGAATTTTAAGAATTAATTTTTTATCATTTTATGGTCATATTTGGTGATAGGATGAAAGTAGATAAATTTAAGAATTTTTGAAAATTTTTAGATAGGTGATAAGGTAAGTTAATGGTGAGATTCCTAACTCTACCCATTTCAGAACCCTAGTCAGTTGATCTCGGGTTTCAATTTATTTGACCCATAAAATGAATGGTGGCAATCGAAATTGATTTGGTAATTCAAATGGTAGCTTTATTTCAACAGCTCTGAAGCTATTTGAATTTGACTGAACTAAGTTTTTGCTTTTGATATATTAGTAAACCTATGAAATTATTTGCACAACACTCAAGTTATCTTTCATTCAATGTGTTGTTATGAAAAAATTTGGTAACAATTAGATTTCATTTGGCTAGTGAAAAAAGGCTTTAATTACATGTGCCTCTGTGCCGCCCTGTTCTACAATTCTTCTTTTGGATTTTTAGTGAATAGTACCCATAGAAGTATTTTAAGCAATTTAATTGTGGTATCTTGTGTAATAAAATGGTAAAAATTTTAGAGTAATTTATAGTGAAATTTAGAATGAATTTTCAAAAAGAGGCTCCAATCTATGATACAAATACAAGTTTGCTTGAAACTCCTTGAAAGTTGTTAAAAAGGAATTTAAATATATATGACACATTGATGTAAAACATAAAACACTTATGGCATGGTGGGTATTTGACTATATGCTTGAAAATGGATAAAATGATTGATTTGTTGGCATCCCATTATTATTCATTGTGAATTGAGAGAGGGAGATATAACATCCTTCGTAGAAAAGGAGATGAGTGGTTAGTAGTTGAGGGAAAAGGTTAGTGGCTTAAAGCTTAAGGTGGTAGGAGATAAGGTTAGACCGAAGATATAATGTGACACTTGTAGACCTACCATTGCCATTTCTATCATGAGTTATATGAATGATATACATAAGAAAAATTCCTCATAAAACACTAAATAGGAATTGTACACAATGATAAGGTTAATTTTTTATGATAAAGGTGATGAATATCACTCACTGAGTATATTTTATACTTATTATTTATTATGTATATTTAATGATAGGTACAAACCATATAGTCGAAGCAATAAATTGATACTTATGCAGTAACTTTCCCGTTTCTCTATAATGTCTAAGGGTACTACCTGATATGGGTTCACTTGTAGTAATATGAAATGTTTTGTTAGTTATTACGTTTGTATAAGCAATATTTTTGGATGTATGTATATATGTAATATGAAATATTTTTAGTTATTATGTTTGTATAAATAATATTTTTGGATGTATGTATATGTATATATGTATATCTATATGCATGTATATATATATATAACTTTCAAACTTATAATATATGTAGTTTTTTTTTTAGTTTAGGTATTTGCTCCTTCTTCAATAATAATTTAATAAAAGGTATTAGAGTATTAAAAGCTAGCAAAGATATTTATTTAGGAAGCTAACACTAATTAAATATCTTTACGCCAGTCATGATAATCATAAAACGGGTTGTGATAGAGTTGATATTAGAGCATGGTCCTAGATATCAGTAATTTTTTTTTTTGTAATAGAGTTAGTTAGTGCTAGCTAAACCATAGGGACTTTAAAAGGTTCATGTAGAAGCAAGTATCAGTCACTGTGGATCCATGGAAATTATAGGTATTTCTTTATCTTTTCTTTAGAAATAGTAATAATTATTAATTAAAGTTATTTTAGATTAATATGTCTAAGAAAAGATAAACCTAGCCTAAGGTACCTTGCCAACCTACTAGAGCACATCCAAAAATGCCAGAAAATGAGGCATTTGTAAATGTACCCCCAGAAAACCTTCAGAGGTTAGTGTAAGAACAACCTGAAGTTTTGGCATGGGCTATAGGGCTACAACAAACATTAAAGAAATTCCTGGAATAGAATTAGAATTCTCTTGCTGCACCTTTAGAATCACCAACTAGATGCAAGCCCTATTGTTGCGTTTGAAAAAAAGATTACAAATAGTCTATGAATTTTAAAAATTAAATCCTCCAAAATATAATGGTATTGATCCTACTATAGATCTTTATCAATTCATAGATCAAATTAAAAAGGCATGTAGATTAATTGGATGTGATGAAAACTTAATGGTGGAATTAGTAAGCTATCAGCTAAAGGATCTTGTTCATTTTTTGTATGTCTACAATATTAAACCCATTATCTTAGCATGAAGACCAATTACATAGCAACAATTTCAAACAAAGTTTATGGATAGGTTTCTACCCTCGGGTGTTTAAGAAGCCAAGGCTTATGAATTTGAGAGATTAGTTTAAGGGTCTATGATAATCATATAATATGATGCCCAATTCACATGATTATCTTAATATGCTAAACATTTGGTGCCTACTGAGAAAGCTAAGGTGACTTGATTTGTCCATGGTCTTAATGACTACTTCTTTGGTTAGGTGGACACTTCTAATACCATGACACATAAACAAGCTTTAGATCAAGCAATCAAATATGAGATATGTGTTAGGAAAGATAGAGTTGGGAAACAAATTGGGAAGAGAAAAGAAAGTCAAAATTTCAAGTAGGAAGCAGTAGGAACATCGAGAAAAAGTCAACCATGCAGAATGTATAAACCATAAATGAGTAGACCAGTAAGAGCAAAACAAATCAAAAAAGATTCTCAAGAAGAGTACTTGATAATAGATCAAAAGTAGATTTGATGCCTCTAGTCAAGTTTATCCTCCCCTTCCGCCATTTAATAAGCTTCACTAATGCCCATAATGTAACTTTAGCCACTTTGGACCATGTGGATCTTGCTTTAGATGTGGATAGTAGGGGCACTAAGCATTTAAATGCCTAACTAAACAACAAAGTAGCAATATTATGGCTCCTAGTATGCACCTTCCTTAAAATACAATGTTAGTAAAACAATCAGTAGCACTTAGGAGGAGGAACATGAGAAAGGAACCAGTAAGAACACGGGCTTGGGTATATGCTATAACATGCCAAGAAGCCCTAGCCTCTAATGCAATAGTGATAGGTACAATACTAGTTAAAACCTTTCTCATAAAAGTATTATTTGATCTTGGTGCTACATATTCATTTATATCTAAAGCTTTAGCAATGAAACTTTTAAAGCCACTAAATGATTTAGAGGAACCCTTAATGGTAAATACACCAATAGGAAAAATGATGCTAACAACCCAAAGCATAGATAATTGTGTAGTTTGAGTTAATAATCACCCGAAAGTAATCAATCTAATTGTATTGGAAATGATAAACTATGATATTATTTTGGGGATGGATTGATTATCTAAGTATCATACCCATGTGGATTGTTATCATAAAATAGTCACATATCAAACAGAAGATGACGGAACCTAAATTTTTCAAGGTAAAACAAAGGTAGGCATTCCTAACTTCGTGTCATGTACTCAAGTTAGAAAACTGGTAAGTAAAGGATGTGTCATACAGATAGTTTCAGTAAAGGAACCTAAAAAAGACAAAGTGACTATAGATCAAGGTCCTATAGTAAAAAAAATTTCTAATATTTTTCTAGATGACTTACTTGGGTTATTGTCAGATTGAGAAATTAAATTTACTATTGAGATTATTTCAGGAGTAGATCTAATATCTATTACCCCATATAGAATGGCACTAATAAAGTTAAAAGAATTAAAGGAATAATTGCAAAATTTGTTAGATAAGGGTTTTATATAGCCTAATATATCACCATGGGGAGCACTGGTGTTATTTGTGAACAAGAAAGATGGAATGTTGCAGTTGTATATTGATTATTGACAACTAAACAAAGTTACCATTAAGAATAAATATCCTTTACGAAGGTTGATGATTTATTTGATCAATTGCAATGCTCTCAATATTTTTCAAAAATTGATCTACACTTTGGCTACCATCAATTGAAAATTTGAAAAAGAAAACATCCTAAAGACAATATTCCAAACTTGTTATGGTTATTATGAATTTCTGGTTATGTCATTTGGGTTAACTAATGTCGTTTTAGCCTTTATGGACCTAATGAATTGCATTTTCAAACCCTCCTTGGATAAAATCATTGTAGTATTTATTGATGATATTTTGGTTTATTGTAAAAGTGAAGAAAAGCATGCTTAGCACTTGAAAATCGTATTGCAAACACTGTAAGAGCATAAATATTTGCTAAATTCTTAAGGTGTGAATTTTGGATGAAGAAAGTGCATTTCTTGAGACATGTAATATCATAGGAAGGGATACAAGTAGATCCTCAGAAGGTCAAAGCTGTACTAAAATGGCCACGACCTTCCTCAATAATAGAAATACGAAGCTTTTTAGGATTGGCAGGATATTATAGAAGATTTGTAAAAGATTTTTTAGGATAGGTACACCTTTAATCCAGTTAATCCATAAGGGAGTCAAATTTGGAATGATGATTATGAAAGAAGCTTCCAAAGATTAAAAGAATGTTTTATGTCTGCCCCTATGTTAGCATTACCTAATAATACAGAGGGATATATGGTATATTGTGATGCATCTTAAGTGGGATTGGGATACATATTAGTGCAGCAAGAAAGAGTAATAACCTACATATCTCATCAATTAAAGAAGCATGAATTAAACTATCCCACTCTTGATTTAGAAATGGTAGCAGTAGTATTTGCTTTGAAAATATGGAGGCATTACTTGTATGGAGCTACTTGAGAAGAAATTTATACCGATCATATAACTCTTAAATATATTTTTAAACAAAAAGAGCTTAATATAAGACAAAGAAGATGGATGGAGTTTATAAAAGATTATGATTACTCTATTCATTATCATCCGAGTAAAGCTAATATAATGGCTGACACATTAAGTCAGAAAGCTCCTAAAGTTAGAAATAAGAATAAATGCATAATTAGCTTGTATAATAATACATTCCACCATAGTAGACCAAATTAAAGCTGCCTAGAGAGAAGATTCTCAGTATGAACAGTTACAAAATAGAGTTATGAATGCAAAAAATGCTAATTTAACTATTAGTGAAGAGGGAGTAATTAGAAACAAGAATTAACTATGGGTACTTATAGTTTTATGACAAGAAGCATTAAGGAAAGCTCATAAATCCTCTTATACAATGTATCCTAGTGCAATGAAAATGTATCAAGATATGAAAGATCTATATTGGTGAGATGGAATGAAGAAATTAATACAAGATTATGTGATCAGATGTTTGACTTACTAACAAGTAAAAGTAAAGCACTAGTAACTAGCAGGCCTTTATCAGAAGATCCATATTCTCGAATGGAAATGGGAAGATATCATAATGGATTTCATAATGGGATTACCATTGACTAGCAAAGGATAAGATTTTATTTAGGTGATCGTTGATCGCTTAACAAAGTCTGCACATTTCATATTGGTGAAAATGACGTACTCGGTATTACAGTATGCTCAACTCTACATGGACAAAATTATTCCATTGCATGGCATACCGCTCACCATTATTTTAGACCAAGGATCACAATTCACATCTTAATTTTAGCAATCTATTCAAGAAACATTAAGAACTCAACTAAGGTTTAGCACAACATTTTACCCTGAAGCGAATGGCCAATTAAAGAGAACAATTTAGACACTAGAAGATATGTTTAGAACTTATGTAATTGAATTTGAAGGAAGTTAGGATAAATATTTGCTATTAATGGAATTTTCTTATAATAAATGTTATTATACTAGTATACAAATGGCTCTATTTGAAGTATTGTGTGGTAGAAAGTGTAGGTCACCTATTGGATGGTTTAAACTAGGAGAAACAAGACTAATTGGACCCGATCTTATAGAAAATACTATGATTAAGGTGCAAATAATTAGAGAATGTTTATGAATAACTTAAAGTTGCCACAAATTGTATGCAGACAATAGACGTAGAGCATTCGAATTTCAAGAAGGTGATCAAGTATTTTTTAAAGTTACACCTATCAAAGGAATAATGCGATTTGGTAAAAAGCAAAAATTATCACTAAGATATATGGGTCCTTAAAGAATTAATAGATGAATCGAAAGAGTTGCTTACCAGCTTGAACTATTAAAAAGCATGAAAGTAGGGCATCTAGTATTTCATGTGTCTATATTAAGAAAATATATTTTGAATGAATCTCATGTGCTAAAGGAAATACCAATATAATTAGATCAAAAGTTGGTATATGAAGAGCAACCCGTTCAAGTTGTTAATCGGCAAATAAGGAAATTGTAATCTAAAGAAATTCTCATGGTCAAAGTAATATGGGAGAAACATAGAATGCAAGGGGTAACATGAGAATTGGAGAAGGACCTGAGAGAGAAATATTCAAATTTATTTGGTAAGTTTTCTTTCAATCATAATTCGCTAATAAATTTATGTACTATTATGATAATTTGAAAATTTAAAGATGAATTTTCTTGAAGGTAGGAGAGCTTGTAATATCTCAAAATAGGATAGGAAATATCAAGTAAGACATTTTTCTAGAAAACCCAGATTTAGAAAACTGGTAAAAATTTAGCAAAATTTAGAGAAATAATAAAAATAATTTAAGAATAAGAATAAGGCCAACTTGAATAATTTTTAAAATTTTAATATACATCAAAATAGATAAAAACTAAAAAAAATTAATAATAGGTTTAGAAAATTTCATTTAGTAATTTATTGAAATTCCAAAAACCCGATAAGCTGAAAAAGTGAAAAAATATACCAAATTAATTTCAAAATTTGATGACTGGCCTAAATTAATTCTTAAGGCTTAAAAATGATTATGGAAGATCAAAAGTGAGGTTATAAATATATTTGAAAAGTTTAGTGCAAAGAAAGGAAAAAATTTAGGGTCAAATTGTAATAAAACTTTTTTATCATTTTGAATAGTTTCATTTTTATTTATATTGGGTTGGATTAGCTCAAGTTTTAAAGGCCTAAATTTGATTTTTAGGCTAAAAATGTGGGTCCATAGTTACCCCAAGCTTCCAAAGGAAGTTAAGGACTGAAGTGAAAAAAGAGAAAAAAATTAGGGCTATTATGTAATAATCATAATTAGCTTTTTCTGTGGCTTAAAAGTGGTTAAAAGGTAGATCCCTCTCAGTTTTTCTAGGGTAGTTGGATGTCCAAATAGGGCACACAAGTGTCCTTTGAAATTTTTAAGAAAGGGTCATGTGGAAAGATGAGAAAAATCTAGGTTTTTTTAAGGAATTTTAATTAGAAAAAAATTAGAGAATATAAAAGCATTTTGGCAGGCCTTCTCCCACACTTTATGCACACCACTCTCAAGGAAAAATAAGAGAAAATCAAGGTGGAGCAAAAATAATTGAAGCAAACAAGAAGAAATCTAAGGAAACACCAAATAATTTCTACTAGGTAATTTTCTTAATAGTCTTTCCAATTTCATATGGTTTCTTTTGAATGAAACTCTAAAACCCTAGTGTATTTTAGTGGTTAGCTACTGATTGGAGAGTTTTTAGAAAGGGCTTTAGAATCAAATTTTAGGGTGAGTGGTAACACTCACTATTTTTAGAGCCATTTCAAAAGAATAGGTGATGATATTATTAGTATATGCTTCTTTATTCTTTATTTGAATTATGCTAAGATATGATTCTATTTTAGAGTATTCCAATCAATATTATGATGGTATGTTATTGAAATATTGATTTTAAGAGTGTTAAAAAATGGATTCATAAAAAATTATTTAGGATAAATGGCAATAGGAATTTGTGGAATTAAAACCAGCTTCTCCCATGTGGTATTGAATTAGGGGTTTAGGATACCTAGTGTAACTGAAGTGTTGGGAACTTTAAGAATTAAAATTTTAGCATTTTATGTTCATATTTGGTGATAGGATGAATGTAGATGAATTTAAGAATTTTTAGAAATTTTTGAGAGGTAATAAGGTAGGTTAATAATGAGACTCTCGGTTCTACCCATTTTAGAACCCTGGTCAAGTTATTCTCAAGTTTCAATTTATTTAACCCATCAAATGAATGGTAAAAATTATGAAAGTCTTAATATATGTCATTTGGGGTGTTAGAAAGATTTTAGCAAAATTTGGTGGCAATCAGAGTTAATTTGGTTGCCTAAATGGTAGCTTTATTTCAACAGTTTTGAAGCTATATGAATTTCACTGATCTAAGTTTTTGCTTTTAATACACTAGTGAACCTACTAAATTATTTGTACAACACTTAAGTTATCTTTCATTCAATGTGCCAGAAATGTTATGGCAAAATTTAATAATAATTAGATTCCATTTGACTAATGAAAAGGGGCTTCAATTACATGTGCCCTTGTGCTACCTTGTTCTGCAATTCTTCTTTTAGGTTTTAAGTGAACAGTATTTGTGGAAGTATTTTAAGTAATTTGATTATGGTATCTTGTGTAATAAAATGGTAGAAATGTTGGAATAATTTATAGTAAAATTTAGAATGAATTTAGGAGAACAAAAAAAGGCTTTAAGCTATGGTACAAATACAAGTTTGCTTGAAACTCCTTGAGAATTATCAAGAAGGAATTTAAATGTATATGACACAATTATGTAAAACATAAAACACTCACGACATGGTGGGTATTTGACTATATTCTTGGAAATGGATAAAATGATTGATGTGTTGACATCTCATTATTGCTTATTGTGAATTGAGAGATGTAGATATAACATCCTTCGCAGAAAAGGAGAGGAGTGGTTAGCAGTGGAGGCAAAAAGGTTAGTGGCTTAAAGCTTAGGATGGTGAGAGATAAGGTTGGATCAAAGATATATTGTGACACTTGTAGACCTACCATTGCCATTTTCTATCATGAGTTATACTAATGATATACATAAGAAAATTTTCTCATAAGACACTAGATAGGAATTGTACACGATGATAAAGTTAATTTTTTATGATGGTGATGAATACCATTCACCAAGTATATTTTATACTCATTCTTTGTTATGTATATTTAATGACAAGTACCAACTATAGAGCCGAAGTAGTAAATTGATACTTGTACAGTAACCTTCCAGTTTCTCTATGATATCTAAGGGATACTACTTGATATGGGTTCACTTATAGTAATATGAAATGTTTTGTTAGTTATTATGTTTGTATAAACAATATTTTTGGATGTATGTATATATGTATATGTATATCTATATGCATATATATATAGCTTTCAAACTTATAATTTATGCAATTTATTTTCTAAGTTTAGATATCTACTCCTTCTACAATTATAATTTAATAAAAGGTATTAGAGTATTAATGGCTTGTAAAGATATCTATTTAGAAAGCTAGCACTAATTAAATATCTTTATGCTAGTCACGATAATCATAAAATGGGTCATGACACTTTGTGAGTAATATTTTACCTATCAATCCACATAAATTCATTAAACTGAATTAAGTAACAATGAAAAAGTATCAATACATATTTTAAGTTGCTATAATGTACAGATATTTAAACATTAAATACTTAAGCATTTATTATTACCATAATCCTTACATGGCTAATTATCCAAATGAGACATTGTTTATCAAATAAAAAAACTAAGAGAAGTTTCCAATCACAATAATAACAATAATACTAAACACATAAATTGAACAAATTTCCTCCTTGTGTCTCCTAGTTAACTTTATCCCATATAATTTCTAATCTTATCCCTCTTAAACCAGCCTTATCCCACACAATTAGTACACTATTTGCAATATTTTAATATTCATCCCTATCTTACATCATCATTACCATTTGTGGCACAATTTACAATTCAAAATATTCAACATTGCTAAGAGCTCAAGTTCATATTATCATATTCATTATAAGATTATATGAATCAATCACAACTAAGCCTTTCATAACTTATTATAATCATTAAATGTCAAATAATCATTTTATTAAGGTACATGAATAAACCATGTCATATGAAATAATTTATATGTTTTATAAAGTAATGAGTTAGTTTCCATCCTAAATTACTCATTATTATACATGTTTGAGATCATTCATTCTTATATTACATGCTTATGATAGTCTAATACATTGCATTTTAGTAAAAAGTTTGTGTAACAAAATAAGGTTATAATTGGTTATATAATCAATTATCAATGTCCAAAGGTGAACTTTGGCATTCTTAATTGACTATAGTCAAGTATCAAGGTCCAAAGGTAATTCTGGACAATCTTAGCCAACTAGATCCAGAGACAAAGTCTTTGCTTGATAATCAACTATGTAGTGGATTATGAAGTCCTAGAAAGTAACTCTTGGGTTTATATAGTTAACTATATAGTTTATTATTAGCAGATGTTCTGCAGATTTTCTTATATGAACACTATTCATTTACATTGAATAATCCTTAAATCACATTTAATTCAAACTAAACTCTAACTAAGCCATTATTACTATTAAATACCAATCTAATACATCATACCCTATCATTCTATTCATCAATATAATGCAAATGGTCATTTTCAAGTGTGATCATCATTATACTATAAAAATATTAAAACTTGTAGAAACATGAATTTAAGTTAGAGATTTAGTGGATACTACTCATTGTATTTAGATTGGTAACTTGAAGTGTAAAGAATGTGGGTTGGAAAACATTCGTCACACAAGGAAGGATTTATGAGTTAAGGTTATGGGTGGCTTATATTTCCTTAACAACCATATTTTTGAAATCAAGAAGTTAAGGGAAAATTAAATTAGCACAAGAAGGGTCACTTAATAAGGAAGTAAAATGGACGTTTTACTTAACTTATGGAGATAAAATTAATCAAAAAATTAGGAATTCTTGCCTGAGGGCTTTAAAGTTCTTACTTAGAGACTTGAAAATGATGAGAGAAATAGGAAATGAGAGTAAAGAAAAGTGTTATAAGGTGTTTTAGATTATAAAGTGGCTGAAAGGCATTTTTGAAAAAAAATGATAGTTAACTTATAATTTTAACTCCCTAGCTGACTCCCTTGGATCATAGTTGACTATGCCTATTTAGAGAGCAATTTGAATGGGAATAGTTGACAATGTAGCCAACTATTGCCCTATTTTTCACAAAATTTCCATTGTTTGCAATTAATACTCTATACCATTCTCATATTCTTATATGTTATCATGCATTCCTACTATCCACATCCTTTACATCACATTCATCATATCTAAATAACTCCTGATTCAAACATATCATTTAATCAATTTAAGCAAATTTAACTTATACAAATTCAACTAATTGTATAAAATATAAATTTTAAATTCCTAGGGTGTAGTAAAAACATAGAAACTATTTCTTTAAGTGACATATTTCGAGTTACACTTAACTTTTTATATCCTTAAGCATCCTACAAAGCACATTATATAAATGTGTCTATTCATACAAGGTTAAGTCTCACAAGATATGTCACTCTCTCTTATTTACCTACTCAAGATTTCACCTTGCATTCCATTCTTAGATTTTTTTTCTTCCTTCAAAGTGAAAACTCCTAATAATAGTAATAATCACCATTATTATTATCAATTGAAGTTGTTGTTGTAATTTTCTATTCCTCTTTCGACATAAAATAAAATAAGTCATTTTCATATAGATTTTGTAATTTACATAATGGATTAATTTTTTAACAAATAAATAAGTAGCCATTAAAGTGAACCACTTGTAGAAATGATATCATGCATAATGATTTATAAAGTTTTGTATTCTTATTAAATATGTAAGTTTCTATAAATTATAATAAGTATGCAAGTTCATATAAAGTATCATATATCATTAGTGGTGATCATAGTATTAAACTAAAAACGTGCAATACTAATAAGAAAATAACATCGAATGATAAGGCTTTGGCTGAAGGAAACAAATTGGACTACTATAATAGGAGAACACAAAATAAGGTGACTAAAAATAGGTATTAAAAGCCAATGAGACTAGAAATAGGTATTACTATAGAAGGAGGACATAAAATAAGGTGATTAGAAATAGGTTTTAGAAACCAATAAGAGTAGAAGAGACAATTGTTAAAAGCTCAAGCAATAAAGGAGTTCAAGTGAAGAAATGCTTTGTTTTTCATGTGGGAAAAGCTTCTAATCTTGGTTTGAAAACTAGTTAGATAAAGCTCAAGCAATAAGAGTCAATGTTCAAAACTTATTTTGATGAAGTTTTCTTATTTGAATATAGTATAGGCAAAAATAAACTCTCTTATTTGGGTGAGGTTTTCTTAACATTAGATGATCCTAATGAAATAAGCTTGCCTAATTAGCTTATATATATATATATGCAAGTTTTTTTATCTGAATGGATAATTGATTAATTTAACGGTTGTTATTAACTCTGGCTACATTTAATACAAAGCAATACCTATTGTTATAAATTCATAGTGAAAATGTCATAGCTAAATTTTATAGCATCTCAACTAGTGCAATATATGAGATTTATGGCCAAATAATATGTTGTATAACATTATGCTTTCAAAAGTATCATATAATAAAATAGTTTAATTAACCTTGCTTCCAATTGACATTCCCTTTTTTACTTTTCCTTAAGTAATTAAACATAAGTAATAATCTCATTGACCTATGACCTAATAGTTTAGCATTTCAAGTTGTATCATGGATTAACTTAACAAATAAACTAACTTCATCAAATT
Source organism: Sindora glabra (assembly GCA_020226215.1). Classification (NCBI taxonomy): domain Eukaryota; kingdom Viridiplantae; phylum Streptophyta; class Magnoliopsida; order Fabales; family Fabaceae; genus Sindora; species Sindora glabra. The sequence continues at coordinate 52,317,482 of CM035227.1, read as the reverse complement.
CCACTTGTAACTTATACTAATAAAAAAATAGTTCCATAAACTAGCTTAAAAAACAAGTGTAAATGTTATTTTTTGTTATACCCATAAATAATTTTCCATGTAATACTAATGTTTAATGGCAACCAAAATCACAAAACATAAGTGTAAATGTTAGTTTTGTTATGAAGGAAAGAAAAATTACAAAGAGCTTTTCAATACCTTTACAAATACACACATGAAACTTTGCAATTATTTTATTCTTCAAACGTCATTTATTTTCCTTAGTTATGATAGTAAGTAAATAATTTGTAAAAGAGGTATTGATTAAAATTAAAAAAATAAAAATGAAAAATTGATTTCTACTTTATATTTCAGCTATGATAACAACCTTTGAGTTACTTTAAGCTTAATTTCACAAATAGAAAGAGATATAGAGAAAAAGAATTATGAAAATGATGGAAAATGAATGAAGAAGATGAGGAGTGAAAGCAATGAAAATGGGAGAAGAAGAAACAGAAAGGTCAAGAATGTCAGTAAAAAGTGTTTTTTTTTTATTCATGGTGGGTAAGGGATTCTAAAATCCTTAGGGGAAAATGTTAGGATCGGAAGCCAAACAAGCACACTGGAATTAACCGATCCCAGCCAATAGATCCATGCAAAATGTTATATTAGAATAAAAAATTAAGGAATACCTTTGCGATAATTTAAGGACTCATTCACTAATCACCTCTTCGACTTCCTTTCGGTTGAAGACTCCGAGGTATCCACATGAACCAGTAGATCACCGGTGAACATCCACACGAACACTGATTGGAATTCTTCTCTTTAACCTTGTAATGCTAGCTATGCCTTTTCAAGGGTTATAGTCAAGGAAGGGTGCTAAGGTTTTTCTATACTTTGGGATGCGTGAATAATCATGTATTATTACCTAATAAGCCTATTTAAATAGATGCATAGAAAACCCTAACTAATTGGGCTTTGTTCCATGTATAATTATAGGCTTATTATTAGGCCCTATAATTATAACATGAAATTCTTAAATATTAGGCTCAAACAATTTGGTCCATCAATTCCAAATCTACTAGGTTCTAAGTATGCGAACTTATAGACTCTCATTACATTGACAATGATCATAAATCACATTAATAATTATAAACAGTGAGTAGTGTCTAGCAACACATCATTGATACTCAAGCAATGAGAAAGTCAGTGATTCGACTGAACCTTTATATGTGATCATCATCTATATCCTTTTATCTTAGACATCTAGATTGAGCATGAGACATGGACCGTGTCATTCCCATATAGCTCAATCCAAAGGTTTCTTGGTTCCTAAGTAAGTTAATTGAAGCAAATGTAATTGATATCCCATGTTTCAATTCACTTGAGCATGGCTAATCATTTTCTCAGTCTTACTTAATCAAGAGGTTCATAGATGTCACTCCTATTATATAGGAGGGACAAATTCTTTATTAATCACACAAATCCCTCTGCATGATATGTGACATATCCAATAACTACTTTTGCATTTACTCAACCATGAGTGACATAGAGTAGTATCAAAATATGAAACTCACATATAGGGAACCTTGGCGATCTCAGGTCAAAGGATCATGTTAATAATGATCACTAAGAATCACTCATGACACTCACATAATGATCTATATAGTGTTCTTAGGGTGGGTCAATCCAATATACAAGTTCTCTAACTTGTACTCATGTGTAAACTTAATATCTCATATAAATTACCACACATGCTAGTCTTAACATATCAAAGCAACCTAATCCTCAATGATATATGACTAGGAACATTTAAGAATATAATTATTCTAAGGTTATTATCATAATTAAATATATTATATAGAAAATATATGTATAAATATGATAATTGGAACTGCCATTAAAATAACACGATTTAAATTTACAATCATCAATATGATTGGTTTTAGGGCATATACACTAACAGAAAAGATTTTGGATATATGGAATCAAATAAGGTTAGGTAAAGGTAATAATTACCCCCACATGTGAATTCAACATTTAAAAAGGAAATTAAGTACTTGGTTTTGTTTCTAACTTATTAAAATCCCTTAATTAAATGCTCCTTAAACTCTTACAAATAAAAAAGATCCAATTCTACTATTAAACATAAATTGAATTCTTCCAACACCTAATAGAACTATGATAATGGCAATAAAATACAAAATATGTATTTATCATCCAAATTAAAAAGTATACTTCCTTAAACTATGACATTACAAAGTTATTTTAAAGTTCCTTAGTTAGTTTATTAGTGATTAAATTAGATCAAGTTAATGAACTTACTCTTTTAAATATTTTAGTATTGAATTTGGAATTATCTTTTATGTATAACTTAAAAACTATTAGTTTATTTTTCTTGATACTTATTTCATTTGAAAATAAACTTAAAGAACTTTTTATAAACTAGTTATTTGCTTAAAATAGTTAAGAAATGATAAAGTTATGACCTTTACAAGTTAAGGTTAAGAAAATAGCTTTTCATAATCTAATATTTCATATCTTTATGCGTTATTTTAGTGATATTTCAAAATTTGCATAAGATATTAGCATAAAACTAATGCCATTTGAAGCTAAACTTAATTACTTTTGGAATAATAAGTGATTTGCCAATATTAGTTGCAAAATAAAAAAATTATGAGCCTTTAAAGTTGGGTTTACACATTTGTCCTAGCATAATTGATTATATAGGGGTTGTTTGATATAACAAATAAATCATAATTTCATGTTTAGCATAATTATTAGTGATAATTATTTTTATTAAGGAGAATTGGTTTTAAATGCCTTTTGTGAGAGAAAAATCATGATTAAATAGTAAGTTATTTTTTAATCTTGGTTTTTTTCTCACTATAGTGTTTACACTAATTATCTTTCAAGAAAAGTAATCATTTTTAAAACTCATACTAAATATAAAATTAATTCACATACTAAAATCAATAAATAATTAATTATTTTTAATCATTATACTAAATAGGCCTATAGTTCCAAAGGCCATTCAAAACTTCCCTAATTGATTATGAAGTTCTAAAGGCCATATAATTAGGGAAAAAATTAGCCTAGTGTCATTTATTGCAATTTATTATAGTAAGGTACCGTATGCCCACTTTCTTTTATTTAAGTTCACCTGTGAATAATATTTTAACAGAAAGCCTAAAAGACAAAATGACATACTTAAAGTGCATCTCAAAAACAATAAAAGTATTGAAGCAAAAATCTTTGTTGTTGCGTATTAAATATAGAGAATTTTTAATTTAATAAAAATAAAAAATAAAAGATTAAAAATTTATAAAAATTAAAATTAAATAATTTTTAATTTTATAAAAAATTAAATTAAAAATAAAATTTTAGTTATAAATAAAATTAATAAAAAATTAATTTTTAGTTAAGATAAAAATAAAAAAAAAGAACTTAAAGGCACAGAACCTTACATAAAATTGTAGGATAATCTCTTTCTTTTGCCATTTTTTTTAAAAATAATTATCCTAAATGAATTGCTATTTGGAAATTAAATAATAACATATTATTATTTAGACAATAACATGTTATTGTTTGAAAATTAAATAATAACATACTGTTATTTAGCAATTTGATTGTTAATGAGATTTAATTTATCTATTTATTTTAAATTTTTAGTTAATATTACTATTTAGAGACGAAACATCCTATTCTTTAGTAGTTTGGTCGTTAATAAAACTTAATTTATTCATTTATTTTAATTTTTTATTAATATTACTATTCTGAAACTAAACAGTAATATGTTACTATCTGTAGATAAAATAGTAATATCTTCTCCTTTAGTAGTTTAGTTGTTAACGAGATTTGATTTATCTATTTATTTCAAATTTTTGGTTGATGTTACTGTTTTAAAATTAAATAGTATCATGTTATTATTTGGAGGCAAAATAATAACATATTTTTTTTTAGTTTAGTTGTTAATAAGATTTAATTTACATTTATTTTAGATTCTTGGTTAATGTTACTATTTAGAAATGATAGTAACATGTCACTATCTAAATACCAAATAGTAACATACTATTATTTGACAGTTTAATTATTAATAAGACCTGAATTATTCATTTATTTAGCATTTTTAGTTAACATTACTATCTAGAAATCAAGCAGTAACATCATCTTTTTTTATAGTTTAATTGTTAATGAGAATCAATTTATCTATTTATTTTAAGTTTTTAGTCGATGTTATTATTTAAAGATGAAATAGTAATATATTACTATCTGGAGACTAAACAGTAACATGTTATTATTTAGCAATTTAGTTATTAATAAGACTTAATTTATCTATTTATTTTAAATTTTTAATTGATGTTACATCTGGAGATGAAATAGTAACATTCTCTTTTTTGGTAATTTAGTTGTTAATGAGATTTGGTTTATCCATTTATTTTGAGTTTTTAGTTGATGTTACTATTTTAACACCAAACAATTATATGTTATGGTCTAGAGACAAAATAATAATATGCTATTTTTTGATAGTTTGATTATTAATGAGATTTAATTTATTCATTTATTTTAAGTTTTTAGTCGATGTTACTGTTTAGAGCTAAAATAATAACATCTTCTTCTTTAGTAATTTAATTGTTAATAAGATTTAATTTATCCATTTATTTTTTATTTTTAGTTGATGTTACTATTTGAAGACGAAACAATAACATCTTCTTCTCTGACAGTTTGATTGTTATTAAGACTTGATTCATCCATTTATTTTATGTTTTTAGTCGATATTATTATTTGGAGATAAAATAGTAACATCCTCTTCGTTGATAATTTGATTATTATTAAGACTTGATTCATCCATTTATTTTAGGTTTTTAGTTGATGTTATTGTTTGGAGATAAAATAATAGCATGTTACTATATTGAGAAGAAACAGTAATATTCTCTTATTTAGTAGTTTGGTTGTTAATAAGACTTGATTTATCTATTTATTTTTAAGATTTTTTTTTATCAATGTTACTGTTTTGAAACTAAACATTAACATGCTACTATCTGGAGACAAAACAGTAACATCCTCTTCTTTGGTAGTTTGGTTGTTAATGAGATTTAATTTATTCATTCATTTTATATTTTTTATCGATGTTATTGTTTTGAGACTAAATAGTAACATGTTACTACTTAGAGATAAAATAATAACATGCTCTTCTTTGATAGTTTGATTATTAATAAGATTTGATTTATCCATTTATTTTAGATTTTTAGTCGATATTATTATTTAGAGACGAAATAGTGATATCTTCTTTTTTGACAATTTGATTGTTAATTAGATTTGATTTATTCATTTATTTTAGATTTTTTATTGATGTTTCTATTTGGAGATGAAATAGTAACATGTTACTGCTTGGAGACTAAATAGTAACATGCTATTATTTAATAATTTGGATGTTAAGGAAACTTGATTTATCTATTTATTCAAAATTTTTAGTTGATGTTATTATTTGGAGATGAAATAATGACATGTTATTTTTTGGTAATTTTATTGTTAAGAAAGTTGTTATGACACTATTATATACTAAAAGAATTGGAGAGTAAAATTTTAATGTGGGATTCAAATGAATTTAAATTGAGAAAAATGAAGTCAAGGTTAGCAAAATATTAAAAAATTAAAAAAATTATTAAAAAAGGCTTTTTTCACCAACTAAAGTGGGCGAAACACTTTCAGCATTTTACGAGTACGTAGATCTCAAAAAGTTACATGAAATCGACATATAAATGCTAAAAATTTCAATTAGATCAAGTTTTCAAACTCTAAAAATTCATTTGGTTGCAAAAGTAACATGGGTAGTACATCTTTTTAAGAAGTAGATAATCCTTGAGTCCATTTGATTAACTATTTTATATGAAAATAGAGAAAGTAGAACTTCTTAAGAAATTATACTTTTTACAAATCATAAGAAGTTGCTTACTCATACTTATTAGTAAAAAGAACTTTTCATGTCATTTAGAGATAAAAGTATAATAAAACTACTTTGATTTAATCTAAGTAATGATAACTTTAACTTTTTATCCTCATTATTTAAAAATTATAATAAACATAATTTATTAATAATAAATACAATTTATTAATCATAAAATATAATATAATTATTAATTATATAAAATATAATAAATAGAATGAATATTATATAAAATAAATATTAAATGTTATATCATTAATATAATTATATTAAAATTTTAGTTCTAAATAAAAATATTTTTGTTATATTATTTTATGATTATTATCTTTATTATTTATTAATATTCATCTACAAAAATAAAACAATCACATATTACTTGTCCACTTTATGTGAATTTGATAGAATTAATTATTTATTGTATTAATTATTTAACTAATATTTTTATTTATTTAAATTTTATTTTATTTTAATTATATTAATATAATTAATGTATATAATACATTTTAAATTTTTATATAAATCTATTTTATTTATGATTGTAAATTAAAAATAAAATTACTAATTTGATAAAATTATAATAGAAAGAGAGATTAGAAATATGTTTTATAAAAGGATAATTAGAGATAATTAAAAATTGTTAATACATCTTATTTTTTAATGAACATTAAAATTGAATTAAACAAAATATAGAAAATTAGTTTATAAGAAGTGTTAGCTCCTTGATGTTAACTAAATAATTTTTAACATTTCTTGAGAAGTTTATAAAAGAATTTATTTTTTAAAAAGTTTAACTTTGGGTGGGAATTTATTTTTTATATGATTTAAACGACTCCTAAATTTAATCAAATCTTGGTAACTACTAATCCATTTTTAATTAAATGCCAACACCTTGAAAATTGAAACCTTAATACTGCTAGTTGAAGAATAATTGGTTTAAAGAATAAATATTATATGTAATTAGGATTAATGGGAACTAAGCTTGGGTTTTTAGAGTTATGTAGGTTCAATGGCATTTAGGATTTTTGTCTTTTTTTTTTTTTGGGTTAATGGTCTACATGGTTTGAATTTGGATGGAATTGTCAAAATAGTAGATTATATACTCCTAATAGCTAGTTTAAATGGGTCCATTAGTTATTATTTTATTTTAAGTATATTAAAATATAAAATAAAAATATATTAAAAAATATATAATTTATAATAATATATTAAAAATAAATATATTAATTAAATATTAATCAATATTAAATAAACTTTTATTAAAATTAAAATAAAAGATAAAAAACAAAAAGGGATAAATAGTGAGAATTAAACCTATGTCTTCTGTTTGGCTAAGAGAATTTTTACCATTCAACTATAGGTCGGAGCAATAAGGATATAATAAAACATTCTAGTAAAGGCACTTTCAAAAATCAAATGTAGATTCATTTGTTAGGTTTAGAATATCTTGAAACTTAATTTACTACCACTATGCTAATTGGTTATTGATAGGTTAAGTGCACATTTTGATAGTTGAAGAAGTTATGTAAACATTAGAGATAGTTGAAATGGGCTTTTATTTATATAATTTTTTAAATTATCTATTCAAACATAGCCTCAAAACATGCCTATATTTTTAATTTTGTGGTTAAATTTGTTTTAAAGTTCTTTTTTTAGAAGAAATTGACCATTAACAAGAAAATTTTCTTGTATTATTATTCACTAAGAATCTCAATTTAGGGTAACTTTATTCTGCTCCCAATTAACAGCACTCTTAAGTGTTCGTACTTTTTACCAATTTGGATGTGCCACTTGTTTTTTGTTATTAAAGATGAGAGATTCAATGAGTTATTTCTATATCACATATTTATCCTCAATGGAATTACTTGTTTTATTTTGCCTTCATATTTTGGATTAGGGGTGGAAGACACTTGATCTATAGGTCCCTACCAACTTAAACTATTCTTGGCCTAACTTAACTTAGCTTATTTTTAAAATTGAAAAGGCTTAAGCCTTACTTTTAGCTTGTTTTACAATATAGGTTAAGTTATATTTACGTTAATTATTAGTATTGAGATGCTCCATCAAATAGCAATTTCCAAGCTTGGAAAACTATTATAGAGTATCTTATTTATGTTGGCTATTTAATGGATTAGACATCAATTTTGAACCATCATTTTATTAAGCAATGTTGTATATTTTTTCTAATGACAGTCTTTTAACTTATACTAAAAACAAATATATTGTCAATTCCTATAACAAATAAATGTCAATGTTATCGTTTCTTGTAGGTCATACAACTCGACAGTTGGTCATAGTTAAAGATATCTATTTTTAAAGTTATAACCATAATTGGAAATTGAAATTTAATGTTAGTTTATTTTCTTAAAAGACGTGGAATGTGTTATAAACCACTTTGGTCATTTACATAACCAACATTGTATCATCTTCTCCTAAAATAATTAAAAAACCTTTCTTTATGCTCTTTCTATTTTATATAGCATCTTAAAATACTTCCTACTACATTACAAATAAAGAAAGAGCTATATAGATAATTTGTTTCTTTCTTAAATATACTAAGGACCACTTATTATTAAATGGGTTCAACACATAGAAAACTTATTTGGCTTAAGATGCCATTATGAATGGCTTCCCCTTATAACCTTCCTTACTAAGATCCATTAATATAAGTTCTAGCTCATCTACTTAAATGCCATTATTATTTTGCACCCAGTTACATTGAAAAACAAGCTCCTTAAAATAAATGTAATTGAGCTCTCATATGTCTTCGATGACCTTATAATATGACATTGTTAGGTTTCACATATATTATGTAACGCAACGGAAAGTAGATTTTTTAAAATTATGTAATGTGAAACCTTCTCATGGATTAATGCGTAGAGACATATATCAAGAATCAAAGATTACCTCTTGAAGTACAGATTTGAATCACGAGTACAATCAAAATAATGGTGCATTTACAATATCCACATGGAGTGAATGAGAACTTCTCAACCTCCACAAATTTGCGAAGATTCGTCTTTCACATGCAATAGAAGGGTTTTGTGTGGTTTTAGTAAGGTTTTATGCAGTTTTATAGGTGGCAATTTATTTTATTTCTCTACCTCTCACAATCACATCTTCAAGTTCCTTTTATAAAGTTAAAGGCATGCCTTTTCCTAATCCTACTAAGAAAACCACATCTAATTTTGAATCCCATTTAACTATTAATACCTTATCCTTAACATATTGAAAGTGAGGAAAGATATGGCTTATCCATTAGTTATTTAATATCACTTTAATATTAATAACTAAATATTATTAGATAATAATATTATCTTATGATATAATTATATAATATCAAATAACGTAATTATTTAATATTACTTTAATATTAGATACTATTACATGATATATTATAATATATATATTACATGAATAATAAGCTTAATTAATAAATTTTTAGTTTAAATAAAAATTAATTAATTATTATCTCATTTTTACTTCTTTTGTGTGACCCTATAAGTTTCTACTACATTAGCAATGACCCATTATTGGACCATAGATAGTGAGTGGTATTTAGTAATACATCACTGCCATCCAAGTAGTAGGAATGTTTGTAATTTGACATCCACCTAATATGTGATTAACACTTTGCACTACAATCTTTTTTGTAATGATATCTAAATCGAACTGGAGGCATGGAATGTATTATTTTTGTTAATGTTCAATTTATATTTTTCGATATTGAGTAGACTAACTTAAACAAATAATCAATATCACATATTGATCTAGTTAAGCATAGCCATACATTTCTAAGTCTCACTCAATCAATGGGCTTAAGGATATCTCTCTTTTATATAAAAGTAACAAAATCTCATCTACATCACTTACATCCCTCTGCATGATTCGTGACACACCCAATCAACATCCTACACATCATCCTAATTAAAGGTAATATAGGACAGCATTAAAGTGTGTGACCCCTTATGTAGGGAATCGTAGTGACTTCAGGTCAAAAGATCGCATGCATTATGGTCATATGAGAATAACTAATGATATATGACAATCCATGCAGTATTCTCACAGCGGGTCAGTCCAATACATCTGTTTACTAACAATATACCCATGTATTAACTTGATATCATATATTCATGATTCATAATTATCAATTCCCATACATGATAATCTCAATGTATTATTATTATCCTTTTCTTAATAATATTCGATGATGGACATTTTAGGAATAGCAAAATTATTCCATAGACAATTATTATATTTAAGTTATAAATTGTGTAAAAAAATAAAATAAAATATAATAATTATATTACCTAAAATAAAACATACATTGTGTGTTATTATAATCATCTTATGATTGCCTCCTAGGACACACACCAATAGAAATAGTTATGTAGATAAGGTTTTTATCTTTGGTATTGGAGATATGCATCGCCTAAATTATTAGTGTGACTTTACTATTTTGCATGGTTCTTTTCTTATCTTATCTCTTAGTATAAAATGAATATCCACTAATGTCATATTCTTAATAAGATATAATATCTTTGTGAGACCCATTGGCTAACCATCTTATAATTTTAAAAATAACATTTGATGTTTTATCTATTATGTTACTCATTTTATTACAAAACTACTTTATTAATGAGTGATTATGTTCAGTTTATATCCATTTCTCATTCTTACCATGATGAAGCTTTTTTATGAAAATAATATACTTATTCATGTAAAGGTTAATCTTTTCATTATTTTATAAGACGTAGATGTGTGTTTGTTTCGATATTTTATAATTTATGCTCTTCACCTAGTGCCATGATACGCCTTTCCTTGAAATTCTTCCTCTGTGGCAAGGCTTAGAAAGCTTAATAGTATTCATATTTGACAAGTATAAGGTGTAAACCTTGTTAGCCTCCTCAATAATGTACTTCTTAACAATATTTCTTTCTGGTTGTTTTAGTTTTACACATACTTTTTCAAAATCTTTATGTAGTTTTCCAATGGATAGATCCACCTTAAGTAAATTGAATCACATAATTTTACCTCCTTACCAAATGCACAATTGAATGCACCATGATGTTAAAGAATTAAGGTGGAAAATACATCTCAAGTTAGCATAATATGAGAAAAACATCTCTCTAGTAGTCATCTAAATCCTTTAAATTAATGAATTTAGCATATATTGCATTAAAAAAGAAATAAAGCCTCATGATAGCTTATCTCACACATTTAGGCAACATTCCTTGAATGACGATCGATAACAATTTTTGCACTAAAATATGACAATTATGAGATTTCAAGTTAACTAATTTTAGATTTTTCATTGAAACAAGGTTTCTAATATTGGAAGAATAGCTCTAGGGCACTTTAACCCCATTTAGAAACTTCTAGAAAGTTATTTTCTTTTTTTTGGACAAGCTATGAAAAGCTAGCAGTAAAATAAGTACATTGACCACTTTTTTTTTCTAGATGCTAATTCCTTTTGTATGGCTATCTTTTGCAAGTATAGTTGGGCCTTAATTCTATCCTTTATTTTTTGGCATTTTCAAAAACTTTTCAACTAGACTATCATATATAAATGACATTAATGTTATGCCTGACATCCAAGTCCTTCCAACATGAAAGATCAAAGAATATGAATTTCTTTTTTCACAAGTGTTGCTACTTGTCAATGAATTAGATTTACAAAAACAATATTAATATTTTCCACTATCTTATAAACTTTCTTCCTAAATAAGGGGTTTAGAGCCTTTATTAACTTATGATAGTCATAGGAATAAGGCAAAAATCTCTTGTAGCTAAGATACATTATTTTCTTCTAATGTTTAAGTTAATAAAAGCATAGGCATGCTCTATGCCCTTTAATATTATGCGTCAACAAGTTTCTATAAGCCAGGAAATTATTAATTATGTTAAAGAGCATAGTATGCAACCTGAAGGACTCTTGCTTATATACATTAAACATCAACATAACTTTAATCCATATAAATCATAGGTTTTCAATAAGTTATGCTAAGAAGATATCTATGTCATTTCCCAGTTACTTTGGGTCGAATATAAAAAATGCTAACATTACATACTTTCACTTCAAGCATAATAAAGAAGAAAGGTTGTAAATCATTAATATTATAGGTCATGTACTTTATTCAATGCTTATGTTTCTTTAAGGATTCATTTTATTAATATATAATGCAAGCTTGAAGTTTCATGCATCACTACTGAATGTGTGGAATAATGAGTTAATCATTTTCTATTAAGAATAATTCACTAGAAGATGAAGCTTGTTTAGTAACCACCCACTCCACATGCCACACTTAATTCTTGGCATTTTTAATATTAGTAAATATGTGTTTAAACCTTATTTTACAAGAAGATACCATAACACTTTGATTGAAACCTTTTCCTTAATGCCATCATCATGCTTCTTCAATTTATGATAGGATGTCCTATATTTTGGACACTCATATAATCTTTTATACTCATTTTAGTACAATTTATGGTCACTAGGATAGACATTGATCTTCTTATGCTTCATACCTATCAGGCACATCATTTTTTTCACCTCATAAGCATGAGTTAGTAGTAAATTACCTTTGGGAAGCACATCTTTCAATAATTATAGCAATTCTATAAAGCTTTTACCACTCTACCAAATTTCCATTTCTAAGTTAAATAATCTTAACATGATAGATAAACATGTATATTTAGTATATTTCAAATATAATGGCTTCTTCGTATCACTTAATAACTATTAAGTACTTACAACCACTCAATAAAATAATCTGCAAGATCATGCATCATATCATCTAAGTAATCATTAAAATCATCATCTTTATGATCAGTAGATATGTCACCCAATTTACTTTTATCATTCCATATCCATGCAATATACCCAGTGTTAATGTCATGTTTAAATAAACAATCTCATACTTGTATAATTATCCCCCTCTTCACATTATAATAGTTAAGGTAGAGAAAAATATGAAATCATTGTTAGATTCTTCCCTTCTTTGAGTAACTATAAATTTGATGAATTTACTAATCCCATTTTCATATTTAGTGCTATACTGATCAAGATGCATTCATCTTTGATTCAAGGCTAGCTAATCTAGTGATAACCATACATACAAGAACATTACTTGAACCCTATATCATATTAATTTGTACATATTCTTACATATATGCTTTAAACACATACACATTCATACATTTATATACATTAATGATGCAACTTAAATCATAAAAAAAAACATTTTCCATGTATATAGCTAAACCTAAAACAATTTTATGCATTTATAGAAGGAATCTTCTATATGTAATATATTTTGTGTCTAAGATTATAATGCATATTCATGAGCTAACAAAGAATAAAAAATATTTTAGTAAGGCATCATAACCTTAACACTTAACAAACTAAGCAAATATATTAAGATAAATTCAAAAAAAAAAAAACTAGACATCTATGCTACGAATATCAAAACACATAGAGAACAAAAATTTAAGAATATACAGTGGGTGTACCCTATTTATACAAAAGAGATAAAGAGCAATATGCGATTTGTGATTTTGTTGGAATTCATAAGATAGAGTTTCATGTTAGAGGAATCTTAATTCTATAAACAGTATTAAAGTAATTCAGTCTTGTATTTTGTATTCTTGCCAATGCTTTTATAAAAATTTTTTGCTACTTTTCCCATTAGTTTCTAAAAATAGATGACATGGAAATAGTAGTAATGAAATAATGGTAGTTATTAGATGTCAATTTAGTTACAATAACCATCATCTATATTAAAGCGATAATGTTTAATTAAATATAATATAACATTGATTATGATAAAGAAACTATAATTATTTATTATTAAACATCAATTATTAATATAAAATTAACATCCTTTTCTTATACCAATATATTTAAATATAATTTAGATATTATATTGCATTTTAGAAAACTACATTGACTAGTAGCAAATAAACCACTAATTTTACAAATGGCTTAAGATATGGATTGAGTATGAGAAAGTAAAAAATTTGCATAAACAAGATCACGGGTTTGGTATGTTTTTAAGATAATTTTTATAAGTTTCAAGCAAAAGAAGGTTAGTTTTGAAATTAATAATAAATTTTATGTAATTTTATTAAATATAATAAATTCATGAGAAGTTATATTTTTTTACATATTCTTTCTACAATGATACAAACATCAACAAATTAAACCTGAATATATACAAAAATATGAGAAAGAAGATATCGATATAAGAAAATTTATTTTACAATTTTAATCATTATATATATTGTTACATCAACAAATAAAAATTTACAATAATATTATATAAAGAAAAAATGAATTTTGTCTTACGCTATCATTGCTAATATTAATGTTACCCAATATCTAAAAATCATTCTTCGATATCCATTACATTCAAATATTAGTAAATCATAGATCTAGATAATACATTTGCCTCTTTTATAACATCAACCTTTATTTGAAGAGGAGGAAAATAAATCATCTATATCTCATTTGATACATTTAAATGACAATCGTCACAAGCAGCAATAATTAAAATCTATAAAGTTTTAAAAAGTGTTAAATGAAATGGTGGGATAGCTATTTTTCTCCTTTTTAAACAAATACTAGAGTTAGATAATGAAGGTTAAAGCATCATTGAGATATTTTTAAATGAAGAATGAACATGAAATATATATGTAATAAATAAAATTATAAATGCTAGTTATTAACTCAATACCAATGTCTTAGGCATGCTTGATTATCAAGTAAGTGCCACTTACTTTGCCCAAGAAGACTTTTGAAATGCCTTTAAATGTTGATTAATAACAAAATCAATGTGTAAATATTTTTCATCTTCTCAAGTGACCATTAAAATCTCATTTGGATGATAGTTTCTTAAATAATCAATGTCTTATTCTAACATAAAGTTAGTTGTATAAGCTTTTATGTTTCTTTACAAATCATTACATCTAATTATATCTCAGAAAAAAATCTTACACTAGATCATCAATACATTATTATGGCATAGTCATAATGTATCTAAATTTTATAACACGAAGCAAAATCCTTATTACGAATTCTTGTATGTTGAAGAAAGTTTATCTATTTTCCTCATGTTGAAGTGCTCTTACAAATTCCAGAGACATCATCCATCTTACTCTACTAAAAAAAATTATCCCATCTAGGACTTTAATAGTTCTTTTATAAATATTTGTTGAGTAGAAAACATTAGAGTCCTATATAAGGTGCTTCCACAAAATTTGAACCATTTTAAAGGATTAACCCAAACATAAAAAGAGAAAGAGTAAAAGTGAAATTTTAAACTAAAATGTCTATTAGTAAAGTAAATCAATGCCAGATGCTTCATCTTTTTAAAGAATGGAGTCAATGGCTATAATTTTTTACTTTAGTTACTTCAAAAATGAGCACTTTAACATTTTCAATTGCCTTTTTGGATGTTGGCTAAGGAAAAACTAACTTCTTAATTTTTCTCACAAAATTTTTTATGCTGATTATTTATAAATTTAACATAGTAACATTCCCACTAATTTTAAAAATGACATTACATTAATGTATATGTTAGTTATATTCTTTATTTGTTGTTTCAAGTTTTCATATAATTTTAAAAATACTATGACATTAAAATAAACATTGATGAATGTAAATTAACATAAATTGACTAAGGTAAAGAGTAATTCTATAGTAGTGAAAGGAATAATTTTAGAAAACTTATTGGTAAAAATCAACAAAATGGAAAGAGTTTTAATTTTATTCCATTTTTCAATCTAAGTTGCTAATGGCTGATAAAGTTGATTGTTGGATATGTGTACTAACCTTAAATTTGATTGTATGTAGTTCTAAATCTCATTGCATTTATTGACATGTTACTTAACCACTTTGTTCTATTAAATGAATTGAACATGTAAGTTACAAGCTACAAAAAAATAGCCCTTTATGATGAAATAAGAAATTACAAACTAAATAAACAAGATAATCTGAGCATACGAAGAAAGAGGGGAAGAGAGAGAAAATAGAAAGCTAAGAATAAGAATAAGAAAAGTAATAAAAATAATAATTAAATTATATAAAAAACTTTTTAAGCCTACTCATAACCTTAAATTCTTTTAGTAATTAATGTAACACATATTTATATATAAAGTCATTTTTGGAATTTTTTAACAAAAATGAAGATAACAAACATTATGAGAGTTCTTTGAATTAATAGAGGATATTCATATCCTAATTAATAAGAAAGTGTAAGGAATCACTTATTTAATGTTGAGCAGTTTAGTTCAAATGGAAAATAATATCCTATAAGAAGTTGAACTTTTGAAGAAGTTAATTTCTTTGTGAATTTTTTGAAAAGAACTTAAAGTTATTTGGTTGAACATAGGAATTAAAAGTTCCTAAGGAAGGTTCTTTTTACTTGAATAAGGTAAGTAAGCAATTTCTTCCATTTTGTAAAAACTAGACTTTCCTCAGAAGTTATACATCCTCTATTTTAACAATAAGTATGTAATTAAATAACTTATCATTCCCCTACTTCTGAGGAATTTACACTTATATTACTTTTTGCTAACCAAATGACCATTATAGCTTTTGTTATAACTTTTAACAACTCACCTACAACTTTGGATAACATATGGGGTAAATCATTTATTGTTACTTCTTATGAAATTGCACTTTTTATATAATTTTTGTTAACCAAATGATCTCTATATCTTTTATTATAACTTTTGACAACTTACATATAACTCTTGATAACATATTGGGTAAATTATCTATCTTACTTATATAAGATTTTATACATTGTCCAATGTCAATTAGCTAATAACTTAACAAATACTAATCAACTTTGATATATGAGATATGCTTACATTCGCATTCAATAAAAACAAAAATAATTTTCAAGGTTGAACATATATTGAATATAAGACACACATAAGATTAGTGAGTGTATACATTATTAACATATTTTATTTAGAATAATCAATTTGACGGAATGGAACTTGAAAATAAATTGTTATTAAAGTCAATGAATTACAATTAGGTTAAATTTTTAATGTCATGAAATCAATAGGCGGTCACTATTTACTAATTGCTGGTTATTTTTTACAAACGTTCTAAAAGGTATGTTGCAATTATACTTAAAATGAAATACTTAAGCAAAAAAATATAAGGTTATAGTTTATGAAAGTTGCCACCTACCCTTATTAACAATTAGGATTTCATCATCTTTTTCAAAGTTATGAGATATGTTAATTTTATAGTGCTTTAAAAGTGCAAAGAGCACCATAAAAAGCTCTTAATTTTTAATATTATGAATAAAAAGTAACAATGTCTAACTTTCTAGTAATTAGATATAAATTACACTTATTTGTCTTGATTTAAGTACTAATGATTCATACTTTCCCTTTTTTAAATTTAATTTTTCTCCCATATTACTTATAAAAATTAACTATGTTACATTTTATTTTAAAATATTCACTTTTCCCTTAATATTAGCCATTTCTCTTCTTTTTATTTGTTTCGCAAGACAAGCCCCATCTATTTGAAACTTTCTGTGTCTTTGTTATAAAGATAAAATCATTTCAATTAAACTCTATGTTAACATCTCTATCTTCACAAATCTTTTATGATATTGATTCTTCTTTTTTTCTCTACTACCTGTAAAATAAGAAGAAGGTAATCAAAATTGAAGCTCTAGAAAGCAATTAGATGGTTAAATTAGTAACACTAGCAATGTAAACAATTTGCTTGATAAAAGTGTAGGAATGGACCACATATAGGTGTCCTCTATGTAGGGTGATAGGTAAATAAAGATCATAATATTAGTTTAAAATCATTTTACATCTCTATAACCTTAATAGAAACACTCTCACCAATTTACCAAATGGCTTTAAAATGTTAACATCCTAATTAGCCTTAAGATTAAAACATGTCTTTAATTTGCTCACATGTAATGGCTTCTTTTTAATGAGATACATCTTGTGTAAATCATTCTTTATGTTATTGCATCAACCATCTATGATTGCATCAAATTCTAGCAATGAACTTTGAAATACTACCTTAAAATTTTATTTTTGATATACATCATCATTTTTAAGCACAAGATTCATGAGTCAAGATATGGATTTAAGGATTTTTTTTGTACATCTTTTTTAAAATGTCAAAGCTCATATATTTAAATTTAAGGAAAAAGACATGGAAACTTCTTATGCATGAATTTATCTTTTTCTTAATTAAGAATTATAGATTTCATATTAGCTCTCTATAAGACCAAACCTCAAAATATTTTCCTTATTCTTTAATAGAATCTTTAAACTTCATTTTAAAGCCATATTCAAGCCCAAACAAACTAATTTACACAAATTAATTATACTTTTATCTTATTTGTTTTGGTATATATCAAAAGTAAGTTCCATAAGTAAAGCATTTTATTTATATAATCATCGATAACTACAAATATAAAACTATCTTACATAACTATTGAAATTAAATATTAGGACTTAAAATGTATCTCTAAAAAGACTAAAATTTTCACTTTTGCATATTTTAGTTTTATTTCCCATAAACAATTGTTGTATATCTTTATTTCTTTTCTTATGTATTACTCCTTTGTTTGGTCTTTCTTGTGTTTTGGTCCCTTCTTTTGCCATTCTTATGAGCTAGCCCTAGTTTTCTTTTGATAAAGCTCTTGTTTTATCCTTCTTTATTACTAAGACCATGGTTTTACTTATTCCTTATGAAAAGCAACCTATTACCTCCTTATAAAATCATGTCTCGAGATATTTTTCTCATTCTTCAACCATATATCTAAATTTCACTCTAATGTCATCTTCATCCTAGCCTAAACAAACTTGGTTATACAAATTTGTTATACTTTTTCTTATTTAATTTAGTATATTATAAATAAGAGTGTTTAACAAGCTCTTAGGTTATGGACTAAACAAAATGGTCTACAAACCTTTTGTGGATTAATATAGAACAATTAGGTATGTTAAAAAATGGACTTAAATAAATTTAGCTTAGTAGGCTACAAACCAAAATGAACAGGTCCACAAGCTTAAAGGAGTCAAATTAATTTTTTAAAATTTTTTATATTTAATAATTTAAATAATATTTGTATTTTTTAAAAAAATAACCCATTAATTATTTTTATATCATAATTTGATATAAAACATAATTCAGTTATTAAAAAATTAAACAAAAATATTTAAAATAATTAGATATGATAAAATAATAATAAATAATAAAATTAATGAACATAAGAATAAATTTTAAAATATAAAAATAAAATTTACAAACATAAGAATAAAACAATAAATATAAAAATATAATAAATAATAAGAAATAAAATATAAATTATTTTTTTAAGAAGGAAAAAAGCAAATTGGCTAACAGATTAATTTGACGCGCTTGTAAACCAAATTGGCCAATCAAAATGGGCTTACTTTTAAGCAAGCCTTAGCAAATTAAGTCTAAATGGATTGAGCCTATACGAATTTTGGCATAGTCAAGTTCAACCTATCCGTTAAGCATCTTTAATCACAAAAGTAAGCACTATAAATTTTATCATTACATAATGTATTCATGGTACATTATATTTGTTAAGGCATTAATAATTACAAATCTAAAGGTATATAACATAAATATTGTGATCGAATTTTAGGTCTAAAATGTATCTCTAAAATGCACAAGACTAAATCTTTCACTTTTTCATATTTTTGTTTTATATCCTAAAAAAATCCTATATATCTTCTTTTCCTTTTGTGTGTCTAGATCCATTGTCTTGTCTTTCATATATGTTAGTCCTTTACTTTTTCTTTATGATAAGTTAGCCCCAATTTCTTTTAGAAAAAGCCTTTGTTTTATCTTTCTTAGTGAAACGTGGTTTTATTTATGGATCTACATTTAATCCACAATTAGTGTAAATCATTTTTACATTATTACCATCCCATGTGTTGTCATGTTATTAAAAAACTATTAAAACTCTTTTATTGCAATTAAAATTTCTTAATTACTTTTACTTTTTAATGACATGTTTTCTTCCCATTTACTGATAGTGTAAAATATTTTATACTATTAGTAAATCAAATTTAAACTTTTTACTTATTCTTCATGAAGAGCATATTATTACCTTTCTATGGGTTAAGGCCTTAAGATATTTTTCATGTTCTTCAACTATATCTCAAAATTTTACTCCAATGCCATCTTTAACCTAGCCCAAATGAACTTATTTATATAAATTAATTATACTTTTCTTATTTAATTTTAATATATCATAAAAAGCAAGCATTATAAATATTACATTATGTATTCATGGTGCATTATATTTGTTTAAGCATCGATAATTACAAACATGTAAATATCTTACATAAATATTGTAATGAATTTTGACACTTAAAAAGTATCTTTAGGATGAAAAGAGGTGAAATTTCACACTTTTCCATATTTTTGTTTTATTTTGCAAAAAAACTTTCATATACCCCTGTTTCTTTTCTTATGTGTCGATCCATTATTTTATCTTTCATGTATGTCAACCATTTATTTTTGTCATTTTTTAGAACTATCATCAATTTCCTTTGGAGAAAGCCCTCATTTTATCCTTTCTTAGTGCCAAAACCACGCTTTTACTTATTAATTATGAAGCATGCTAATACTTCTATACATAATATGATAATATCTATCTAATTTAAAATATTAAGCATTATTATTACATGTGAAATTAAAAAGATATTAAAAATAAATGCAATAAAATTTATTCAAAAATATTTTTTGATAACAACTTATAGGTATATGTGTCTTACTCCTATATAAAGAAAAAATTTCAATTCTTCCTTTGCTTCTAAAACTCTTATCTTTCTATGTCATATAAAGTATATTGAATTTTCCTTGCTCTTATCTTTTCATCTCTAATTTATAGGTTGAAATTGCTTCATCCTTAATTTCAATTTATATTATCATTCACAAAAGCTAACTTGTCACTATAGTCATAGTCACAGAGGTGATAGAAATTAAAGGTAAACCTTTCAAATTATTGTAATGATCATTTCCAAGTAGGTCAAAATCAATCCTTAAAAGAACCTATAAAGTAAAATAATCGTCTCTATTTGGCTCTCACAAATTGAGTTAAGAGACTAAAATTTTACTAATAATAGTTTAATATAAGCAAAATAAGAACTGTATATGTAATACTAGAAAAATATACCTATATTAACTAAAACCTTTGATCAAGAGTTATGGAATAAATCCTATATCATATGGAAATTTAATTAATCTATTTTTTTATTTTGATTATCTTTTAAAATATTTTTTTTTACTTTTACGTAGTTTTTAAATG
The DNA here is from genome assembly GCA_020226215.1 of Sindora glabra. Taxonomy (NCBI): domain Eukaryota; kingdom Viridiplantae; phylum Streptophyta; class Magnoliopsida; order Fabales; family Fabaceae; genus Sindora; species Sindora glabra. The sequence continues at coordinate 52,296,218 of CM035227.1, read as the reverse complement.
ATTATTTATTTAATTTATTTTTACTTTTTTCATTTAGAATTCTAATAGTTTTGTCCATAAAAATATGTTTATACATGATTTTTTTACATAAGTTTACATGTCATAAGGTCTTTTACTACTTTCTAATGTAATATTAATATTATAAAACTTTCCATCTCAATGATTTTAAACTAATCCCCTTAAGTTCTAATTAAACATAATTTTCATTTTGTTTCTAAAACTACATGCTTCTCTTTACTACTAATTGAGATTAACGACATTAGTTTTGTTTTGAAATTTTCATTTTAATCCATGTTAACTTTTTTCACTTTATTTCTCTTTATTACATGACATGCCTGCCCTAAAATCCAAACTTTCTATCTTCACTACTTTAATAAAAACATTCTTATCAATTGTCTAAAGGCTTCAAAATGTTAACACCACAATGAACCTTGAGATCAAAATGATGTTTCAATTTTTTTGTCCATGTAGTGGTCTTTTTCAATATACACTACAAAAAAAAAGCCTTAAAATGATGACATTTATTTTTATTATAGACAAGGGTGTCATTGCTTTAGGTTTATAGTGAGAACATTGGAGTTGCTTTAGGTTGTCATTTAATTTTTGTAACATTTGACCACTAAAGTGATAACATGACATGTCATCGCTTTGAATAAGTCGTCTACAATGATGACATTTGTCAACATACTAAATATTATGGGATATAGCTTGATGATATGACATTTAGCTTATAGAGATAACAAAGTCAACACTTTAGATAATCATCTATATTGATAACAATTGTCATCACTTTACAATATTTTAAATTGTTGTTAAAATTAATAATTTTTGTTTTTGCTTTAAGGTTTTATTTGATAAAATATGAAAATAAATATATAATAATTAAAATTAGTATTTATTAAATAATTAATAAAATTATAATACTAATGATTTCATTGTGTTAAAGAAGATAAGAAATGCATATAGCATATAAATAAATGATATTCAATAATGTATAAAGCATGCAAAGGAAAGTCATAAATAGAAAAATCCTACATAATAAATTATGGTGTTGCTAGGTCATTGGGATTCTTGTCAAGTTAGGGTGATCGTAAAGCTAGATGTTACTAAACATATGTGGCAAATGGGATTAAGGGATTTATAGGTGGTAGGTCATCATATGAAAAGGTTATCAAAAGAAGAGCCATGGGCATCAATCTAGATATAAGCATTTGGAGCTACTACTCTTGTTGTATAGAATCCAACCTAGAATTATGTCAAGCAATGTGCTATTGTGCTACATCATAAGCCTACTAGCTCGCAAGGATGAAGTGTTGCACCTAGCCATTATCAAACGTGGGCTGATGCTAGCTTGGTGGATAGCTATAGTAAATGAATTGCTACTAGTGGCAATATAGGAAATAGCTCTAAAGAGACAATCGACCCCCCTTCTATGCCTCAATGAGTACTTGATACCTTATTAACAATAGCAGGCTTATCAACATGGGTTAAATCACATGATGATGACCTAAAAGCTAAAGCAAACTATGATTATAGCTGAGTAGCCTAAATATCCAATATCTTATTCATGAGTTTAGAAAATGAAATTATTAGTAGAAATGATAAAAATTAACTAATTAAAATAGAAATTGTAAAGTTACTTACATAATCAGCCTTGACATTTAAATGGTCTAGAATACCAATCATAAAAATTTACAATCAAAGGTTGCAGCGCATTAATTTCCTTATTTGCTACAACTAATTTTGAAATGCAAGTTACAATGTTATTAAAGTTATTAATAATTTTAATTGTAAGAATATCTTAATTAAAATGCCTTTTCATGATAATGTGCTATTATGCTCTTTGCTTTGTGCTAATTATTGTACTTCTTTTATGCTTTGTTTCATGCATTTGTTTTCAAGTTATGTTGCAAATACAAAGTGAAACATATACAAATGTAAGAGTCATATTAATTATTTTTTAAAAAATTCATAACTAATATATAAAGATATTATTACTCTATAATCATCATTGTTAAGTAGCTTGTAACAATCATCCCAATGCTCTTAGAGCATACCCTTAGGCTTAACTTGTAGGGCCTTCCTTCTATCTTAAATGGAGTCATGTCCTTTACTATTAATACAATTTTTATATAAAATCTTTCCATCTTTGTATCGATTGACAATAGTTTAATCAATATATCAAGGAATGAAGGATAACTCCTTCACATCAACATTAATATATTAAAAATATTACTACAATAGAAAACTTATGAAAAGCTAAAAGAATAAAACAAGAAAAATATTAATTGAATAATGTGAAAATTTTGTTAATAAGGTACTTTCATTCAAGTCTTGTGGAAAGGCTCCATATGTTACTAAATGAGTACCCCCATTGGGATAAATACTTTTGATTTTCACTGGTTAGGTTCCAAGTTCCACTAACCTTGTCGAACTTTGTCAACAATGGTTAATTTTCATTTTTTAGTGAGCTATTGAAGGTTTAGTGACCTAGATTGTTTATGTCTTGCTTAGGTCATAGCAACTTGGAAAAATAATCATAACATTAATATGACATATGTATGAATGAAGTCAATAATTAATGTATAAAAAACACAAGACTACCTATCTTACAACCATGCAAAAGCTAAGAGGGATCTCTTGGTGGATCCACTTCACTATTTCTTCCATGATAGCTCGGTGTAACAATAACTATGGCTATGTTTTAAATTATATTATTACAATAAAATTTAATTACTAATAGGGTGATCACATAAGGCATATGAAAAACAATATGAATTATGTGAATGAGTAGCACTTATTACATAAAATTTAATTACTAATTGGGCAATCAAATATGATATATGAAACTATTTGTGAGCATATATATATATATATATATATATATATTGTGAAGGTTCATTACATAATCATAACTATTAATCTAAATCATTATCACTAAAATGAGAATGCTCATTTTCATTGTCAGTTGTAAGTACGTCATTATCTTATAATTGCTTTTCATTTGTGTAATTATCAATTGCTTCATCATTTAAACTATCATTGTCATTTATGAAATTTTTAGTAGTTTATATGTTAGCATGAACATCTTTTGAAGATGAAATAGGTTAAGGATCATTATTCTTATCAAGCAAGTTAATGATGTCTAAATTTCTGAGGTTAATTAAGAGGGAGGAAGTTTGAAAATTTAGTATTTTGTAAAATTAGGATACCTCCATCATTGTTATCATTATTCAAAAGATCTCATATATCATGATGCACTACATGAGAAATAACTTTCTATCAAAAACCATTCAAAAGTTCAATGATATAAAAAACTTGTCTTGCTTAAGAGGCAATTATATATAGATCATCTTTGTATCACTTAGCATTGATAAAAATGCTTGTTATGCTTTTATCCTTAAGAAAAATTTTCTTTTTAAAGTAGGTATTGAACCATTTACATTTAAATAGAGTCACAGAGTAATTATTTAAATAACTTAGCTTTATGATATCATTTAAAAAATCATAAAAAATATTATAATTAGTTTCAAGTATAAATATGCCATTATTTTATGACTTATGCCTAGCATCTCTAAAATAGGTTACAAATCAAACCCCATTGACTACACATGCTGAACATGATATGACTGTGAAATCTAACCTTAAAGCTAATAAGAATAACTCATTGGTTACTTTTATGAATCCAATCTTGTGTAAATGGAAAATCTATAATTTATGAGATAAAGTTATTAAATTGATATTAGACAAGGAAAAAAGGTGGAAATGAATACGAAAAGTAATATACCTTTGAGTTAAACTAAGAAGAAAACTTAATTTTTTGGATTTAATCTAGATGTTGGCCATCTTTTTCTTCCAATTCTATTATATGTTCATTATAAATTACAAATTAATGAATGTTAAGGACTTCAATAAATGAATGGATTATTTGAGATACTTAAAAATACTTCTAGATTTCAACACAATTGTTAAGTATGCACCAAATTGCAATCTTGTGAAGTTTGTCATCTAAATAGACAATGTTTAGCCTCATAGGTTAACATTAAGACTTGAAAATAGACAATTGCCTTTCTATTCTAACATGAAAAGCATCTTGGTTTTAGTTAGGTCAATTAAATTTAGTCTCTACTCCTTAAAAATACATGGAAGAAAAGGATAAAGCTTCATTAACAACATAATTTTCAATAATAGAACCCTTTGGTAATGCTTGGTTTTGAATATAGCCTTTTAGTGTTTTAATGTATCTCTCATATGGATACATTCACCAAAAATGAACAAATTCAGCTTATAATGTTTCTTTAGATAGATGCAACACCAATTGTACCATTATGTCATAAAATGCTAAAGGATAATCTTTTTAAGTTTGCAAAGAATGAGAATTATGTTTGATTATGCTTTCTCTTTATCCTTTTTATTCAAAATTGTAGCACATATCTTATTAAAGTAATTGTAAAGCTTGATAATGGCACATTAAATTTCCTTAAGCATGAATGCCCCAATAGAATGTGCTAATAATCACTATATAACGACATGGCAATCATAAGACTTCAAGCTAATGATTTTAATATCAATTTTAATCATATTCTTCCTTAGATCACTAGCACCCATTAGAATATTTAACATTCTTAATAAATTGATAGAACCAACATCAGTCATCAACATTAAGCATGTAATAAGTATGTAGTTTCATCAACTTATTTCCTATGTGATACAAATAAAGCTTAGGTCTAACATTCATGTCAATCAGATTTCACCTTACATTATCTATGTCCTTTAACTTGTTCTCAGTACCTGTCATAGTGTCAACAAGACTATCATATGCGTTCTTTTTAACATGCATTATTGTTGAGATTGTAAAATTCTACTTTGATTGATTCTGCTATTATTCTATTATCTTTGATTGTATTCATTTTTTGCACAATATCTTCTTTCTTTACTAGGATAGATAATCAGATCAGATTTATTCCTATAAATCTGATCTGTATTAGGATAGACAATTAGGGGAGATTTGTTCCTATAATTCAGCCTTATTTTAGGAAGATAATTATGGGCATTTATTTATAAAATGTAACAATCCTTTGTACATGAATACATACAATTTTTTTTTCAGATTAGTTTTATTTTCAACTTGGTATCAGAGCTTCTGATTTGGGAGACTCTACTTTTGCACTTAAACAACAAAAAAAAACCCAAGCCTGCAAAACTTAGCCTGCCTTCATTGTAGAATAGCTGCCTTCATTGTGGCAGATCCTTTGTTTATTTCTACTGCATAATTACTAAAACCCTACAAATTACTTCTGTTTTAGGAACTTGAACCTTGCTAATAGACCCTAGCTATCACCTAAAATCTTCCTCGTTTCTAGCCCATAAATAATTGAAATTTCCAGCTCCTATCAAACCATAAACCTAGGCTCAACAACCTTAAATCCTAATGACCTACCTGTCTTGCATGTAACAAACCACCTTAATGGAAAATATTACTAATAATGGGCTTAAGTTATATAAACTACTCTCAAAGGTCGCTGTAAATTGAACCATATTGAGGGAATTGCATCTAAAAAGGAAGATCCATAATTTAAGATATTAGATGATGAGGACTCCCTTATTATGACATGGCTTTAGAATTCTATGACTCCTGAAATTAGCAAAAATTGCATGTTCCTCCCTACTGTTCAAGAAATCTGGGAGAATCTACACTAAACCTAATCCATGAAGCAAGATATGTTAGCTTGTTTTAAGCTGAAGACTAAAATTTTTAGCATTAAACAAGGTGCACTTTCAGTAACAGACTACTATGGGACCTTAAATGGCCTTTGGATTAATTAGAATTTGAAAATAGAATGTAGTAATGACACAATCAAATTAGCATAATTTATTGAGAGGGATAGGATCTTTGAATTTCTCTCTGGACTGAACCTTGAATATGATCCTATCTGGGTTCAAATATTAGGAAAAGAAAAACTTCCCTCACTTTTTGAAGTCTTCCACACAGTTTGTGGTGAAGAGAGTTGCAGAACTGTCATGTTGGATGACATACCTATTGAGCGATTAACATTAGCTACTGGTAGGACTATCAAACCAGGTCCTCAATCTTCCTCTTCCAAATCTGGACTATGGTGCACTTATTGCAAGAAGACTGGTCATATTAAGGAAAATTGCTTCAAACTTCATGGAAAAGATCAAGTTCTGAACTATACTGGTGGATTTAAGAATATTAATCAAGGCCAAGCACATTTGACTACTAAAGAACCTGAGACTATGGTAGATGACCTTCAAGTTAAGGAAGAAATTCCATCCCTCAATAAAGAGGAATTGGAACACTTACGAACTCTCATGAATTCCCTCAGTAAGCCCTCTGGTTCTTGCTCTTTGGCTATGAATGGTAAGAATCTATGTTCCTTATCATCTCATGCTTTTATGATTACCTCTAAAGATTCTTGGATTCTTGACTCTAGTGCAACAGACCATATGACCTCTTATCTCTCTTATTTCATATATTATCAACCCTTTTCTAATAATCATTATATAACTATGGTTGATGGCTCCTATACATCAATTGTAGGTCGTGGTAATATTAAACTCAGTCCTTCCTTGAACTTGCAAGATGTACTCTATGTTCCCAAGCTCTCTACTAATCTTATCTCTATTCACAAGCTCACCAAAGACTTAAATTGTGCTATAACCTTTTTTCATTCCTACTATGTATTTCAAGATCTAGCTACGGGGAGGATGATTGGAATTGCTAAGGAATAGGGAGGGTTGTATTATTTTATCAATATGGAAACTTCAAGTGGATTTGGTCAGAAGGTGTTACATTCTGGTTACCATTCTTGTTATGAAACCTCTGGTACTCAAATTTGGCTTCAACACAAATAACTTGGACATCTTCTATTTGCCCTACTTAAGTTTATGCTTCCTTCTTTATTTTTAAAAGAGTCTATTGAGTCCTTTAATTATGATGTTTGTTAACTTGCGAAACATCATCGTGTCAGTTTTCCTTCAAGTTGTAATAAAAATTTTGAACTTTTTTGTCTTATTCATAATAATGTTTAAGGTCCTACTATTATTTCTAATGTTTCTAGGGTAAAGTGGTTTGTTTCATTTATTGATGGTTGCACTCGAGTTACCTGGTTATTTCTTATGAAAAACAAATCTGAAGTGTATCAATTGTTTATTCAATTTTATCACATGATTCAAATTCAATTTAGAAAATCTATTAAGCGCTTGAGGTTTGATAATAGTAGAGAATATGTGAACCAAAATCTCTCTAATTTTCTTAAAGAGAAAGGTATTGTTCATGAACTTACATGTGTGGAAACACCCCAACAGAATGGCATGGTTGAAAGAAAAAATAGACACTTACTTGAAATTACCAAGGCATTATTATTCCAAATGGCAGTTCCTAATTTATATTAGGGGGAAGTTGTTTTAACTGCCACATATCTAATAAACTGGTTGCCTTCTTGGGTTCTTGGTGGTGTTAGTCCTATCCATGTTATGTCATCTCTCTATCCTTCTGTTCTTATCGTGAAAAATCTGGAACTTCGTGTCTTTGGTTGTGTTGCTTTTGTTCATGTACATCACCAACATCGTAGTAAAGTTAATCTTCATGTTGTCAAATGTATTTTTCTTGGATATGCTCTTGATAAAAAAGGATATAAGTGTTACCATCCTTCAAGTCAAAGTTTCTTTGTCTCCATGGATGTCAGTTTTTAAGAAAACTAGCCATTCTTTACTCCTTCATAATCAAAAAAGGAAAACAATACTTCGGAAGTGGATATTTTCTCACCAAACTATGGCATTCCATTATCCCATTTTATACCTTCTGCTTAAGAATTAACAATTTTTACTGGTCTTCCACTTGAAGCTATCAAAGTTGGTGCACCAAAATTAGTATATCAAAGAAGGAGACAACCTGAACTGAACCTTCAACAGCTTTAAGCGTCCGAACCAATTGTAAGTACTCAAGACACTAGTCTATGTGATTTTAAACTTGATATTTGAAATATTCCCTTGAGCAATTATGATCCTAACTTAGATGATTTACCCATTATATTGAGAAAAGGAAAAAGGTCCTATGCTAAATATCTTATCTCTCAATTTGTCTTTTCTAAACATCTTTCTTTATAGCACCAGAGCTTTATTATAGCCATTGATTCTATAAAAACTCCTACCACAGTTAAGGAAGCCATAAAGGATAAAAATTGGATTCAAACTATGAATGAAGAAATGAGGGCACTAGAAAAGAATGGAACATGGGAATTAATTGAAAGACCTAGTACAAAGAGACCGGTCAGGTGCAAATGGATATACACTATTAAATATAGGTTTGATGGCATATTGGATCAATATAAAGCAAGGTTAGCTGCAAAAGGGTACACACAAACTTATGGAATAGACAATGAGGACACATTTGCTTTAATGGCTAAGATGAACACAGTAAGGATTTCACTCTCTCTTGCTGCTCATTTCCAATGGGAACTTAATCAATTTGATGTAAAAAATGCTTTCCTTCATGGAGATTTGGAGGAGGAATTTTATATGGAGATACCCCCCAAATATGATTCCTATGGTGAAAATAATAAGGTATGCAAGCTGAAAAAGGCTTTATATGGACTCAAACAATCTCCTCATGCCTGATTTAGGAGATTCACCAAGATAATGATAACCTTTGGGTACAAACAAAGCCAAGGTGAGCATACACTCTTCATTAAGCATTCACTAGAAGGTAAACTCACAATTCTGCTTGTGTATGTGGATGATATTATTATTTCAAGGGATGATATAGTTGAAAAATTACTTCTAAAGAAGAAGTTGGCTACTGAGTTTGAAATAAAAGATCTGGGAAGATTAAAATATTTCCTTGGAATTGAAGTTGCCTACTCTAAACAAGGAATATTTATTTCCTAGCAGAAATATATCCTGGATCTTTTTAAGGAGATAGGAAAACTTGGATGTAAAGCTACTAATGTACCCATTGAACAAAATCACAGAATAGGTAATGATGAAGAAAGCCCAAAAGTTGACAACACTCAATATCAAAGACTAGTTAGGATATTAATATATTTGGCATATACAAGACTAGATTTAACATATGCTATTAGCATCATTAGTTAGTTTAGGCATGATCCAAGAAGGAGACATTTATAGGCTGTAGATCAGGTACTGCAATATCTGAAAACTACACTGGGAAGAAGATTATTATTTAAGAGGAATGAAAGTCTATCCAAGGAACTCTTCACTGACGCTAATTATGCAGGTTTAGTGACTGACAAAAGGTCTACTTTAGTTATTGTATGTTTCTTGGAGAAAATTTAGTAACATGGAGAAGCAAGAAACAGAATGTAGTTGCCAGGTTAAGTGCAGAGGACAAATTTGGAGTTATGGCACAGGGAATATGTGAGTTATTATAGATGAAAATCATTCTGGATGACTTAAAAGTAAAATATAAAACTCTTATGAAGTTGTTCTATGACAACAAGTCAGCTATTAGTATTGCATATAATCCAGTTCAGCATGATCGGACTAAGCATATAAAGATTGATCGCATTTTATCAAAGAAAAACTGGACAATGGGTTAATCATCACAACATATGTTCCTTAAGGACATCAATTAGCTAATGTACTCGCTAAAGGTCTTCCCACAAAACGATTCCAAGAGCTTACAAGCAAGTTAGGAATGATAGATATCCATTCACCAACTTGAGGGAAGGTGTTAAGATTGTAAAATTATACTTTGATTGATTCTGTTGTTATTCTGTTATCTTTAATTAATTCTGCTTTGATTGTATTACTTTTTTATATAATATCTTCTTTCTTTATTAGGATAGATAATCATATCAGATTTATTCCTATAAATCTGATTTGTATTAAGATAGACAATTAGGGGAGATTTTTTCCTATAATTCGTCCCTATTTTAAAAAGATAAATATGTGCATTTATCTATAAAATGTAACAATCCTTTGTATATGAATACATACAAATTTTTTCCAGATTAATTTTATTTTCAACTATTATATATTGTTATACCGTAATTTTAATGATTACCAATAAAGAAGCTAAAAAAATATAATTTTCTTAGATTAATTATATTTTGCATCACCTCTTTTTTATTTCATTTCACCATAATTCTCATATTTTCTGGATAGTTTTCAACTCAATCTATTTAATTGATCCACAATCATGTCATTGGTAAACTACCTCGATAAGGGTCTTTTATCAGTCTTACAATTAAGCTACCTACATATGTCATTTTTTCCCTAACTCGCACTAATGAAGTATTTTCATTAAAATTTGGGCATGCCTTGTACCTTTATCCACTCCACCCTAAAATATTACTACATGTAGGAAATTATTCACAGTCTATAACAACATTACTTGCATCTTGAATATACTATTATTAGTAGCATCCTAAGTTTTGACCACCATTTCCTATAACTAATGTAATTCATTTATTAGTGGTCTTAGAAAGACATCAATATCTTTTTTTTGGAGAATGTTATTTAGGAATTAACAAAGTCAGGATAAAAAAAGACTCTTTCATACAAAGCCATGGAGGCAAATTATAAGTCATCATTACCGCTAATTACGTGTTGTAAGATAGACTCATATTGCCAAAAGCATTGAATTTGTTTGCACTTAAATTTATCCAAACATTCCTCAATTTACTAGAATTAGGATGACATTTATTTAAATCCTTCTAGACTTTACCATCAATTGGATGTCACATAACCCTTTACTTCTTTGACTATCTTGTATGATGCCACTTTCTATCTTTCATTATATGCCTTAATCCATATAATCATTTTAATCTAATGGTTAATGAAAAATACCTCAACATTTTGAAAGGCATTTTTTTTTATTTTAGTAATTTTATCAACCTAACGACTTTCCTAATAAATAAGATAATTCTCCATTATAGTTGTTCTCCCCAGGAAAATGTACAATTATGTTTGCAAATATGAATTAACTTATACCCTAACCTTAATTTACTTAATCATTTCTTTGCATCATAATGTGATCATAGTAATTTGTTATCCTTAGGAAGTGCTTTCCTTTAATAACTTTAAAAAAAATTGAATGAGTTATTAATCCACTCGTGTAACACTTTAAAATGCATAAGTTTGATTAAGGAGTTCAGTGATAAAAAGGTTATGCATCAAAGATATAATTTAGTTTTAAATTTTGTATACAACTCATTAGAGTATTGTTTATAAGTTATACCTATTAAGTTACGAATCAACATACGTAGCGGAATTTTAAATTTTGATCCGAATCTACCTAGGATCCATGCAAAAGGTATAAATCAAGGTTAGGGTTTTACCTTGTTTGTGTTTGTGTTCTTTCTTTTGAGAGACTGATTCATGAATCAAATGTCGTCTGAATGTACAGCATCTCTACAGTATCCGCATGGAGTGAACAATGAGCTCTCCCCTTGACGAAGCTGCTAGGGTTCATTTTTCTCACTAGGATTGGGATTGGATGTTTTCTAGAGTGATTTTAGGTTTTGATGAAGCTTATAAGCATGTCAATTATGTGTTGCCTTCAAATCCTTTTTATAGAACTAAGGCATGTCATAATTCTAGTTCTACTAGGATAATGCTTTAAAAAATCCTAATCACACTAAACAACTATCACTTTATCCTTATCCTAGAAAGAGTGAGGAGAGATAGGACTTATCTATTATTATCTAATATTAGATAATAATATAATCTCATAATATAATTATCTAATATCTAATAACGTAATTATTTGATATTACTTTAATATCAAATAATATCACATAATATTATATATATAAATATTACATGAGAAATTATTATTATTTTAATAATAATATATATGCGTGAAAATAAGCCTAATTAATTGAATTTTAGTCCAACTAAAGCCCAATTAAAATTGTCTTATTCCTACTCCTTTTGTGTGACCCTGTAGGTTTTTACTATATTGATAATGACTCATTTTGGGCCATAGATAGTGAGCAATATCTAGCATTACATCACTACCACTCAAGTAGTAAGAATATCTATGATTTGACATTTACCTAATATATGATTAATGCTTTGCATCACAATCCCTTTTGTAATAATATCCAAATTGAACTGGAGGTATGGAGTGTGTCATCCTCATCAATGTTTAATTTATATTTCTTAATACTGAGTAAACTTAAAATAAATGATTAATATCACATATTAATCCAATTGAGCATGTCTATGCATTTCTAAGTCTCCCTCAATCAAGGGGTCCAAGGATATTTCTCTTTTATACAAGAGTAACAAAATCTCATCTACATCACTTACTTGCCTCTGCATGATTCGTGACACACCCAATCAATGCCCTATTTGTCATCCTGATTGAAGGTAATATAAGACAATATTAAAGTGAGTAATTCCTCATGTAGAGAATCGTAGTGACTTCAGATTAAAGGATTATGTGCATTTATGATCATATGAAAATAACTTATGACACTTCTATCCGTGTAATATTCTCATAGTGAGTCAATCCAGTACATTGTTTACTAATAATATACTCATGTATTGACTCGATATCACATATCCATGATTCATATTCATCGTCACTATACATGCTAGTTGCAATGTATTATTACTATTCTTTTCGTAATAATACTTGACTAGGAGCATTTTAGGAATAGCAAAAGTTATTCCAAGGACAATTATTATATTTAAGTTATAATTTGCACAAAATAAAATAAAATAATTGCATTGCTTGAATGAAATGTAATACATTATGTAATATTGTAACTATCTCTATTATTAGCTCCTAGGACACATACCAATAATACCCCCCTGAGTTATCTTCATTCACATCATTATCAATTCCTTTTATTTGATCAGTGTCATTAGGACCAATGAAGTCATATACGATATTAATCATCTTATTTATGTCACTAATAATTTTTTTGCACACTTTGGGATTCGAGTGATCATTTTCACCATTAAAGATCTAATTTATGTAAAATAGATCAAATCCATTATCTATTATGTGTGCTTCTATTGTATCTATTTATTAGTAGAACATATGTACACACTTCTTACACAGACATCTCACCAACCATATATCATTAGCAAAGTTTCTAGCTCTTTGGACAAATACCGATGCACCATTCTAGTACTTATCAAATAATTGAACTTGTAAAGTTATCTAACTTTTATCAATAGACACTTAATCATTAATCAACAATATAGTATATTAAATAGTATTCAATCATAATTGTATGTTTGGTATATGTCCTGAATCCATCTTATTAGGTCAACATTAAAGGATAAGGCCATATCCAATTCATGATCATCTTGTAATTATTATGTCCTTTATTATTTGCATTATCATTTTTAAATGTATAAATTTTGGCAAAATCTCCCTATAGTTCTCATAAGTGTACAAACTATATTTTGAGTATAGCCCACCTTTGGAGAATGAGGAACAAACATGAAATTCTTACAACATGAAATGATAAATAGATAAACTAACAACAATAACTTCAATATTGATCCTAAATGGTCCAAAAAAATATGGCAATTCAAAGGATGGTTAGTCTTTAAAGACTAACCAACCCCTAAACAGGTCTAAAGTTATAGTATTAGTACAATCAAGTTAAAATTATTATAAATCTATAGTTACAAGAATTTTAATTATTTAATAATTTATTTGTTATCTTAATATTTTAATAATTATTTAATGTGTATAAATAAAATATTTCAACTTATCATGTCATAATATTTTATTAAATTTTATATAATATTTTCTCTTAATAATTCTTAACTATTTCTAAACTAATAATCCTACCATAGTGTCACGACCTATTTTTCAAGCATCGTGACCAATGTAAAGATACATAACTACGATTATTATACTAGCTAAATATTCTTACAAGTCTTACACATATTATCAACTCCTTTATTTTTCTCTAACCTTTAAAAATATTTTACACATATATATAGCAAAAATATTTTATACAATGTATGCATCTAAAAAATCCAAAACATATTTACATACAAGAAATACGAATTACATATTATTTCTAGTATTTGAAAACTTTGTATATAGAAAAAAAATCATAATATAGACAAAATCATATCATAGATAGCAAAATCCCCACTTCTAATCTAGGTCTAATGGAAGGTATAAGTACATATATTAGATAGCAACATTGGATCCACATTCTATATCTGTAAATTAAACACCACAGGTAAAGAGAGTGAGTATGGAATACTCAATGAGTGGAAATATCCACTTTCTTTCCTAATAGATATTTATAATAAGTAATATTATTAAAATACTCAGTGAGTAGCTACTCTTCTCCTTTTTCTAGAGAGAATTCACCATATTAGACTAGATATATATAGTATTGCATAATAATGGATTAACACTATCTATAATTTTGATACACAACTATAACTCTAGAATATCATCAGAAATTTTTGTATGCTAACAATAACTCTCATATACTAGCAATAACTTTTAATGTACAAATAAAATTTTTATATGTATTATTTACAAAATCTATTTAAAGAATGGTTGTAGTAATTACTTATAAAATCATTGAATGGTCATAACTGGCACCCAGGTTTTTTTTTATATTTTCGTTCCAGCCTTATCCTCTGCTACCCTAGGCATGAAGCCACCAATCTTATCCCTCTAACCCTTACCACTCTTCTCCTTCTCTGTGAAGGATGAAAATATCTTCCTCCACCAATTGGATATAGAATGAGTAGTCATACTCACAAAGAGCATTAATAGGATGCCATTAGTATATATAGGCATCAACCATGATGGGACATCATAAACATCAATCATATTGAGATACCATAGGCATATATCACAATAGGACACCATAGGCATCAGTTATATATTTCAACATTACATAACATAAAGTATGGTCAAAATACTAACTATGCCATAAGGATTTTCTTAATAAAATTTGTCATTCTCACGTATTCAATCTTTAATAGCATATATCAATATCTTTAAGATTGATATATAATTTTTTCATTTATGATAAATAACTTAAGCATCATCAATTATATCACAATTCTCATAACTAATCTAATTTCACCACTTTTAAAAAATAATCACATTTCAAGGTTGTTATTCAACTAATCCATTCAAGTAGTGATAGCACTCAATTCTTTGAATGGCTAACAAATTATAATTCAGGCATCATTCATGATCTATGATCATGTAATGTTATATCCAAGGTTGTTACATATAACCTTTCTATCTTTAATTATAGAAATATATAATTTTCATAAATAGCTTTTTACATGATTCCAATATCATCAGCCTTTTTATAAATTCAAATTAATTCTTAAAGAAATTACTACTATCTTATTGCTAATTACTTTATATGTATCATGGATTTGGTACTCTTTAAGGCTTCTAAATTAATTTTAAATTTCATAAAAATTTATCTTTAAATCCCAACATAATGTTACACATCAAATATCAATATATTTGCCTCATTTCTTTCCATAAGTACCATTCACATAGAACCAAAAATAGAAATACAAAATAGGATAGCGTGGGAGCACTTGTAATCTAAGCTTCTTTTGAGAAACCAAATCATCTCTTATCATTACCAAATTTTGATATAACATCATTAACATATTAAATAAGAAATAACTAAAGTGTTGTATAATAAATTTTGTGACTTTGCCAATACACTAAAGGTATAAACTTAAAATAACCGAATTCAGATAGCATTGGATTAAAACTAAACTATTGTTTAGGTAAACAAATTAACTCTGTTTGCCACCAAATTTTAAGACTAATTTATTAACATCCTAAATATCATGTTTAAAAAATTTGATAATTTTTCTCATTCATTAGTATCTCAAAGATATTCAAACTCAAGAACAACTAGAACAGGGGTTTGAAATGGACAATTTTGAGCATTTCACTTATAACTTGACTTTTTATGTATCTAAAAATTTTCAAAAATTTCCAATTTCATAGACAATCATCCTAACACTAAATATGACCTTAAAATACTAAAGATTAAAATTTTAAAAATTTCTAACCCTTATTCTAAAGGCAAAAAGAAACACATCCTTAACATTTCTTTAATAGAATTTTCAAATGAAAGATCCTATAAATCAATTCATACTTATTTCAACATCATAATACCAATATCATTTCCTTATATTAGCATTTATATGTCATCAAAATCAAACCTAATCATTTCACAAATTAGTTTCTCTTTCAACATAACCAAATTATCAAATTTAATTGACTTTTTAAGAAAAACTCAATAGAAAAAGAAGTAATTGCCAATTACATTAGGTTATATCATATCAAATCATGGCATTCCTTCTTTGTGAAGGATAAAATCATGTCCGCACCATATATCACATATCACACCCACAATGCATAGTATTAATTCACAGTAAGCATCAAACATAGGTATGGCCAAATAATTACCTACTAACTATAAGAGTTTTATAAAAATACTATCCTACTAGGTTGCTAATCTTTACAATAAATTCCTTTCAGGTATTCAAATCATTTCTATTAATCTCCAAAATGGGCAACAACATAATTAACACATATATTTTTCAAAATATTAACTGTTTGACACAATTTCAAGCTTCCTAGGAACTATTCATGTAGCCTCATTTCACAGTAAAAAAAATGCTGCACTAGTAGTGTACATGAAGATGAATTTTTAAAATATGCAAGTATATTAAAAAATTTCCAAATATTTATATAAAGTTGCTAACATATTATTCAATCAAGAAAAAAAAATTTCAATCAAGATCTCATGATTTTCTTAATCATAAAAATTCACCCATCTAGTGCTGTCATTTTTAGATGGCACTAGAGCTACTTTTGGAATTAGGCCTTTTTTATATCCAAAATAACTTTAATTTCAATAAAACTTATGCTGCTAGTTTCTAATATCTTAAGTTTTTAAAACATATTTTTTTTTACAATTTTTAACTATTAAAAGCTATTCAAAAATCCCAGAAACAGAAGGGTCGAAACCCAATTCCCTATTTTGAGCTTAATTCACTTATTTTCATGAAATTTCAACTTAAAAATATCTAAATTTTTTTAAAAATTTTCATGATTTCCAAATCATAATCTAATATCATAAATGATCTAGAAATGCTTAAAACAATAGAAATCCATAGAAATGAAGAGAATTCCACTCACCTCATTTTCTTATTTTCTTATCTTCTTTTTCACACTTCTAAAGGCAATAATTTTTTTTTTTTTATAAATATTCAAACTTCTTAGCATTTTTTTTCTAAAGTATGAAAACTCTCTCCTTTGTTTTCCAAGGCACCATGGTTCCCTTGAGGAAATGGCTAAAGATTTCATTGAATTTTAACAATAATTCTTTTTATATTTAACTTCAACTAATAACATTTTGCCAAATTTTCTTATTTTTATTTTAATTAAGAATAAAATGATAAACATAGCTGGGGTAGGGCAAATGGCATGCCTTGCTATCACTTTTTCCATCTTATCAGTTTTAGGCTAATTATGTTTAAATAAATTATAATTGTTGCCTATCTTTTCAAAAATGCCTTTAACTTTTCACTTAATGATGTTTGCATCCTAACTTCCTTTGGCAGCTTACTGCATATATGGGACCCTATACAACTCAATTTAGGCCTTCAAAAACCAATTCCAATGAGCCCAAAACTAAATAAAATTATCCGATTTGAAATTTCTCAATTTTAGGTAAAAAAGGTGAATTTTCAACCTGCCAAGTCAAAAATATAATAAATTCTTTTCTAGTGGTTCATTTCATTATTTCTAACTTTTTTTTCACTCATATTAGTCTTTAATAAATTTTCTTATAAAAATTCTAGTTGGACACATATCATAATTTTTTTACAATCTACCCGAATTTTGCCCAATTATGCTATCCGATTAATTATTTAGGGGTTTCCTACTTGATATTTCCTTTTCAATTTTTGAGTAATTCTTTTTCTCACTTCCATTTGATCTTTTATGTAATTCATTTCTAATATCCATAAAGTCTTTCAAATAGGCTCAAACTAATTGATTTCGAATTCAAGTCCATTTATATATTTAAACTCACTTTCTATTCTTGAAATATTTTTGGGATTTTAGACTTCTTTTGCCATTTGGCTTTCTATTTCCACTATTAGGCCTTTGCTAGATTTCTTATTTGGCCTTGGCTCAATTCAATCCTTATTGGGCTTATCATACTTTTACTAGGCCTTATTGTGCTTATTTGGACTTAATAAGGCCTTTTAACCTAATTCTGAAAAATTCCCTTATTAGGCTTTATTTTCTTTTCTTTTTGCCCAGTTACATAAAAATTACTAATATGCTTCCAAAAATCGGCCAAAATAAATTCTAAATCAAAACCAAATAGGTTGGATTGAAATATCAAAAATTTGAACTTAGAACATTAATTTTTAACCTATTGATGCCAAAATTTTTCTATAGGGCCTTTATATATTTTTTTGAATTTAATAATCTATAATAACACCTAATAGATTCTATTCAGAATTCTAATTAAAATTTCCTTTGAAAATTTCCTTGGGATATCATAAGTTATCCTCTTTTAAATAAAATTTATCCTTAAATTTTCTTTAGGAAGTTAGATAATAATGCATAATATCGTCAATAACTTGTAAATGAATTTTTTATGAAAAAGAATTTCTTTGAAGGTCTCAAGATATTTCTTTTCATATTAATTATAGGTTGTTGAGTTACTCTCATGTTATTTGTCATTATCCATAAAAACTTTCAGAAGCACATTCTTCCTTTTTGATGTGGGACTTAGTTCTTTCCTGCTTCTTTGTTTAAGAGTCTCATAACATTTACAATTTCACAATAGTTAGTCCTAGAGGCTTGTTAAGAGCCATATACTGTATGGGTTCTCTACCTTAGCAACCACTCCTTGCCCTCATAAGACCTAGTGGCTTAATTCCTGTTAATTTTATTTTGTTTTAGGCTCATTAGAATTGGTTTTTAAAGGCCCAAATTGAGTTTTAAAAGGGCCCACACATGCAACAAGCTACTAAAGGAAGCTAGAATATAAATGTCATTAAGTGAAAGGTAAAGGGCATTTCTAAAAAGTTGGCAAAAATTATAATTTGTTTAAATTTAATTAGCTAAAAAGTGACAAAATGGAAGAAGGGATAGCAAGGCATGCTAACTACCTTGCCCCTACCATATTTATCATTTTATTTTTAATTAAAATAAAAAGGAGAAATTTAGAAAAATATCATTGGTTAAAAGTTAAATATAAAAAGAATTGTTGCAGAAATTCAAGAAAATCTTCAGCCATTTCCTCAAGGAAGCCATTGGGCTTTGAAAAGTAAAGGAGAGGGTATTCACACTTTAGAAAATAGGAAATTAAGAAGAGGAGGTGAGTGGAATTCTCTTCCATTTTTATGGATTTCTATTGTTTTAAGCATTTTTAAATCATTTATGATGATATACTATGATATGATAATTATAGAAATTTTTAGATATTTTTAAGTTGAAATTTTATGAACATAGGTGAATTGAGTTCAAAACAAGGAATTGGGTTCTTCCCTTTCTATTTTTAGGATTTTTTACTAACCTTTTGAAGGTTAAAAATTATGGAAAAATATGTTTTGAAAATATTAAGATGTTAGGAAAATAGCCGCATAAGTTTTGTTAAAATCAAAGTTATTTTGTATACTAAAAAGGCCTAATTCCAAAAGTAGCTCTAGTGCTTTCTAAAAATGAAAACATTGGATGGATAAATTATTATGACCAAGAAAATCATGAGATCTTAATAGGATAAAATTTTTTCTTGGTTAAATAACATGTTGGCAATCTCATATATTTATATAGGAATTTATGAAGATTGTTTGCATATTTTAAAAATTCATCTTTGTAAACATGCTAGTCTTGCCTTTTTTTTTTACTATGGAATAAGGCTGGGTGAGCAGTCCTTAGAAAGCTTGAAATTGTATTAATCAATTGATATTTTGAAAATATATGTGTTAGCTATATTATTGCCCATTTTAGAGATTTATGGGAATGATTTAAATACTTGAAAGGAATTTATTATAAAGGTTGGCAGCCTCATAAGATAGTATTTTTTGTAAAACTCTCACAGTTAGTTGATAATTATTTAGCCATGCCTATGTTTGATGCTTATTGTGAATTAATACTATACATTGTGACGTGTGATATGTGATAATATGATATATGGTGTGGATATGATTTTATCCTTTGCAAAAAAGGAATATTATGATTTGATATAATATAATCTAAAATGAGTGGAAATTAACTTTTCTTCTCTTATTAAGATTTTTTATGAAAAGTTGAAGAAATTTGATGATTTAGTTATGTTGGAAGAGAAGCTAATTTGTGAAATGGTTGGTTAGGTTTGATTTTGATGATGTATAAATGCTAATATGAAGATATGATATTGATATTATGATACTGAAATGAGTATGAAATGATTTATAGTATCTTTCCCTAGAAAATTACTATAGGCAATTGTAGGGAGAAATTTTGTCAAACAGATATTAAGGATATGTTTTTGTTTTCCTTTTTAAAATTTCAATATTTGGAATTTTAAGATCATATTTAGTATTATGATGACTATAGATGAAACTAAAGATTTTTAGATATATGAAAAGCCAAGTTGTAGGTGAGATATTCAAAACTATCCATTTCAAACCTTTATTTTGGTTGCTTTTGGATTTGAACATTTTTTAGGCACTAAATAAATGAGAAAAATTATAAAAATTTTCATACATAATATTTGGAATGTTAGTAATCTTGTCTCAAAATTTGGTGGAAATGAAGTTAATTTGATTGCCCAAACGATAATTCAGTTTTGACAACTCTAAATGTTATCTGAATTTGGCAGTTTTAAGTTTATGCCTTTAATGTATAGGCAAACTCATGTAATTTATTGTACAATGCTTAAATTGTTTCTTATGATGTCATATCAAAATTTGATAATGATTAGAGATAATTTGGTTACTCAAAAAAGTTTTGAATTATAAGTGCCCTTATGTTATCCTATTTTGCATTTCCTAATTTTGATTCTATGTAAACAATACCCGTGGGAAGAAATGAGGTAAATTAATTAATGCTTGATGTGTAACATTATATTAGGAATATTAGGACAAATTTTGATGAAATTTAAAAGCCCTAAAAGGCACCAAAACCATAATATATATAAGGTAATTAGCAATAGGATAGTTGTAGTTTCTTTGAGAAATGATTTGAAATTATAAAAGGCTTTATCATTTTGGAATCATGTGAAAAGCTATTCATTAAGATTATATGTTTCTATAATTGAAGATAAAAAGGTTGTATGCGACAACCTTGAATATAACATTACATGACCATGGATCATAAATGATGCTTGAATTACAATTTGCTATTCCTTCAAAGAATTGTGTAATATCACTACTTAAATGGAATGGTTAAATAACAACCTTGAAATGTGATTATGTATAAGAGTTGTAATACAATTGATGATGCTTAAACTATTTATCATGAATGAAAAGATTGTACATCAATATTAAAAATATTGATAAATATTGTTGAAGATTGAATACGTGAGAATGGCAAATTTTATCAATAAAACCCTTATGGTATAGTTGGTATTTTGATCATACCTTATGTTTTAATCCTAAAATACATGATTGATACCTATGGTATCCCAATATGGTTGATACTTATAGTGTTCCATTATGATTAATACTTATATATGCTAATGGCATCCTATTAATGCTCACTGTAAGTATAATTACTCATTCTACATCTAATTTGTATAGGGAGTTATTTACATCTTTCGCAAAGAAGGAGATGAATGGTAAAAGTTGAAAAGACAAGATTGGTAGCCTCGTGCCTAATATGGTAGAGGATAAGGCTAGGCTGAATATATAACAAGAAACCTGGATACTAACTAATACCATTTAGTGGATTTTGTAAACAATACACATAAAAATTTTATTTGTAAATTAAAAATTATTGTTAGTACATAAGAGTTGTTAGTGTACAAAAATTTCTAATAGTATTCTACAGTTATAGTTGTATATAGAAATTACAGAAAGTACTTAAATGTGTTAATCAATAATTATGCAATAATACATCTATATTTAACCTATTATGGTGAATTCTCTCTAGAAAAAGGAGAAAAGTAGTCATTCACTAAGTCTTTATTGGAAATACCTTTTAGGAAAGAAGATGGACATTTCCAATCACTGAATATTCTGTACTCACTCTTTTTACATGTAGTGTTTTATTTATAGATACAGAATGTAGATCCAATACTGCTATCTAACAAATGTACCTATACCTTCCATTCAGACCTAGTATAGAGGTGGGGATTTTGTTATTTGTAATCTGATTCTATCTATATTATGATTTTTTTTCTATATACAAAGTTTTAAAATACTAGAAATAACATGTAAATTGTATTTGCTATACGTAAATATGTTCTTAATTTTTTAGATGCACATGCCATATAAAATATTTTTACTATACATATATGTGTAAAATATTTTTGAAAGTCAGAGAAAAATATATTTGTAAGGCGTGTAAGGATATTTAGCTACTATAGTAGTACTAGTTATATATCTTTGTGCTAGTCGTGATGTCTAAAAAATGTGTCATGATAAAGGTGTTATATGGCAAAAATATTTTATATAGCACACACATTTGAAAAATTTAGAACATACTTACATACAACAAATACAATTTACATGTTATTTCTAGTATTTGGAAACTTCATATATAGAAAAAAAAATCATAATATATGCAAAATCATATTACAAATAGTAAAATCCTCACTTTTGTACTAGGTTTGATGGAAGCTATAACTACATGTGTCAGACAATAACATTGAATCCACATTCTGTATCTATAAATAGAACACTACAAGTAAAGAGAATAAGTATGGAATACTTAGTGAGTGAAAATGTCCACCTTTTTTCCTAATGGGTATTTCCAATAAGTAATATTATTAAAATACTCAATGAATGGCTACTATTTCCTTTTTCTAGAGAGAATTCACAACATTAGGTCAAATATACATATATTATTACATAATAACTAATTAACGTATTTGGGTTCTATATATAATTTCTCTACATAACTATAACTCTAGAATATTATTAGAAATTTTTGTATGCTAACAACAACTCTCATGTACTAACAACTTTTAATGTACAAGCAAAATTTTATGTGTATTCTTTGTAAAATTTGTTTAAAAAAATGGCTTTGGTAATTACTTATAAAATTCACTGAATGGTTGTAGTTGGTATCCAAGTTTCTCCTTATATTTTTAGTCCATCTTTATCTCTTGCTACCTTAGGCACAAGGACACAAATCTTGTCACTCCAACACTTATCATTCCTTCTCTATGAAGGATGTAAATAACTTCCCCTACAAATCGAACATAGAATGGGAAATCATATTCACAGTGAGCATTGATAGGATACTATTAGCGTATATAAGCATTAATCATAATGGGACACTGTAGGGATCAATCATGTATTTCAACATTGCATAACATAGGATATGGTTAAAATACTAACTATGCCATAAGGGTTTTCTTAATAAAATTTGCCATTTTCACATGTTTAATCTTCAATAGTATATATTAATATCTTTAAGATTGATGTACAATCTTTTCATTCATGATAAATAGATTAAGCATTATCAATTGTATCACAATTCTCATACATAATCTCTTTTCACCATTTCTCATATATAATCAAATTTCAAGATTGTCATTCAACCATTTTGTTCAAGTAATGATATCACTCAATTCTTTGAACGGCTAGTAAATTGTAATTCAAGCATCATTCATAATCAACCTTTTTAGATACAACCTTTATATTTTCAACCATAGAAACATATAATTTTAATGAATAGTTTTTCACACGATTCCAATATAATCAACCTTTTTATAAATTTAAATAATTTCTCAAATAAATTACAACTATCCTATTGCTAATTACTTTGTATATATCATGGTTTTGGTACCCTCTAAGGCTTTCAAATCAATTTTAAATTTTATTAAAATTTGTCCTAATATTTCTAACATAGTATTACACATCAAATATTAATTAATTTGCTTCATTTCTTTCCATAGATACTATTCACATAGAACCAAAAATGGGAAATGCAAAATAAGATAGCATAGGGTTACTTGCAATTCAAGCTCTTTTAAGAAACTAAATTATCTCCAATCATAATTAAATTTTGATATAACATCCATAAAATATTAAATAAGAAATAACTAAAGTGTTCTACAATAATATTTCGTGACTTTGCCCATGCACTAAAGGTATAAGCTCAATATTGCTAAATTTGGACGACATTGGAGCTGTCAAAACTAAACTATCATTTAGGTAATCTAATTAACTTC
Source organism: Sindora glabra (assembly GCA_020226215.1). Taxonomy (NCBI): domain Eukaryota; kingdom Viridiplantae; phylum Streptophyta; class Magnoliopsida; order Fabales; family Fabaceae; genus Sindora; species Sindora glabra. Next base: position 52,271,841 of record CM035227.1, on the reverse strand, counting down.
ATTTATCACCAAATTTTGAGAAAAGTTTAGTAGCATCATCAATATCATGTTTGAAAATTTTCATAAATTTTCTCATTCATTTGGCATCTAAAAAATATTCAAACATGAAAGTAACCAGAATAGGGGTTTAAAATGGATAGTTTTAAGTATCTCACTTATAACTTAGCTTTTCATGCATTTAAAATTTTCAAAAATTTTCAATTTTATCTACAATCATCCTAACACTAAATGTGACCTTAAAGTATCAAAAATTGAAATTTAGAAAAAATTTAACCATGATTCCAAAGGTAAACAAAAACACATCCTTAACATTTTTCTGATAGAATTTCTCCATATAATTCCTTGTAGTAATTTTCTAAGGAAAGATCCTTCAAATCATTTCATACTCATTTTAACATCATAATATCAATATCACATTTTCATATTAGCATTTATACATTATCAAAATCAAATCCAACCATTTCACAAATTAGCTTCTCTTCCAATATAACTAAATTATCAAATTTCTTCAACTTTTTATGAAAAACTCAATAGAAGAAGAAGTAATTGCCACACACTTTAAGTTATATCATATCAAATCATAGCATTCCATTTTTGAAAAGGATAAAATCATATTCACACCATATATCACATTATCACATATCTCACCTCATAATGCATAGTATTAATTTATAATAAGCATCAAATATGGTTGTGGCTACCAATCTTTACAATAAATTTCTTCTAGGTATTCATTTCTATAAATCTCTAAAATTGGTATAATGTAACTAACATATATATTTTGCAAAACATCAATTGTTTGACACAATTTCAAATTTCCTAGAGACTATTTATGCAACCCCATTCCATAAAAGAATAAGACAACACTAGCAATGTTTATGAAGATGAATTTTTAAAATATACAAACGATCTTCAAAAATTCTTGAATAAATATATAAGATTGCTATAATGTTATTTAATAAAAAAATTATCCCATCAATATCTTATGATTTTGTTACTCATAAAAATTTACCCATCTAGTATTGCCATTTTTAGACAGCATTGGAGCTACTTCTGAAATCGGGCCTTTTTGATACTTAAAACAATTCTGATTTTGAGAAAACTTGCATTGCTAGTTTCCTAATATATTAAGGTTTCCAAAAGATATTTTTTTCACAATTTTTAACCATAAAAAAGTTAGTAAAAAATCCTAGAAATTGACGGGCTAGAAGGCTAGAACCTAATTCCCTATTTTAAGCTCAATTCACCTATGTTCATGAAATTTTAACTTAAAAATATTTAAAAATTTACAAAAATTCTCATAATTTCTATATCATAATCTACCATCATAAATTATCTAAAAATACTTAAAATAACATAAATCCATAGAAATGAAGAAGAATTCCACTCACATCTTTTTCTTACTTTCTTATCTTCTTTCTCACACTTCCAAAGGCAATAATCTTTTTTTTTTCCATGTAAATCTTCAAAATTCTTAGAATTTTTTTCTAAAGTGTAAAAAATCTCTCTTTGCTCTCCAAAGCCCCATGGCTACCTTGAGAAAATGGCTAAAGATTTACTTGAATTTTAGCAATAATTCTTTTTATATTTAACTTCTAACCAATAACATTTTGCTAAATTTTTTTCTTTTATTTTAATATAAAAATAAAATGATAAATATGACTAGGGGTAGGGTAGCTACGTCCCTTGCTATCCCTTCTACCATTTTATCACTTTCGGGCTAATTAAATTTAAAAAAAGTTATAATTTTTTGCCTATTTTTCCAAAAATGCTCTTAAGTTTTCATTTAATGACATTCACGTCTAAGCTTCCTTTAGCAGCTTGCTACACATGTGGGGCCTTATAAAACTCAATTTGGGCCTTTAAATTTCAATTTCAATGAGCCTAAAACAAAATAAAATAATCCAATTTGAATATTTATCAGTTTCAAGCACAAAAAAGCAAATTTTCAACCTAATAGGCTAAAAATATAATGAATTCTTTCCTTGCGATTCCTTTTATTATTTCTAACTCCTTTTGACACATATTAGTCTCTAATAAATTTTTCTCATAAAAATTCTAGTTGGGCATATATCCTAATTTTTTCTACAATCTAACTAAATTTTACTTAATTACACTATTTGATTAACTATTTAGGGATTTCCTAATTGATATTTCCTTTTGAATATTTCAAAAAAAATTTCTCACTTCCATTTATACCTTCATGTAATTCATTTATAATATCTATAAAGCCTCTCAAATAAGCTTGAACTAATTGATTTTAAATTCAAACCCATTTGTATATTTAAACTTACTTTCCATTCTTGAAATGTTTTTGAGCTTTTAGACTTCTTTTGCAATTTGGCCTTCTATTTCCACTATTGGGCCTTTGCTAGGTTTCTTATAGGGTCTTGGCTCAATTATATCCTTATTGGACCTATCATACCCTTACAAGGCCTTACCGAACCTATTTAGGCTTAATAAGGATTTTTGGCCTTATTCTAAAAAATTCCCCTATTGGCCTTTCTTTTCTTTTCTTTAAGCTCAATTACAAAAAAAAATTATTAATAAACTTCCAAAAATTGGCTAAAATCAATTCCAAATCAAAATCAAATAGGTCGGATCGAAATATCAAAATTTTGAACTTGGAATGTCAATTTTTGACCTATTAGTGCCAAAATTTTCCTATAGAGCTTTTATATAATTTTTTCTAAATTTGATGATCTATAATAACACTTAATAAGTTTTATTCAAAATTCCAATTGAAATTTCCTTGAAAATTTCCTTAGGATATTACACATAGGTCTAAGTTTCAATATATTAACTCTACAAATCCTACAATATGTCTAAATAAAACACAAATATATCAAAAGATTTGCAACATTAATATAAAACTCATTTTCATAAATTTACATTTGCAAGGCAAACAAAACAATAGTAAAAATGAGCAAAAGTTATATGGCAAATCATATTAACTATATATCTCAAATCAAATCAACTACAACTCAAAGTCTAGAATTATTACATCAGCACAAATGAGAGAAAGTTACATTAGTAAGCTAAGCAAAATAATCCTAAAATTGTAACTCATTTCCATACATAAAATTATATCAACTATATGTTTAAAGCCTAAATTTTTCCACACAAATTGACAATAGCAAACTTATAAGCACAACCACTATTGCATTCATACAAAAATAACATATTGTAATAAAGAAAGACTTATGTCAAATCACTATCAATGCAATCAAATCTCTCAAATATAAAGAAAGAAATTGAAAAAAAATGACAATAAAGAGAGAGATAGAGAGAGAGAAGATAAAAATATTAAAAGATTTAGACAAAAAAAAAAACAAAAGTCATCAAAGAAGAATAAGGAACTCAAAAAAATTAAAGGAAAATTGCATAGAAAATGGGGAAGGAAAAGTTGTTGTGAACTAATATATGAATAGTTTAAAGTGATGGCATTTTGAATGTCATTGCTTTAAAGAGAATGAAATTGTCACTTTTGTTTTCAAGTGCATCAGTTGTGGTGCCTTATTTTCTCACAGCTTAAAGCAACGATAATGCTGTTAGTTTAAAGGAAGCTAGTCAATGTCCCATTCCTTGAAAATTGTAAACGTAAAAGCGATGACAATGTCATCAATTTAAAGTTAATGGCACCAAAAAATGCACTCTTGATTCTTGTATAGTGTTAAATTACCAAAAGCAACAAAAATGTTAGTTTAGAGCACTAACAAATGTACTCTTGTATCCCACTAAGTGTTTGATTGACTTACAATGACAATGATGTAATTGCTTTAGAGGTCAAATTTTATCACTTTGTATAATTGCCCACAAAAATAACATGTCATTATTTTTGCCTTGCAATTTTGGCCAATAAAGCGATGACATATTAGGGTATATTTCTTGTAGTGATAGATGCAATGTGTATTCTTGATTCTTGATGTTATTGCATTAACCATATATGGCTACACAAATTTTTATAGAAGTGTCACAATGCTTAAACACGCAAATTTCTAAATTTAAACATGAAATAAGAAAAGCATCAAATACTAATAATAGAACTTAGAAGGGATAAGGGGAATTTTTAAAATTATATATTAATATTATGCAATTATATGAACTTCTTTAAAAAAATTATATAAATAATTTAATTGATGGTCAACTTATTATTATTGTTATTATTTGCTCCCCAAAATTTTATGCCAACATCTACTATTATTAAGGATCGACACTAAACCATAGACTTTCAATATTGATCTTTGAAATACTACTTTCAACTTTTATTCATGATACAACACTATTGTTGAGCATGGGATGCATGAGTTATGATTGTTGCCAACTTGATATTGTTCTTAATTAAATGCAATAATGTTATTCATATTTTTTTATTCTCTCATTCACATTCTCTTATCAAAAAATTGAATTTTAGTTTGACCTCACGCTTGATAGAAGGTATGTTAAACCCATATTCAATTTAAATATGGATTTAGATTTTTTTTATTTAATCATATATTGAAATAGAGGAAGAGCTAGTTTAAGATGTGAATTTGGAAATTTTCTTTTTGTGCACACGCTTTTGGATGGTACGAACTTGTCTATTTAGATATAGAGTAGAATATATGAAAATTTATTTATTATGCATGAGTTTATGTTTTTCTAAACCCACGACCGTAAATTTCACACTCCTATTCTCATCACTTTATTTTCATCTCCAATCTCTTTGAACATTTTCACAAGATGGCACATTTTTTTAAAGAAAATTTGGGATTTTTTTCTACAAGGATGATTAATGTGTTTTCGTAAGAAAATGGAAAAGAAATTTGTTCATACAGTGGTTGAGCTTATAACTTGAATTTTCAGTGCCAAAGTTAAGACCTGAATACTAGGGAGGGCATCAAAATATATGACAAAAAATAAAAAATAGTTATATATTATTTAAATTTAAATTATAATGTACATAAAATTGTGTGCATTATAATTAAAAAAATCATTACATTAAATAATTATCTTAAATTTAATTTTTTATTTTATAATTATTATATAATCCTTACTTGATATTTTTCAATATATATTAAAATAATGTATTTTCTTAATTGTGTAGCTACATATAAAATTAAGGCTACCTTATTATTAGGTTTCTCAAATTTTATTTAAACTAAATAAAAATCCAGACAATTAATCTTAGATTCCAATAATTTCAATTATCTTTATTATATTGGGTATTTTAGTTAGTATTTTTTTTATGATCATAACAATATAAAAGGGCTAAAAAAGATTTAATCGAATCCAATAAAAAAATAGTCAATCCAATAAAAAATAATAATAAAATAATTAATTTGAGTTTAATATTTCAATAGGGTAAAATAATATTCTTTTAATAAATTGATTGTTATTGAATCCAAAATAATTGATCGGCATTAAATAATCTTTAAATAAATATAAGAAATAACAAAAAATTCAAATGATTTAGGAAATATAATTGAAATTGATGTTAGAAGGGTAGATATGCATTAAATTTTTTTGTGACGTCATCATTTAACCGAATAAATTTATGGACGGCCTGGCAACGGAAACGGATACTATCATACAAGAATCAATAAAAGCGGTAAGTTTGTAGATTTTTGACACAAGATAAGCGTTTGTTATTTTTTTAAGTTAAGAAAAGATCATCTTATTGAAATTTGTTAACAATAGATGGGCATTTTAGAGATCGTAAATATCAATAGCAAAAAAGATATGAGATAGGCTATTCATCCCACTCATAATAACCTTAATTATTCATTTAGCAGCCTCATAAGCCGCCAACTCCAAGGACACTACATTAATAAAAAGATAGCAGAGTAATATTTTTATGTGAAAATGAAATGAGTAAATCATAATTATTAAAGGTTAAGATTAAAATATAAAATTATATAATTTTTTTTAAAATTGTCATCATTTTAAATAATAATTAAATAATTTTTATTAATATTTTAATTTTAATCATCAATAAAAAATTTGATAGTTATTATTTACTTTTTTTATTTTTTTTAAAATACTCTTATTATTTAATATATCACTGTGAAAAAAGATACCTCTTAACATACTCGAAAATTTGACACTACTCACCAGAAGTACTAAATTACAGCATATGAAGTAATGAGAAGCATATAATATTAGTTTTAAATTTTAACATAGAGGAAGTTGAATATAATTTATCCAATATTTTAAGGTGGTTTTTACTGCTCATCACTAAAAAAATACTGCATCTAATTTCATTTAAGATGTGACACAGTTTTGTTAACATTTTCTAGTTGATACAAGATTTTTGTTTTCAAAATTCAGGAGAGTTTTTATGAGCAACATTTATAAAGGGTACGTGAGGCTAAAAATCTAAGACATCAACTATATTTATTTCACTTGCAATGAACAAATCAAACTTTGTTATACTATCAAAAGTAGAAAACAATTAAACAAGTAACTCATAATTTAAATTGAGTTGGAAGGCCTTTGTCATATAATTGATTTTTCACCAACCTTGGCATCAAACCAAACTCGTTTTCCACTCGTCCATTAAATGATTCAAAATGCCTGCTTGTGATACTTTATGAATTTAAATGTGTATAGCTTTCATTTGGACCACTAAAGCGAAAAGTGATCTGCCTTGCAAGTCTACGTTGCTTTAAGCGTATGAGCAAAGTTTCAAATTTTTTATGACGCTTTTAAGTGTTCAAAACAATTGCTAGGTTTCGAAAATTTGTTAGAATTAAGTGTAATTGGAAGGGAGAGTTAGCGTAGTATTCACAAAATTCCAAATTGAGTTTCGCATTAGTATGTGACATGCAATGTCAGAAAAGAATATTCTCACTTGTAAAATTGAGAGTTACATATTCTTACTCTTTTTTACTGAAAAAATGATAATTATTAATTTGATATCGTTCTTAATTAAAGTGTAACAATATTACACATATTTTATTTTTGCTTTTATAGTCTCCCTCATATTCTCTTGTAAAAATATTGGATCTCATTTTACCTTACACCCTTTATTAGAGGATATCTTAAACCATATTCAATTCAAATATAGGTTTAGATTTTATTTTTAAATTAAGCATATATTGAAATAGAGGAAGGGTTAGATTAAGATGTGAATTTGGAAATTCCCTCTTTTTCAATACTCTTTTGGACAATACAAACTTGTATATATGGATATATAGTAGAAAATATGAAAATTTATTTATTATGCAAGAGTTTAACTTTTTCTAAGCACAACCCCGTAAATTTCACATTCCCATTCTTACTATTTTATTTTCATCTTCAATCTCCTTGGACGTTTTCACTTGATGACACATTTTTTTAAAAGAAAATTTAGGAATTTGATCATTATGATTAATGTGTTGAAAAAGAAATTTGTTTATGGAGTGATTAAGCTTATAACTTGAATTCTTTGAAAAATATTTAACATATTATTGCAAATAAAATGATATCCTTTTAATAAATTGATTGCTATTGAATCCAAAATAATTGATTGGTATTAAATAATCTTGATATAAATATGAGAAATAACATAAAAAAAGTCAAATGCTTTAGGAAATATAACTGACATTAGAAGGGAAGATATGCATTAAAATTGTTTGTGATGTCATCATTTAATCGAATAAATTAATGGCGGACAACCAACGGATCGAAAGGGATGCTATTATATGAAAATCAATAAAAGGGGTAATTTGTAGATTTTGACGCAAGTAAGTGTTTGTTATTTTTTTTTTATTAGGAAATGATAATCTTATTGAAATTAGTCAATAACAGAGGGGACATTTTGGGGCAAGTAACTATCAATAGCAGAAAGGATTTGAGATAAGCTATTTATTCCACTCATAATAACCTGAATTATTCATTTAGCTGCTTCCTAAGCTGGCACTTTCAAGGACACCACATTAAAATAATAATAATAATGTTATTAAAAAAATATGAAATACTCCCATTAATTTTAAGATGGTTGCATTTTATCCCCAAATTTTAGAAATTTACAAATCAAACTCTTTAAGTATATAAAACTTGCATTTATCCCCCAATATTTATTTAATTAATCATTTTATTAAATTACATATTCTTTCAAGAAGTTTTTAAATATGAATCATAATATTATAATCTATTAGTTCATTACATCATTTTTTTCACATAATTTCTATATTATATAATTAATAAGAACAAGAATAAAATTAGATAAATATAATTTTAATTAAATACTTAAGAATGAATTATAAAATTATGCGTAAAAATGATAAAATAAAATAATATACAATAATAGTATTGTTCTTGTTCAAAAAATAATAAAAATATTACACAATTTAATAAAATAATTAATTAAGTGAATATTATATTTACAAATTTTATATAGTTAAATAGTTTGATTTGTAAATTTTTAAAATTTATGGGAATAAAATGCAATTACGCTGAAGTTGGTAAGGCATTTTACAATTTTCTCAAATTATTATATGCAAAGAAGAAGGGCGGGTGGGAAGAACTCTTAACATACTCAAAATTGACACTACTCAGCAAAAGCATTAAATTACACCATATGAAGTGATGAGAGCATGTGACATTAGTTTTAAATTTTAACGTCGAAGAAGTTAAATATAATTTATCCAATATATTAAAGTGGTTTTTATGTCGCATCACTCAAAAATACTGCATCTAATTTCGTTTAAGATGCGACAAAGTTAGATCTCCTTCACATATATGAGCTCAAGAACTAGTTTTTGTTAACATTTTCTAGTTGATACCAAATTATTTTATTCAAAATTCATGAGTTCTTCTGTGTAACATTTGTAAAGGGGAAGCTAAAAATCTAAGATATCAACTACATTTATTTCACTTGCAATAAACAAGTCAATCATTGTTATAAAGGCAAAATACTACCAAAAGTAGAAAACAACTAAACAAATAACTCATAATTTAGGTCGAGTTGGAAGGCTTTTGTCATATAATTGATTTGTCACCAACCTTGGAATAAAACTAAACTCGTTATCCTTCCATTAAATGATTCAAAACACCTGCTGGTGATACTTCATGAATTTAAAGATGTATAGCTTTCATTTGGACCACTAAAGTGAAAAAGTGATCTACCTTATAGGTTTACGTTCAAATCTTCTTATAAGAATCGGGAAACTAATGCAATTACTTTAAGTGTAATGGGAAACTTTCGAATTTTATATAATACTTTCAAGTGTTTAAAACAACTTCTAGGTTTGGAAGATCGGTTGGAGTTAAGTGTAATTAAAAAGAAGAGCTACTGTAGGATCCAGAAAATTCCAAATGGCTTCGCATTAGTATTCGACAAGTAATGCCAGAATAGAATTTTCTCCCCTGTAAAATTGAGAATTACGTTTTCCTACTCTAGTTAACAAGAAAAATAAAATAAAAAAATAAGATAATTATTAATTTTATTGTTCAAACATCGATTTTATGGGATCCGTCGTATACATGTTAAAAGTTGTTCTGTCAATTTTCAAAGTATTGAAAACTATAATCATCTTCTTTTTATTTGGTAAAAATAAGTTAATATGTTATGATTAAATGCCAAGAGAGAATTTCCTCCATTGTAATGTAGACAAATATTTGTATATTCTATCTATAATATACGTCGTTGCTCACTCTTATTATAAAGAAAACAATTGTCAATTTAGTTGTTTAAATATCAATTTCATGGGACTCATATATATTAAAAATTATACTTTTTAATTATAAGGTAATGATAATTTTAATTTTATGTCTTTTTGTGAAAATAAAAATACATATTATAATTAGAGTATATAATAAAAGTAAATTACATTAATTTCTTTATAATTTCATCTAATTACACTTTTATCTCTCGTTTCTTAAAAATATACACATCAATTCTTGAGGTATTTCCCTTAGTATAAATTGCTTTAAATATAAATTTTTTAATTGCAATTTCTTTTTTAATATTGTTCCTCATAAGCAGAAGACTATTTTTTTTTTATACTTTTATGTACAAACATGCTTTTACTTTAAAAAATAAAATATTCTCTCCATTTTGCATATATAACTATATTGTAATATTTGTATATTAAAATGTAGAAAAATAATATTCTAGCTATGAAGGATGACGTTAAAAAATGAGTTAAAATTAAAAAATTAATGTTATTATATTTGAAAAAAGATAGACGTACTTTAAAAGAGTGAGGAGTGCAAGTGTATAATTATGGAAAAAATATAATTTGCCCTGTGTAAGGACCATCCATGTTAAAAGTACAAAGCTATTAATTTCAGCTTTGAGGGGACGAGGTAAATTTATCAAGTTGCAAATGCAATGACATCTCGGAGAATTTGTTACAAAAGGTCCGAAAGGATTTTTACAAACGGTGGTAATTATATTTGGCCAATGGCAATGGCACAGCATAATAATAATAATAATAATAATAATAATAAAGCAGTAATAAGAATGGCAAATTAGTGGGTTTCTGGATCCTCTCTTATATTTTGTCATTTTTTTTATCATTTTTAAAGGGATAAAATATAATTTTTATTCTGACATCCATTACTTTTTTTTTTAATTGAGGTCCATAAAAAATAAAAATTATATATCCATTACTTTTCAAATATTTACCTCGTCCTTTCTTTAAATTAAAAGGAGGGATCTCTGTCCCAAATTAAAAGGAAAGGATCTCCGTTCAAAACTAATTAGTTAAAGCGTACCGCATCCTTTTTTAAAAAAAATTAAAGGCAGGGATCTCTGTTCCAAATTCAAAGGAGAGGGTCTCCCTTCCAAACTAAATAGTTAAAGCGTACAACCTTCCAACATAAAACATAAAAAAAGGTAGAAGCGTTGGCTAACATAAAATGTCATTGCACTACGTAATGATAAGCAAGTGTTTGCAATTAACGAACCACACTTATTTTTAATTGTGAGGCAATTGTAAGAACAGTCATTCAGTTAATACTTATATAACAAAAGACCAACCATTGAATAATGATGAATTTTTCTAATTTTTTTCTTATTATTTCCACTAGTGTTAACCGGTAATTATTTTATAAAAAACTTATAACTATGAAAAATGAAATTTGAAATTGAATTCTAAATTTTTTATATTCATTGAATTGAACTTTATAAATTTACCTTATCATGTTGTATTTAATAATAACTTTTAATTTATATTCCAAATTTAATTTCAAATCTAATTTTTACTACATATAATATTACTATTTTTTAAATTACCATTTTTCTCCTTCTTAATCTTCACTCATTTCTCCCACCACTGTATTGCACATCAAAGAACTGGATTGCTGTAACATATTACAAACCAGATGCAGCCTTTTTTTAAAAGTCATTTCAATTTTAAATTATAGATTTTAAAAATTAACAAGAATTTGATTTAATGAAAAATATGTTAATTTTGGGTGGATTTAATCTTTCAATGGATAAAAATTTAAATTTCAAAATTGACTTTTATTAAGAGAGAAAAATTTATTAATATTCTATTTCCAATAATAATTCCTTTACTTGGTGTTTCACCAAAAAAAATTATAGATTTAAAATTTTTAAAAATTATATTATATTTTTATAAAATTATAATTTCATTCCATTTGATTGAAATTATTGAGATAGAAGAAACTTCAAAGTCTTTGATCCCTATATCAATCTTTGCATAAATTTATATTACAAATACATGTGATTAACTAAAAAATTCAATCCTTTATAAAAAATATAGTAATCCTCCAATGTTTATATACCATTAAACAAACCCTAAAGTACATAATGCAAAAGCAATTGTGCAACTTGCATAGTACAGGACTTCATTATTGGTGATACGTGAGTGTGAATAGCAGAAACACTGTTACTTACTCCAGTCGAGAGCCATGGAGGAAATGGCACTCTCATGTGATATACTAGTAGCTTCCAAATTGTCTATTAGTCTTTTGGTATAGGTTGATTAATTTAATAGCATGTAAAAGTAACAAACATTAGGTATATGCAAAAAATGATATCTTTGCCTTGTACACTCTAATACTTAAGTCAGTGAGTGTTTGAGTTAGTTAACAATAGAGGAACCAATTGGAGAAGATGGATTCATACCTTAGCCTTAAGTTTTGAAGATGATGTTTGGTGTGATCTAAAGAATCAATAAGGAGTGTACACATAGCCTTGACAATTTAAGGGAATCTTAATGTTGAGCTAATTGCTTAAAGGTGTGTTCAAATTTTAAGTGTGATTTTAGCATAACTTATGCATGCATAGGAGAATACTACTTAGTCTAGTTTAAAGGATGGGTTAATTTACACTGCCTACAATTTTAAGGCCTTGAGTTAGCATAACCAATTTTAGGCTAAACATATTAGGCCAGTTGAATTAGACTAAGTTGTTTGGCTTTTTTAAGGAAGTGCGATTAGCCAATGATAGTCTTATTGTTTCTAACTAAAGTTGATAGGCTTAGGTCAGTTGACCAAATTAAGTATTATTACTTGCCTTCCTTTTTTCACCTGTTTAGAGGTATTTACAATGATTGGATTGGTCAATATGTCATTGCCTAGGTAGTACATCGCTAACCCTTTATTATCTCTATTAGCTCTTTCATTAATTATGATGATGGTGTGATTATCTACATGTACTTTTAATGATAGGTGACTAGGATTCCTAGCTCAGTTGTTAATGATGCCATATTCATTTTAAGGATTTTAACTTAGTCTTAGCCATTGATTTCATACTTTTTGAATTGTGTTTGTAGGACTAGAATACATATAACTTTTGTTTCTCCCTCTCTTTCCATTTTCTATAATTTTCTATCATCTTCTCAAATTTTTTATGAAATTTTCCAATGCAACTTACTTTCTTAATAGGTGGTTTCTGCCATCCAGTGATTACTCACAACTTCTTTATAGGTAACATTTATATTCTTCTTACTGCCTATTATTGTTGCTTTTATTTGATAATTTTGCATATTATGTTCTTCTTTGATGATTAACTGTTTAGAACACATGATGTAGTTATTTATGATAGAATTCTTCATTTTGAATTTCTTTCTGGTAAAAAAGTTGTGATTTCCTACTACTAGGTCTATATTTTAGGCTCATTTTTAGATTTCCATTTTTTTTGGGAGTTTTGGCCTTACTTTCTAAATTTTCCTTCTTTTGTTCGTTTAAAATTATGATTTCGTTTATTCATTTGGTCATCTTGTTACTTTATTTTAACCCTAACTTTTGTTTCCTTCCTTTTTAAAGGTGTTCTCTTGATGTCCTTTAACTTATCAAAAATTCTTGTCTTTCTTTCAGATTCTAAGTAATCTAGCTCTTCTAATTCTTTGACCTTTTTTGAGCAAAAAAGGCTTTTCTATGTCATTGTTGCTTTATTTAATATTGTAATTATAGTCGATCAATCCTATGATGATTTTGGGACCAAGCTAGCTTTCAATTTGGAAGGTGGTCCATCCTACCTTGATTGGGTCAGGTTAGATGTTAAGAGTGTGTCACATATGCCTCATTGGATGAACCCTATTGAGTTTACTCTAGCTTCTCTAGATGAGCAAGTCTGTAACTATGACATTGATTCATTCTACATGTTTTATAGAGATGTGGTGTAGCAACTTGTCATTGCTCTTCCTTTTATATTTTTTTAGCAAGAAATCATGGTATAGTTAAATGTATATTTTACACAATTAGTTAGAAACACCTGGTACTTTTTAGCATGCTTTGAAGCACTAAGCAATAAGGTAAAGAAAGATTTTCTAAATACCTAAGTTTTCTCTTATTTTGTCACATTCAATCAATAAAAGAATGGCAAATAGACCTACCTTACTCAACGTTTGAACCGAATTTTGGTTGAAAATATGTATAGTAGTGCAAAGGAATGGAAAGATAGCTTTTTTATGATTTATGTCATGAAGGGTCACAAGCCCTAGTAGTTAACAAATGAGTTCTAGTTATAACCTAGAAAGTCGGTGCAAGGTATCAAATGCCTTGTGGTTCATGTTATGGCTGATTTGAATAAGTATGATTTGGATTTAATTTTTCAATTGTTGTCCTTTGCCCTCAATTACCTTATAGATAGTCATAAAGTGCATGGTATGTTTCTTTTTTTTTCTTTTTAGGTTTTTCTTCTTAATGGTTTACCAATCCTTCATTTTTTTTTCTTTTTATAGATTTTTAGACAAAAGAAAAGGATTTCCTTATTCCTCCATACCAATGGATTCTATTTGATTTATAATGGCTCATGTTTGAAATTTGAAAAATGTTATAAAATTTGTATGGACTTTTAGATCTAAATGAACTCTATGGACTTGTTTTGAACTTTATAACCTTTCAAGCCTAAGATATTGAACTTGGAATATAATTAGCCCTTGACTTAGTTATAGACCATTTGGATCTGAACTCTTGAATTCCTATGGACTTGAACATTTTAATGTGGACTTGTTTAGGATATAACATAAAATGGCATGGCATGAATAGTATTTAGACCATACCTTGTTTATTTGATATATGAGGCCTTACGATGGCCATGATTATTATTATATATATTGCCTTGTGAGGCGCACCCATTATCTAATTATAAGGAAGATGGCTTGGCATCTTATAATTTTTCTTGAGGAAAAAGACGCATGGTTAGCAGTTGGAAGGAAAAAATGGAGGAAAGAAGGATAAGGATGAAGAAAGTTAAGAGGTGGTAACCCGTATTCCATCTACCATCTATTTTCCAAAAAGAAAGGCATCTTGTTGTGTTTCTTAATTTTTGATTTATAGAAATTTATTTCTATAATCTTGTAAGTATTTTTTAGTATATGATTTACTAGCCAAAATCGATTAGAATATGGATTAGGTGGCTTCTTATTAAGTCTTGTACTCATTATATTTTTGTTGAGTATTTTATAGATCCTCCTTTAAAAAATAGAGCTTGTCATGAATTCACCCATCCTAATATTTGAATGCATTAACAAAATTTACCATACCCAATTTAGCTTTTACTAATTGAAAGTATGTGTGTCCTTATTGGTGGACCCCTTTAAGCTATAATATGATACCTTTGCTAGACTAATCCTATTAGGATGGCTTCTAGCTATATATAATTCAGAGTTCATGAATATGGAATTTAAGAATCTTACTAATGAGGAACCATCTGATCCTTCCACCTTAACCCAACAACCTCCAATTAACTAGTAGAGTATATAAACTTAACTATTTTTAAAACTCTATTTGGTGTATAAAATTAAAAGCTTATGAATAAACCCTTCATTATTTGAACTTGGTTTGTAAAAAGACCATAACGGCCAAACTAGATCTACATTATGTTTAACCTTAGGTATCTACTTGCTTTAATTACTTATCCTTTAAAATGCATCAGCATTGCATACATATGATTTATTCATTTACCTAACATGGTTTAAGAATTTTGCATAAAAATCACAAAATTTGACATAGTTTATGGAGTAATATCTCTACAAATAAGAAAATGGTTTTTGAAAGAACCTTGTTACACGATCTTTGTACCACAAAGGAACAAGGGGAAAAGTTCTATGAAAAATCTTCATATTTTAGTGATAATGATTTTAAGAACTTCCTCAATTTGTCATTAAAAAATCCTACCTTGAATATTATTTTTTCAAGTATCTTTCCAAAAGAAAAACTTACAAACAATTATATCTTATGATTTATGATTTTATTCATTAAAATGAATAGTCACCTAATTTCAAGGAATTATCATTCAAATTTTTAAGTTTTACTAACTTGATCCTATTCTATTCTATTTATTTTATGATTTGATTATAAAATCAAGGATTTTAATCATCTTTTTTCATCTTAATTTCACAATTTTTCCCAAGAAAAAGTAAGAATATAGATAAATCATAGCATTATTTATTCTTATAATTTTTTTTTACAATCTACTTGAATTTCACCTGATTATACTATTCAATTAACTACTTAAGGATTTCCTAATTGATATTTCCTTTTGAATATTTGAGTAATTTTTTTCTTACTTCCATTTGTATCTTCATGTAATTCATTTCTAATATCCATAAAGCCTCTCAAATAGGCTCGAACCAATTGATTTTAAATTCAAACCCATTTGTATATTTAAACTCACTTTCTATTCTTGAAATATTTTTGAACTTTTAGACTTCTTTTGCAATTTGACCTTTTATTTCCATTATTGTGTCTTTACTAGATTTCTTATTGGACCTTAGCTCAATTAGATCCTTATTGGACCTATTATACTCTTACAAGGCCTTATCGGGCATATTTGGGCTTAATAAGGATTTTTGGCCTAATTCTAAAAAATTCCCTTATTAGGCATTCTTTTCTTTTCTTTAAGTCCAATTATATAAAAATTATTAATAGACTTCCAAAAATTGGCCAAAATCAATTTCAAATCAAAACCAAATAAGTTGGATTAAAATATCAAAATTTTGAGTTCAAAATGTCAATTTTTAACCTATTGGTGCCAAAATTTTCCTATAAAGCCTTTATATAATGTTTCCCAAATTTAATGATCCATAATAACACTTAATAAATTTTATTGAAAATTCTAATTGAAATTTTCTTTGAAAATTTCCTTGGGATATTACACATAGGTCTAAGCTTCACTATATTAACTTTACAAATCCTACAACGTGTCTAAACAAAACACAAATATATCAAAAGATTTACAACATCAATATAAAATTCATTTTCATAAATTTACATTTGCAAGGAAAACAAAACAATAGTAGAAATGAGCAAAAGTCATATGGCAAATCACATCAACTACATATCTTAACTACAACTCAAAGCCTAAAATTGTTACATTAGCATAAATAAGAGAGAGTTACATTAGTAAGCAAAGCAAAATAATCCTAAAAATTGTAAGTCATTTCCATATATCAAATTATATTAACTATATGTTTAAAGCCTAAAATTCTTCCGCACAAATTGACAATAGCAAACTTATAAGTACAACCAGTATTACATTCACACAAAAATAACATATTGCAATGAAGAAAGATTTAACTCAAATCACTATCAATGCAATCAAATCTCTCAAATACAGAGAAAGAAATTAAAAAAAAAGAGTAAAGAAAGAGAAAGAGAGGGAGAGAAAGGAAAGATGAAAATACTATAAGATTTAGATAAAAAATAAAAAAATACAAAAAGTCATCAAAGAAGAAGAAAGAACCCAAAAAATGGAGGAAAATTGCATAGAAAATAAGGAAAGAGAAGCTGTTGTGAACTAATATATGAATAGTCTAAAATGATGACATTTTGAATGTCATTGCTTTAAAAAGAATGAAATTATCACTTTTGTTTTTGAGTGCATCAATTGTGGCACCTTATTTTCTCATAAATTAAAGTGACAACAATGTTGTCAATTTAAAGGAAGCTAGTCAATCTCCCATTCCTTGAAAATTGTAAACATAAAAGTGATAACAATGTCATCAATTTAGAGTTAATAGCACCAAAAAAGGTGTCCTTGATTCCTGCATAGTATTAAATTACCTAAAAGGACAAAAATGTTATCAATTTATAGCACTAACAAATGTGCCCTTGTATCCCAACAAATCTAATTGACCTACAATGACAACGATGCCATTGCTTTAAAGGTTAAATATTGTCGCTTTGTGTAATTGCCCACAAAAATAACATGTCATTATTTTTACCTTGCATTTTTTGCCAATAAAATGATGACATATTAGGGTATATTTCTTGTAGTGATAGATGCAATGTGTATTCTTGATTCTTGATGCCATTGCATTAACCATATGTGGCTACACAAATTTTTATAGAAGTGTCATAATGCTTAAACACACAAACTTCTAAATTTAAACATGAAATGAGAAAAACATCAAATACTAGTAACAGAACTTAGAAGGGATAAGAGGAATTTTTAAAATCATATATTAGTATTATGCAATTATATAAACTTCTTTTAAAAAAATCATATAAATAATTTAATTTATGGTCAACTTATTATTATTTGCTCCCCAAAGTTTTATGCCAACATCTACTATTGTTAAGCATTAACACTAAACCATAAACTTTCAATATTGATCTTTGAAATACTACTTTCAACTTTTATTCATCATACAACACTATTGTTGAGCATGTGATGCATGAGTTATGATTGTTGCTAACTTAATATTGTTCTTAATTTAAATACAACAATGTTATTCATTTTTTTTATACTCTCATTCACATTCTCTTATCAAAAAATTGAATTTTATTTTAACCTCGCGCTTAATAGAAGGCATGCTAAACCCATACCAATTTAAATATGGATTTAGATTTTTTTTTATTTAATCATATATTAAAAATAGAGGAAGGGCTAGATTAAGATGTGAATTTGGAAATTTTCTCTTTTTGCATACCCTTTTGGATAGTACGAACTTGTATGTCTAGATATAAAGTAGAAGATATGAAAATTTATTTATTATGCATGAGTTTATGTTTTTATAAACCAATGACTGTAAATTTCACACTCCCATTCTCATCACTTTATTTTCATCTCCAATCTCTCTAGACATTTTCACAAGATGGCACATTTTTTAAAGAAAATTTAAGAATTTTGTCTATAAAGATGATTAATGTGTTTTTGTAAGAAAACGGAAAAGAAATTTCTTCATACAATAATTAAGCTTATAACTTGAATTTTTAGTGCCGAAGCCAAGACTTGAATACTAGTGAAGGCATCAAAATATATGACAAAAAATAAAAAAAAGTTATATATATTATTTTAATTAATATATAAATTTTAATTATAATGTACATAAAATTGCATGTATTATAATTAAAAAATATCATTACATTACATAATTATCTTAAATTTAATTTTGTATTTTATAATTATTATATAATCCTTACTTGATCTTTCACAATATATATTAAAATAATGTATTTTCTTAATTGTGTAGCTACATATAAAATTAAGGCTACCTTATCATTAGGGTTTCTAATTTTTTATTTAAACTAAATAAAGATCCAAACAATTAATCTTATTAGATTCTAATAATTTTAATTATCTTTATTATATTGGGTATTTTAGTTAGTATTTTCTTTATGAATCATAAAAGGGCTAAAAAAGATTTAATCAAACCCAATAAAAAATAGTAAAAAAATAATTAATATGAATTTCAATATTTCAATGGGGTAAAATTTCAACTATATTAATTTCACTTGCAATGAACAAATCAAACTTTGTTATACTACCAAAAGTAGAAAACAATTACACAAGTAACTCATAATTTAGATTGAGTTGGAAGGCTTTTGTCATATAGGTCTTATTTGATAATCAGTTGATTGTATTGGTGGTTAGTTGATAGTTGATTGTATTAACTATTTTGATCAGCTAATTGTATTAACTATTTGAATAAAATATTTGATAAAATTAACTATTTATAATTATCTATTTGTATGTAAAAATACATATAAAAATATGAGTATATTTTATAAGTTATTTAAGTATTTTTTTATTTTAATATTTTAAATTTTATATTTAATAAATTTATTTTTTATGAATAATATATCATTTTAATTTATTATATATTAAATATTTTTAAAATTAAATTAATATAATTTTTATAATTATTAAATTTCATAATTTAAAATAATATAATAAATAAATTCTAAAATTATCAAAGGTATGACCTTTGAATTGATTGGTGTTGTAGCCCCACCAAACAGAGAAACAAAGCAAGCCATCAGATGGAGAAACGAAAAAAGCAGCCATCGATTTTCTAGAAGGATGAATTAGGAAATATTAAAATTAACTAAGGGCAGTTTCATCTTTTTATAATTATTGGTGCACTAGCTGAAGCAAAATGCTAATAAGACTAGCGTTTTGTAAAATGGCTTTTTGCTTAACAATTAGTTGTTCAAACAACTAATTGCCAAATATAAAATTGGCTGGTTGAATAGCCAATTAGTTAATTTTAGTCAAATCAGCTAAAAATTAGGCAAACAACCATTTGTCAAAAATTGATTTTTCACGCATCAAACCAATCACGTTATCCACTCGTCCATTAAATGATTCAAAACGCCTGCTTGTGATACTTCATGAATTTAAATATGTATAGCTTTCATTTGGACCACTAAAGCAAAAAGTGATCTGCCTTGTAAGTCTACGTTGCTTTAAGCGTAAGAGCAAAGTTTCAAATTTTTGATGACGCTTTTAAGTGTTCAAAACAATTGCTAGGTTTGGAAATTTTGTTAGAATTAAGTGTAATTGGAAAGGAGAGTTAGTGTAGGATTCACAAAATTCCAAATTGAGTTTCGCATTAGTATGTGACATGCAATGTCAGAAAAGAATATTCTCACTTGTAAAATTGAGAGTTACATATTCTTACTCTTTTATTGAAAAAAATGATAATTATCAACTTGATATTGTTCTTAATTAAAGTGCAACAATAGTACACATATGTATTTTTCTTTATTTTTATAGTCTTACTCATATTCTCTTGTCAAAATGTTGGATCTCATTTTGACCTCACACCCTTTATTAGACGATACGTTAAACCATATTCAATTTAAATATATGTTTAGATTTTTTTTTAATTTAAGCATATATTGAAATAGAAGAAGGACTAGATTAAGATGTGAATTTGGAAATTCTCTCTTTTTCTACACTCTTTTGAGCAGTACAAACTTGTATATACGGATATATAGTAGAAAATATGAAAATTTATTCATTATACAAGAGTTTATTTTTTTTAAGCACAACCCCGTAAATTTCACATTCCCATTCTCATCACTCTATTTTCATCTCCAGTCTCCTTGAACGTTTTCACTTGATGACACATTTTTTTAAAAGAAAATTTAAGAATTTGATCAGTAAGTACGATTAATGTGTTGAAAAAGAAATTTGTTTAGGGAGTGATTAAGCTTATAACTTGAATTCTTTGAAAAATATTTAACATATTATTGCAAATAAAATGATATCCTTATAAATTGATTGCTATTGAATCCAAAATAATTGATTGGTATTAAATAATCTTGATATAAATATGAGAAATAACATAAAAAAAGTCAAATGCTTTAGGAAATATAACTGACATTAGAAGGGAAGATATGCATTAAAATTGTTTGTGATGTCATCATTTAATCGAATAAATTAATGGCGGACAACCAACGGATCGAAAGGGATGCTATTATATGAAAATCAATAAAAGGGGTAATTTGTAGATTTTTGACGCAAGTGTTTGTTATTTTTTTTATTAGGAAATGATAATCTTATTGAAATTAGTCAATAACAGATGGCACATTTTGGAGAAAGTAAATATCAATAGCAGAAAGGATTTGAGATAAGCTATTTATTCCACTCATAATAACCTGAATTATTCATTTAGCTGCTTCATAAGCTGGCATTTTCAAGGACACCACATTAAAATAATAATAATGTTTTTAAAAAAATATGAAATACTCCCATTAATTTTAAGATGGTTACATTTTATCCCCCAAATTTTAGAAATTTACAAATCAAACTCTTTAAATATATAAAACTTGCATTTATCCCCCAATATTTGTTTAATTAATCATTTTATTAAACTACATTTTCTTTCAAGAAGTTTTTAAATATGAATCATAATATTATGGTATGTTAGTTCATTACATCATTTTTTCACATAATTTCTATATTATATAATTAATAAGAACAAGAATAAAATTAGATAAATATGATTTTAATTAAATACTTAAGAATGAATTATGAAATTATGCATGAAAATGATAAAATAAAATAATATACAATAATAGTATTGTTCTTGTTCAAAAAATAATAAAAAATTGTATAATTTAATAAATTAATTAAGTGAATATTATATTTACAAATTTTATATAGTTAAAGAGTTTGATTTGTAAATTTTTAAAATTTATGGGAATAAAATGCAATTACGCTAAAGCTGGTAAGGCATTTTACAATTTTCTCAAATTATTATATGCAAAGAAGGGGGGGGGGGGGGAAGAACTCTTGACATACTCAAAATTGACACTACTCAGCAAAAGCATTAAATTACACCATATGAAGTGATGAGAAGCATGTGACATTAGTTTTAAATTTTAACGTCGAAAAAGTTAAATATAGTTTATCCAATATATTAAGGTGGTTTTTATGTCGCATCACTGAAAAATACTGCATCTAATTTCATTTAAGATGTGACAAAGTTTGATCCTTCACATATATAAGCTCGAGAACGAGTTTTTGTTAATATTTTCTAGTTAACACCTGATTATTTTATTCAAAATTCATGAGAGTTCTTTTGTGTAACATTTGTAAAGGGCACGTAAAGCTAAAAATCTGAGATATCAACTATATCTATTTCACTTGCAATGAACAAGTCAATCATTGTTTTGAAGGCAAAATACTGCCAAAACTAAAAAACAACTAAACAAATAACTCATAATTTAGATTGAGTTGGAAGGCTTTTGTCATATAATTGATTTGTCACCAACCTTGGCATCAAACCAAACTCGTTATCCGTCCATTAAATGATTGAAAACGCCTGCTTGTGATATACTTCATGAATTTATATATGTATAGCTTTCATTTGGACCACTAAAAAGTGAAAAAGTGATCTGCCTTATAGGTGTATGTTCAGATCTTCTTATAAGAATCGGGAAACTATTGTAATTACTTTAAGTGTAATGGG
The DNA here is from genome assembly GCA_020226215.1 of Sindora glabra. Classification (NCBI taxonomy): domain Eukaryota; kingdom Viridiplantae; phylum Streptophyta; class Magnoliopsida; order Fabales; family Fabaceae; genus Sindora; species Sindora glabra. The sequence goes on along the minus strand of CM035227.1, from coordinate 52,249,255 downwards.
AAAGTTTCGAATTTTATATAATACTTTTAAGTGTTTAAAATAACTTCTAGGTTTGGTGACGAATGATGCCAGAATCGTTAACAAGAAAAATAAAATAAAAAATAGATAATTATTAATTTTATTGTTCAAACTTTGATTTTATGGGATCCATCATATACATGTTAAAAGTTGTTCTTTCAATTTTCAAAGTATTGAAAACTATGATCATCTTCTTTTTATTTGGTAAAAATAAGTACATATGTTATGATTAAATGCCAAAAGAGGATTTCCTCCATTATAATGTAGTCAAATATTTGTATGTTCTTTCTATAATATATGTGGTTGCTCAAAATTATTATAAAGAAAACAATTGTTAATTTAGTTGTCTAAATATTAACTTTATGGGACTCATATATATTAAAAATTATACTTTTCAATTTTAAAGTAATGATAATTTTAACTCTATGTTGAGTGAAAATAAAAATATATATTATAATGTGAATATATAACAAAAGTAAATTACATTGATTTCCTTATAATTTAATCTAATTATATTTTATATCCCTCCTTTCTTAAAAATATACACATCAGATTTTGAGATATTTCCACTATTATAAAATGCATTGAATTTAAATTTTCAAATTACAATTTCTTTTCTAATATTGTTCCTTATGATAAGAACACTATTTCTTTACATTTTATATACAAACATGCTTTTACTTTTAAAAATAAAATATTCTCTCCATTTTATGTATAACTATATTGCTCAGACAAAGATATTCTTAACTATATGAATACCTCTAGATTGCAAAAATATCTGAATTTACATCCACACTGACATCTAACCCTTATATGAATACCTTTCAACACTTCCTATGTAAGCAATTAGCCCTATGCTGACACAAACATCGAATTCTTATATGAATACCCATCGACACTTCTTTCTATATATCTATCCCCTTATTAAGCATAAGATGCATTATAACTTTATCATTGATAGTTTTGAATTATTAGTGTTCTTTATAAGAAAGTTTAGTTTATGTGTTGGACCAAAGGCCATATCTATGTGTATAGGAGAGGGATATCAATATTAAGATGAGTATTTTTATATGAAAAATAAGATGGGTAATTTCAATCATAAGGCTTCATATTTGATAATTATGATTAAAACATAAGGTAATTCTATAAAGAATTTTAATTCTTAAAAGGTTGATTTTTTTTTTTTAATTTTGTAAGGGCAAAGTCACGCATAGTCTTTGAGTGGTTTAGCCACATCCAATTTAGAGGATTTTGTAAAATTTTCTCCTTGTTTCCCTTATTTTTATGAAAAATTTATATTTAGCCTCTTAATAATTAAAAAAAAATCATATAAGTCTTTAATAATTTATCCAGCTCCCTCAATGATTTTGCTCTAGTTTTGTCCCTACACTATTGGATTGCATTTTTTTTTAAAATTTAAGGAGAATGAGTTAAATAAAAAATATAAATTTTAATGTAAAAAGCACAATCAAATAATAAAAATATTTAACTTTTTAAAAACTTGAATTTCTCACAAAATATTTTAAAATACAATTAAAAATCACATAATTAATTAAAAAGTCCCATAACATTGTTCTTTAAAAAAATGAAAATTGAAATAGAACTTTAAGATGACTTTAAAATTAAAGAAAAAATTACATTGGAATTATTTATAATACATACTGTGCATTTCCACCGTTGAAGGTGCATTAATAATATGAAACCTACATTAATTTGTGTCAGTTCTATGTCACTTGTAATTGACACACATCATCTATTTCTTAAAAAATTGAAAATTGAATCCATAAATTTGCTTGACTGAGTCCGAGTAGTTACTTACGTCAGTAGGATAAGCATTGACCTAACCGGAAACCAACAATTCCATTAGCATGTGGATGCCGAGTTGTTTACACATTTGTTAAATATTAGGTATAATGGACCTTTCCAATACTATAATTAATTCAATGTATAGGTTTCAACAACTTGATCACCAAATCTTTTGACAAATCAATTCTAGCTTTTCATTTGATTTTGTCGCTTTGTTATAAAGAGGAAATATCTGCGTATTGATTAATGAATCAATTTAATTACGAAATAATGTTTAAAGAAAAGAAAAATATTTATTAAAAATATGGATATCATATTCAACGATTACACTTCTATTAAAAATACAAGGAATTGTTTAGTTCACACAAGAAATAACTTCTCACAGAAAATTAAATTTTATAAAAAATAATTTTTTATATAAATTTTTTAAGAAGTGCTCAAAATTATTTAATTCATACATAAGACGTAATACTTTCTGAGAAGTAATTTTTTATATCTTATTTGATTCAACTTTGAATATCCTAGGTAATATTAATAAAATGATTATTATATCCCGAATATTATTATAATATAAAGAAATAAATTTTAATTATTATTAATTAAATTTAATAAAAATAATTTTATTATTATATCTATAAATAACATAGGAAATAGAACTTATCTAAGGAGAAGTGAGTAAATGACTTTTCATATTTTGTGAGACGTAAAATTTCTCAAGAAGTTTTATTTCTTGTAATTTGTAAAATAATGATAAATCAAACGACTCATTAATTTTTTTTATTTTTCAAAAAATAGAACTTCCAATACTATTAAAATAAATCAAACTGACTTTTAATTATTGACCAAAATGATACTATCATTCAAAATCATCAAGGGCTTGATTGGTATGGTTATTGTCATGATAAAAATTTCAATTGTTACGGCACCAAAAAAATTATATGTTATTACTTTTTTCTTTCCATTTATATTTGTATCAGATTATTGATTATCTATTATTGTGTAGATAGCATGACAACGAAAAATTAATCTTCTAATGAAACATGCACTTCTAATTTTCCTTTTTTTTTTTCTGTGGTCAATCTATCTTTCTTTTTAAATATATGGTAAAACAGATTTACGCAAGTAATTTTTTTTAGTTAGGAGCAGCGCAGCGGAAAAGGATCTAAGTGACCACCTGGCCGAGAAATAGCATTATTGCTCCCATTATTTTTCAGAAAATAATTTTAAAAAATATCGCATTTTTAATATATAAATAAAAAATATCATATATTTTTATATTATATGATTAAGAAAATGATTCTTAAAAATAAGGTAATGGAGGAAAATAAAAGAAAAAGTTATCTTTTCATAAAATTTATTACATTTAACATTGAATATATCAATTAATTTTCACAATTTTAATAGTTTATAATTACATTGCTACAGAAATTTTTTTTAACGAAAATAAATGAAATTTAAGTGTGTGTTTGTGTGTATGACGTAACAAATAAGTTATCTTATAATCTATTAACTTAGTCAATAAATTATATGTTAATTTCTAAATGTATTTGATGTATTAATTCATTTAAAAAATAAGTTATTTTATGATAAATTTTACAAAATAACTTATAACTTATATATTAATAACTTTTCGAAACATTTTTCCAAATTTACCCCTTTTTTAATTAAATGATAACTTATGTGCTAGTCATATAAATAAATATTTCACATATCCTTGTCAATTCAAGATGCATGAATAAGTAAATAAATAAATATGTGAGGTGCCATAAAATATAATTAATTAAATTTTAGGTTGTCACATTATTATTTTAAATAATTAATAAATAAATAATAAATAAGTAATGTAATATCACAAATATAATTAATTAAAATTTTAGTAATTCTTATTCTGAATATTTAATTGTATTAATGTAATTTGGTTCAAAATTAAATATACTTTAATTTAAATTATATATTTATTTATATGAATAAGTCCTTTTATATTATTTTATATTTTTCAACTAATACAATAGCAAATTTCACTTAACACTTTTAATACAAGTTTATCAATGATCAATTAATTTATCAATAATTAACTACTTATGCCAAATAGAATCTAATATTACATTTGATTAAATGGAATGACCATTTTATAATTATATTTAATATAATAAGAAATTATGTTTAGTATAATAAAATTTTAATGAAATGAAATAAAAAAGTTGTCAAGACAATAATACCCTTAAATTAAAAATAAAAGAAAGTGTAAAAATTAATATATTTTTATATAAAAATGATAATATTATTTTTATGTTTATTTATATATACTAAATTATTAAAATAAATTTAATTTAAAATTATATTATATTCACTTAACAAAATATTAATGGATGTATTATATTTATTTATACTGTAATTGTGAAGTTGTCTAAAATATATATTATTAAAAGAAAATATGGACAATCTAATGTTTATTTTATATTAATTAATATTATATATTGTTAAAAAATTAAATATTATATATTTGACGAGAAGTTTAAAATATTTTTTTAATTTAAAATACTTTCACACTTATCATAAAAGTAATAAAAAATTTAAAAAAAGTGCAAGACTCCAACTACATTATCATAAAAAAGGATAATTTTAAATTTTTAAAAATTTAATAAGGACAACAATATTAAAAGTTCAATCTAAGATCTAAAAATGAAAAAAAGTGTCATTTCATTACTATTATTATAAAATAAATATTCTATCAAAAAGTGGAATGATCATTCCTTATGAAATGAGGATTCTCATTACTAAACATTTTTTTGAATTATTTCTTTTTTTTATTTGTATTCTCTTTTATTTTTATTCCATTCAATTAAATATACCTTCAGATTGTGTTTGAAAAAATGAATTCAGCGCTGAACTGAAGAATTTCAGGCTGAGATCTGGATTAAACATGTTTGAAAAGTTAACGCTTAACAGAAAATTAAGCACACCTTCGCTGACCGAATTCAGCAGCAAGGGTTCAGCTGAAACCATTTGGCGCCTCATCAATTTGGGTATTCTAAAAGTAACGGTTTATCTATTATGTTTTATTTATTTTTTTACATGTTCCTCCTCGGTAAGCTATCTACTTCTTGTAATTCTTTTTCCCCTTTAATCTATTATTTCACCCCGTTGATAGTTTGTACAATCTGATACTTATTTTTTATCTCATATTAAAAATCTTTAATTACGTCATATTAAAATTAAAATGAAAGTGTCTTTTTGGTACTGAATTATATTAATTATATTTTCTATAAATGATTATGCATGTATCAAAAAATGTGTGCACTTATTTTCTTCAATGATAAACTTTAAATTCATCAAACTAATGAGTAATGTAAATTAGACTTTGTCGATTTATAAATATTGATATAAATTTTATTTATTATTAGTGTAAATTAATTTTTACCCTATCACTTATTTTTATATTGATATATTATTAAAAATTATTAAAAGCTTCTTATTATTTAAAAAATTATTAATTATTTTTTTAATAATATGTTATTTTCATATTTATTGATAGTATAAAACATATTACATAATACATCAAATTTAAACTCTATAAATATTGAATGACAAATTTTAAGAAAAATAAATGTGTAACACATCATATTTCTTTCGTGAGCTAGTCTAGCTTTGATGTTAGTTTTAAAATTTATTATATCTTTTCATATATTTGTAAACATTTTAATCATCCACGTTAAATTCCTAAAAACCTTCACTTGAATTTTTTATATGTCAATAAATTAAGGATATAGATATACTCTATCTATTCTTTTTTTATCTATTGTAGTTAATCAATTTTATAAATATTAAAAAAGTGATTTAATTTATTTATTTTTAGTAATCTTTTCAAAATTATTCTTTATGTGCGAAGTTCTAAAATAGTTGAGAATAATGAAAAAAATATGATAAAATAAATGTAAGTTGATAAAAAGTGTAGAATAATGAAACATTTATTAATTAAAAAAGGATAAAGTTAGAAAAAATATATTTAATACTTTATTAAAATTCCAAAGTAACAAATAAAAAATAATTTTTTTATAAAGTGCAATAAATAAAAAGAAACGAAGAGAATAATTTTTTCACTCAATTTATGTAGTAGTTACAAACTCTCAATCTTTTATATTTTAAACTTCTAAAAAGGAATAAACATTTAACTTTTATTTACACATAAAAAATAGAAATTAAAATATAAATAAGTTATCTTTCAAAATTTCTTCTAAAAGATCTCTACTTTCTCTTTCTCATTATCTCTCTACCCCTCCACTCTCCCCTCTTCATGCCTTCTCACTTTCTCTGCCATCATCTCTCTCCCACTTTACTGTGGCTCCTTCATTCTCTCTTTTTCTCTCTCCCTATCCAATTTCAAACTAACAAAAAATAGTGTGAGTGCAGGATTAATTCTTAGTGTAGTGGATGGCTCTAGTTAGTCAAAGGAAGTTATTAAAATTTAAGAAAATTATATTTTACCCCTTTCAACTATAAGGTTGTTAGATTTTACCCCTTTCAATTATGAAAATTTAAATTTTATCCCTTTTAATTTTATAAAACTTAAATTTTATCCTCATCATTACTAACATAACAAAATCTATTAGGAAAACCACCGTTAAGTGAAATATGATAGAGGTGATTAAAAACCACCACTATTTTCACTAATTTTTGAAAATTTTTTTACTTACCAGCAGTTATGAACTACCGCTAAGATAATAGCATTGGTTTCTAACCGCTGTTAAGTATTATAACTATTAACTTGGTAATGGTAGATGTAAAATTTAAGTTTTATAAAGTTAAAGAGGGTAAATTCTAAATTTTCATAGTTGAAAGAGGTAAAATCTGATAACCCCATAATTAAAGAGGTAAAATGCAATTTTCCCTTAAAATTTTAAGTTGCATATAGATAATTTTCTATGTAGAAGATAATTATTTGTTTTTAAAATTTCTTCTCAAATTTTCCATTTTTAATTTTTGATAAAAAAAAATTTCAGCATAAATGTTTACATGCAAACTTGAATAGAAAGATAAGGTTATATGATTATATTCAAACTTTTATGAATTTTGATAATTTATCACCAAAAGTCTTTTATCTGAATATATATTATGTACTTTTTAAGGGTTCAATGAATTTATCATATTGATACACTCTTATTGGTATGATTGTGAAGGGATAATTTTACTACCATGTAAATTTATTTTTTTTTAAACCAATTTATATTTATCCAAATTAAAATAATATATCTTAATTTGTTCGATTCTATATATGTATTTATTACGAAACAAGTAACAATTATAATCACCAAATTATTAATAATGGCATGAATTAGTTCTTTTCTTTAAAAAAAAAAAAAAAAAGTCTCTGAGCATATGGATGAGTGCATGTGAAGAGGTTAGTAAATAAAAAGAGGGTTATCATCCAAAAAGTTTTGAATAAAAAATTAATATTTATATTAAAGATTAATCTGGTAATTAACATTCACATTTTAAGAAGCTTTAAATATTTAAATTACGTTAAGTGCTTAAAATAGAAATACAATTAAAGACACCATTTATGCTTAATATATTTGGTACTAAATATTTCAGCACTATAAAATTTAACATTATCAAATATAGCTTAAGTGTCTTTTGTGTCCTGGAGTAGTAGTGAGATTTCTTATCTTTCAAAAGTGTTATTTTTGCGATTTAAACCCCCATTCATTAACAAATTAACAAATAAATCTCTAAAATTTTTAAAAGGTCTAATTCATTCCTTCAATTTTATATATGGCATAAATAAAATTCTTCATCCAACCAATGCTTAAATTCAGTTAAATTATTAAACATTTTGTCAAATATATACATATATATATATTATGTTGTTTCGATTCTCATACAAAATTCTAATTTCAACCAAAATATTATCTTTAGATTTGTTAGGATTAGACTCCTCTAAAATATAAGATACACTTTTAAAGATAAACTCCATCATCATAATTTTTTATGAGAAAATTAAGGATTCAAAATTTTATAAGAGGTCATTTAATTTGTATCAATAGTATAAGAAGTTCTATTTTTCAAAAAAAAAAAAAGATAAAGAGAAATTATTTGATTAGCTATTATTTAATTAATTAGAAGAAATAAAATTTTATTAGAAATCCTATTTCAGTCTTATTTTTCATAGAATATAAGAAGTTACTTATCTATTTTTTTAAAATAATTTCTATTTATTATACTATATATAGATACAATGATAAAATTATCTCTATTAAATTTAATTAATAATAATTAAAATTTATTAATTTATATTATAATAATATTAAGAATATAGTAATTATTTTATTAATATTTCTTAAGATATTTAAAGTTAAATTAAATAAAATGTACAAAGTTAATTTTAAGAAGTATAACTTTTTATCTGTTAATCAAATAATTTTAAATATTTTTTAGAAAGTTTACATAAGAATTTATTTTTTGCGAAGTTTAGTTTTTTGTTGAAAGTTTTTTTGTTTGTATATATCAAACAAGTTCTAAATTTAATTAAAATTTTTTAATTTATATTATAACAATATTAAGAATATAGTAATCATTTTATTAATATTTCTTAAAATATTTAAAATTAAATTAAATAAAATGTAAAAAATTAATTTTAAGAAGCATAACTTTTTATGTGTTAATCAAACAATTTTAAATATTTTTTTAGAAGATTTACATAAGAAGTTATTTTTTGCAAAGTTCAATTTTTCATTGAAAGTTATTTTTTGTATAAACCAAACAACTCCTAAATAACATTAAATGAAAAAAATAATTTTTAAATTTATAATCATTCATTTATCTAATTTTTTTATTAATAATTATAATGATACACTTTATCTTTCAAAGAAAATCTTGCATTTGAAGTTAAATCCTCTCAAGACCAACACATGTATGATTTTTATAAATCGTTTGACGCTGTTACAGAAAAAAATGATCTCAAACCCTTCAAAATTTAAATTCTTTTAAGTTGCTATCATATTCATTAATTAATGTTCCTTTTCTCCTGCTAACAACTGTTGTTTGGGTTTTGGCTTGCAGGCTGGATATACAGTAGCTCTGGGAAAAAGAGGGAACAGTTTGAGCCTTTCGATATTAGGAAATGTGTGTTGAAGAATTCTTTAGCTGTTTGTTTATTATTTTTAAAGATAAATTTTATTGGCCTGTCAATAATTTGCTAATCTTCTCTTTATTTTTAAAAATTTCACTAACGTCTCTTAAAAGTCGACAGATGTTGACTTCATTTTATTATATCAAATTTGTTTTTCTTAATGTATTCTGATTTTTAATGCCAACAATCTTATAATTTAATACACATGAGCTGTAAATAATTACAACAGCAAACAGAATTTAAAACTTATTACATCAAACTAATGAGAATATTCTAATAATATCGATTAAGTATTAGAATATTCTTAGTAAAACTTTAGCAACACTTTTTTCCTTTTACTGTATACACAGAGTCACATACACCAAAAACACGTGTTAAAGGAAAAACTAGCTTCGTCTATGCATTAAAGCGGAGCCAGGGACATTCTTGAAAGCATGACAAACTTTAACCAAAGCAACAAATATTTGAGTGTCCTTTTGTCGTCTAGACATAGAATAACCATCACAACCAAACCAAGATAATTTGATAGTATATAATTATGCAAGTCAGAGGTGAGAATAAGATTAAGAAAATTGACCACAAGACCAAGTCTAGACAGGGTATTGTTTTAAAGCAAAGTTCATGATGTATATCTAGACATGGTATAACCATCACAACCAAACCAGGATAATTTGACAGTATATATATAGACTTACTGCATAACACAATTACTGCAAACCAGTGCAATGCATGCACTCCATCCTAAGGCAACACAAAAACAAGTAAATTTTAGTTATGACAAAGAATGTTGAAAAGATACAACACTTAAAGAGCTGCCAAAATGACACACAGCTGTTGTTATGTAAAAGATTGAAAACTTTGAGAAAACTTATATGGACAATTATGTCAGGATTCGTGCATGTATACAAACTAGGAATTATTATGACAGCAGGAGTATTATTTCAATCAAAGATTTGAAGTTTATATTCTCCAACATGACATAATGTTGTATTAGATCACAAGATGGAAATTCTAAGTTCATTTCAAGCTTGAAGTATTCCAAACTGCTTAAGTTCCCCAACTGTGACCCGTATGATAACTTAAACCTCTGCTCCCATTCTAACCAATTGCATAACCAACCTCAGCCTTCATTAATTACATACCAACAAAAGGTCACCTGTTAGGAAGCCTCCTTTTTAGTTCATGGAGTCACTTAGAAAAACTTTTTGTGGTCCCTCTCTAATAGGATAAATATCAATCTTCAGAAGGTCCAATATAAGAACATTATCACATCAGCAAAAGAACAAATCAATGCTGAAAACAAATCAGAATAAAATCCTCAAAATTCTTAATGATGAAATTGATCTATTTTGGCATGTACTACAATTTAAAAGGAGGGTGAGAATATATTTTGGACATAGAAAAAGTTCTGGATATATTTGATGACAAGCTCCAACTAGATTCTGCCATCATTGTTAAGGTAGAAACACAATGAACAATAGCAAGCTTGAACCATTGCAGTGGCAAGCTTGAAGAAGCTCTTCCTCTGCAAGTGGGCATCAGTTGCCGAAGCATCTAGCAACAGCCAACACCACTTACAGTAGCAATGATACCCTATCCAAGCTCCAAGTGTGCCAGCTGAGCAACAGCTCAATTTGAGCTGCTAAACTTCACCATATATGGAGGTAAGTGCAACCATACTGCTAGATTTGAGGTACAGTAAAATTTTCCCAACCGTTTCAAGACAAGAATTCAAAAACCCTATCCTCCTCCATTTTTATAACAGATGAGAAAGCACGAGAACAAAGCATAGTACAAATCAATTAAACAAAACATCAGAACAAAGCAATAGAAACAAAGTAAGCATAAATGCAATTGAACAAAGCAATAAAGCAAATCAATGGAAGATTGAGTATTATGAAATAAATAGGAAAAATCTTAGAAAAATGAAGAGAAATTCTTACGATAGCTTGAGCTTTTGTGCCGTAAACAATGATGAAGAAGATAGAGCAATGAAGATGAAAAGAAGCGGTGAACGGTGATGCTAGCGGTGTGAAGCTCAGTCCGCAGATATAGTACAGTGGTGAAAGCTGTGAGGTGAGAAAGGTGTGATGATACTGATACTTTGAAAATACAGGTATTTAAAGCTCAACGGTGAAAAATGAAATTTCCTTTAAAAATAATCAGGTTATACTAAAGTTAAAACTAGATCAATATAGATTAAAAAATAAAAAATTATAAATTTCAGTTAAAGTATAATTTAAAATTAAAATTAAAAAAATTATGAAAATAATTTTTTTATAGAAGTATAATAATATTTTTAAACTCAAAATTTAGAAAAATATAATTAAAAATTAAATTTAAAAATATAATTTTTTAAAAATAAAAGTATAATTTAATAATTTAAAATAAAAATATATATAATTTTTAGTCCTTACAATAATTTAAACAGGAATCACAAAATAAGTGTTGCTTGTTTAATAATAGACAACAATTTTAATGTTGCTTATAAGTCATAATTTAACAACACTAATTTAATGTTATCTATCTTATAATCGGCAACAATTTTATTTAACAATAGTTGTTTAAGTGTTTCTTATTCTTTATTAGACAATAATTTTTTGGGTGTTACCTAGCAAGTGTTGCCTAAGTTAAAAATACAAGACAACATTAAAAAAATGTTACCTATTTAGATTTTAGGCAACGATTTTTAACTATTACTAATTTTAGTGTTGTCGTAAATAAAAAATGTTGTAGTGTATATGCATACTACTCTAATGTTAATGGCATGAAAATAAGAGACACTTATATGTAAAATTATTCTTATTTATAATAAAATTAAATATATTGATTCAGTGTTAAAATATTATTACCAAAACTTTAGCAATATTTTTTCTTTTATTACATACATATTATTCTTATGTTAATAATATGAAAATAATAGACACCTATATAATAAAATTGTTGTTATATATAATATATTTATAACATATTATTCTTATTCTTATTTATAATCTATTTAAATATATTGTGTTATATTTATGCCAATTTTTGTCATTAATGTCTAAATTGTAAATGTCTATACGATAATTGTAAACGTGAAAAAAGAAAAAATATAACAGGGAAAATAAAAAAAAGAAATGATTTGTGAATTATAAAATCATATAAGAGTTAAGAATAAAATATATAATTAATTAATTTAGTTAAATTAAAATTTTAATTATTTAAATTATTTTTATAAAATATATATATATCATTTAATGATATTAATATTTGAACTATAAATAATAAAAGTGAATATAAAAAGAAAAGAAAAGAAAAGAAGAAACATGGTATGGAGCAAATAAACAAAAAGAAGTATAATGGATAAGCTGTAAATTAATAAAAAAATTAAAATATAATAATTTGTTAAATAATTTAATTAAATTAAAATTTTAATTTATTTAAAATATTTTTATAATAAAAATAAAATATATTTATATTTATACTATTAAGTAAAATTGGCATTTCAGTTATAAAAAATATGAGTGAATATAAAAATATACAATATATTGCATAAAAAGATATAGCATGTATATAATTTAACGGGATAATAGAACAAATAAAAAGAAGGGAAACTATATAACAATTTAAAAGTAATAAAATTATAAAAATAATTTAACTAAATTAAATCTCTAACTTATATGCTTAAAATTTTTTTATAAAATAAAATATATCATGTTATATTTATTGTATTAAGTGATATTGACATCTAGGATATAATTAGTAGGAGTGAATATAAAAAAAATATAATAAATGGATAAGAAAATAATATGCATATAATGTAATTGAGTAAATAAAAGGAAAAATTATGTAGGAATTTATAAAAAAAAAAGTGTAAAAATTGGATCACAAAAATTCAAAAAGAATAAAAGAAAAAAATAAAAAATTAGGAAGCAAATTGGATATGATTTTTTTGGGGGGGGGGATGTTTTGATATCAGGTGACATTAATGTTTAGGCTGCAAATAAAATGCGTAAATATAAAAATATACAATAAATTAGATAAAAAATATAGTATATATATGATTTAATGAGATAATCAAGTTAATAAAAGAAAGAAACTGTATAATAATTTGAAATTAATAAAAATATAAAAATAATTAAATTAAATTAAATATTTAATTTATTTAAAACAAAATAAAATAAATTATATTATATTATATTTATATGACTTTACGATATAGCAAAGTAGATAGGAAAATAATATGTATATCATGTAATTGGGTAATTGAGAAAATAAAAAAAAAACTGTATAAGAATTTAAAAAGAAACGTAAATATTGAATGATAAAAATTCAAATAAATAGTTATATCACTAAATACTATAAATGGAAGTGTTAGAAACATGCTTGTAATTATTTACAGCCCAGCGTATTAGCCTTGTACAAAGAGGCAAAATTGGTATAATAGAAATGAGATCAACATTCGTTGGTTTGCAAGGGAGGTCCGCGAAATTTTAAAAAAATAAAACGGAGGTTAGTAAATTATGCTTGAAAGGTCAATGAAATTTACCTTAATTTTAAAATGATTTTTTATTTTTTATTTTAAAAATAAATATTCTATTGGAGAATTGTTTTCATAATTTGTTTTAAAAATTGTAATTCAAAATATATATCTTAAAAAAATATAAATAATTTTAAATATTATCTTAACTGAATTTTTTATTCTTTGATATTACTTTTGTAATGAAATAATTTTTTATTTACAACACTAATAATCCTTTTTTTCCTTGAATTAAAAATAATATATGAAAAAATTAATTTTTAAAAATAATTTTTGTGAATTTTTTAAAATAAATATAGAATATATCTAAATATACCTTATATTTCTAAAATAAAATAGTATTAAAACAAGTGATTAAAATATAGTGGGAAAAAGGAGATCCGGCAACATTCTTTTTCGTTTTTTATTCGATGGGGTAACAATTTAATTGTGTAGATGCTAATTTAACCAACTTTAAATTATATACGATGAATGGAAAGCTTTATTTACATCATAGCTCAAGTTTAAGAGACTGAGTCATTCTTTTAACGGTTTGCTTCGGTGGAAAATATTATTTGTAATGATATAATTATAAATTATTATGAAAGTGAAAAAATATTTTATATATTTCACATTAAATGTAAATTGGTAGAAAGTAGTTTTTTATAAAGAGAAAATTATTTTCCTCTATTAGCATGATTTTATATATCCTTTTTTAGTAATAAGATATGGGAATAGTATATCACCTCTTCATTCATATAAAAATATATAAATTAGGGTATTTTAACTATTCTTATCATTCTTAAACATTTAGATAATATTTGATTCATGAAATTAAATATTTCTAAAAAATTTAATATTATTGGGAATATAACTCTTAGGAATTTAATTCTTGAGAATATAACATTCTTATATATGATTTAATTAAAAATATTCTTAAGAATGTTATAATATTATATTTTAATTATTTTAAATTCTTTTTTATGATAATAGGAGTAATCAAGTCACACGATACTCAAATTAAACCCTAAATGTAGAGAAAGGAAAAACCTTTTAGTAATATTATATATCACTTGTGTTAAATGTTTTTAACATTATTTTAAATATTTTATAAAAAATATTTAATTATAAAAAATATACTCATTAAAAATTGAATGGTTATTAATTGCAAATGATGACTAGTGATGATTACTAATAATAGATGGTGATAACAATAATAGCAAATAATGGTTACAAATATTGGGTGGTGGCCAATGGCAATTATCGATGGTGGGTGGTTACTAACAATGATCACTGATAGTAGGTGATGGTTAATAGTGATCATTAGAAATGAATGATAATCAATGATGGTTATCGAAAATAGATAGTTATTTGTGGTGATAATTGGGAATGGATAGTAGCTAACAATAATCATTAATAATGAGTGATAGCTGATAATGATCACCAGCAATAAATAGTGCCCAATGGTAGTCACTAATGATAAATAGTAATTAATGATGATTACAAGTAATAGGTTGTAGTAGACAATAATCATTAATAATAGGTGATAGTTGGTAAAGGTAATGATGAATAATAATCATTAATGATGTGTTTTAATCAATAATGATTATTAATAATAAATGATGGTCGATAGTGATAATTGGTAATAAATAGTAATGGATCATAGATAAAAAAAATTATTAGTGGTGATAGTGTTTGGTAGTAATCATTGGTAATGAGCAATGATGGCCAGTAATTATCAATAGTAGATGATAATTAGTAGTATGTGGTAATTAATTCCAATGAGTGGTAAGATAAATAAAATATTTTTTATATCAATTACAAATTCTTATATTATAAGAATATAGAAAACCCACTTTCTTATAAAAATATTTTAAAGAAATATTGAGTTAAAAATATTTTGAGATATAATCATTCTTGAAAATATTTTTAAAAAATTTGAATCAAATATAAAAAATTTCATATTCCTTTAACATATCCTCAAAAAAGTGAGAAAAATTTTATGAACCAAACATCATTTTAAAACATTTTAACAATTTTTATCATTAAAAAAAGTTTAGTTTTTTTTTTTGCACAAAACACTAAATTTATGAGATTTGTTGATTTTACCCTTTTTAATTACTTAATTGTATTGAATCTACCAATGATATACTTAAATTTTAATTAATAATGATAATTGGCTTTGTATACTTAATCCATGCTATATATGAAAAGAAGGTTTTTTTGGTTGGAGGTATTATTTTTTAATTTTTTGGAAGACATATGTTGGGCTATGGGAAAATTTTTTCTCGCCCAATGGGGGTGTAAAATTGGTGAACTAGATCAAATAGAAACCAGTTTGTTTAAGTTCAATTTGTATTACTCATGAAAAAAAATAGACTAAATATTAAGGAATTCATATTCAATCCATGTCCTTAAGTTCGCAAATCGATTCGTATCCTTTTAGTCTATACAAATTTTGATCTGCCTAAATCAATCTGTATTATCCATGGAAAAAGGTCAATTTTTAGGTGGTCTAAGGTTGTTAAAACCTACAAACTTTAGTTTGTTTTACACCCTTATCGCCCCAACACTTTTTTCATAACTCATTTTTTTTGCTTTTTTAATTAATTATTTACAATATAAATATTATTAAGTATTATAAATTTAATATAGTATAATTCTTTAGAATAAAAATATTTTCAATAATTTTTATTTTATTTAATCAAATTAATTTATTTTATTATATATTTAATTGTAAATTCTATATATTTTAAAGTTCAAGTATTATTTTTCTTTTTTTATTTGCTCAATTTTGTATTTATCTATTTTTTATGTCCATATCTATTATTTATAATTCAGATATTAATATCATTAAGCAGTATAATAATAATAATAATAATAATAATAATAATAATAATAATAATAATAATATATTATATTTAAAATTTTTAAAATATTTTCTGTTTGGAGGCATTTTTTGTGGAAACACGTGTTGGGCTGTGGGGAAAGTTTTTTACGCCAACACTGTTTCCAAAACTCATTTTTTATTTTTTCTTTTTATTTTAATTATTTATAATTTAAATATGGTTAAGTATTATAAATTTAATATAGTATAATTATTTTAGGATAAAAATAATTTAAATGATTTAAATTTTCATTTAATTAAATTATTTTATTTTTCTATATATTTAATTTTAAATTCTAATTATTTCACCGTTCAAGTGTTTTTTCTCATTTTTTTATGTGCTCAACTTCATATTTTTCCTATTTTTTACATCTGTATTTGTTGGTTATAATTTAAAAATTAATATTAGTAAGTGGTATATATAATATATATATATATATATATATATATATATTATATTTAATTTTTTTAATATTTTATATAAATTAAAATTTTTGTATAGAAATTGTTAATTAGATTAATTAATTAAGTATTATATTTTTCAAAAATAATATTTAAAAATTAAAATCAAATTTATTTATTTAAATTTTCTCAGTATTTTTTTATATCAAATTTAGAGTGCTATACCTATATGTCAAATTGAATACAATTTTGTCAAAGTTTTATACCTCATATATTATATACTATTTCTCATGCCCTTTTTTTTCATTTATATTAATATATACAACTTAAATATTATTGAGTAATATGAATTTGTTACAATATAATTTACTTTTAGGGTAAAAATATTTTAAATAAATTAAATATTTTATTTAATTAAATTAATTTATTTTATCATATATTTTATTTTAACTCTTATTATATATTATCTTAGGCATTGTTTCTTTTTTTATTTGTTCTATTTTATATTTTTTTATTTTTTTATATCCACTTATGTTACTTATAACTCAAATATCAAAATATTGAGTGGTATAAATATAACATTATGTATTTTATTTTAAAATTTTATAAATGTTTTAAATAAATTAAAAATTTAGTATAAAATTATTAATTGAATCAATCAATTAATTATATATTATATTTTTAATTTCAATTTTTTGAAATTAAAACTTATTAAATTCAATTTTAAATTTAAATTTAATTTCTGATGTAATTTGATTTTTAAAGAAGGTTTTTTGTGTAGTCATGCACACTATTGTTAAGGATTTGAAAGAGAAAATAATCGAGAAAGAAATTTTCTGCATAATATATATAGTTTAAATGATTTAAATACATGTTTCAAAAAATCAATAAATTTTAGTGTAAAAAGTAATATCATTTAATAGTATGAATATAATGTAATATAAAAATATTTTTAATAAGTTAAAGATTTTTTTTGTTTGAATTAATTTTCAATATATTCTATTTTTAATAAAAATATTAAAAGTTAAAATTATGTTTATCTATTTTAATTTTATTAATATTTTCTTGATATCAAATTTTAAGTGTTATATTTCATATTAAATATATATTATTGAAATTTTAATTTTTTTTGTCTATTTTATTGTATGTATTTCCTTTTTTTTTCACTCTATCCTATTATTTATAGTTTAAAAACTAATTTCAAGTAGTAGTATAAATATATAGGATAATATATTTTTATAAAAATAATTAAAATAAGTTAAATATAATTGAATTAATTAAATATATATTATTTTCTTAATTCTTATTATTTTTCAACTATGCACTATTTTTCTTTTTCTAGCTCAATTATATATTTCTTTTATATTTACTTTTATTATTTATAGTTTAGACAGTTATATTTTTAAATACATTAATTTAATATATAGAGTATTAATTGAATAATTAATTATATAAATTTTTAATAAATATGTAAGAATTAAGTAATTTATTTAGAAAATAATATAAAATAATAAAGATGGAATGAACACAAAAAAGTAAAATAGTATATAAGTTATAAAATAATATAAAAATTAAAAATATAATTAATACGTAGTTCAATAATTTAATTAAATTAAAATAATAACATATTTGTTATATTTTGTATAAAATAAAACAGGTGGTTATGAGTACAAATAATAACTATTGGCGGAAATATAAGAATAAATAATTATTATTATTTTATTATAGTATAAGAACAAAAAAGAAGGGAAATAGTCTATAAATTATAAAGTAATATAAAAGTTAAAAATATAATTAATATATAGTTAAATAATTAAATTAAATTAATAATATATTTGTGTATTTTATAATAGAATAAAATAGATAATTATAAGTAAATAATAATTGTTAGTGTAAATGTAACAATAAATAATAACTATTATTTCATTAAATAGTAATTGGAATGAAAACGAGAAAGAAGAAAAGTAGTATATGGCTTATAAAATAACATAAAAATTAATTATATAATTGGTATGTAGTTAAATAATTTAGTCGAATCAAATTAATAACATATTTATAATATTTCATAATAAAATAAAATAAAAATTTGTTAATATAGATAATAACTATGATGTATCTATAATAGCAAATAATAATTGTTATTTTATTAAATAATAACAGGAATAAATACTAGAAAGAAAAGGAATAATGTGTGAATTATAAAATTATATAATAATAAAAATGTAACATATAGTTAAATAACTTAATTTAATTAAATTAATATCTTATTTATAATATTTTATAATAAAATAAAATACATAATTATTAATTTAAATAGAGCCATATGTAATAACTATTCTTTAATTAAATAATAACAAGGAAGGTTATGGAAAAGAAGAAATAATATGTGAGTTATAAAATAATATAAATATCATGAAAGAGAAGGAATAATATGTGAGTTAAATAATAACAAGAAAGATCATGAAAAGAAATAATAATATGTAACTTATAAAATAATATAAAAGTTAAAAATATAATATATAGTATAATAATTAAATTAAACTAATAAAATATTTATTCTATTATACAATAAAATAAAATAGATTATTTTTTATTCATATTATTTAATATCGTTGGTATTTGAACTACAAATAAAATATATTATGTCATTTTATTTAATAATATTAATATTTGAACTATAAATAATAAAAATAATACTTGAGTTATAAACTCTTAATGAAATCTTATTTGATGCATTTTTAACTTAAATTGAAATATTTTACTTAAACTTAATAAAAATATTCCTAAAATTTAAATAAATTTAATTTTAATTTTTAAATAATTTTATTAATAAATAAATCACTAATTAACTAATTGGATCAATATATATTTTAAGTTAAACTCTTACATTATTTAAATTATGTTATAGAAAAAATAATAAATTTTATAATAGCAATAATTTACAATGAAAATAATAATATTATAATAATTATAATAATATAAAATTTTTTATATTTATGTCATTAAAAAATAACATAGTGGGTCATAGATTAGTATAATATAATTAAAAATATTTATCGTCGCAAATCTTATGTTCAGGGTATGTCTAGTTGTCATTCACCAAGATTTCTCAGCATAGTAAATGACGACCAGAAAAATAATAAATTTATTTGAGGGAAAAAAAAATTGGTTGATAGAAGGTAGAAGTAGAAGTCTCGAATCTCGATAGTAAAATAATAATTACATTATTAAAGAAGGGGCTGCCTCCTAGAGAAAGTGATCAAGGCCCTTTCTAGCCAGCGCCTCTCAGCATGTCCCAGCTCTTGCAAGACTCCATAATTAAAGCATGAGTAACCGCTCTTGGGTTCGTTGTCTTCAACTTCTGCTCTCTCCTCAGCCTTCACCGACGTTTTTCATCCCAGCCTGCAGGTCTTTCTCTGTCGCCATCAACTGTATTGAGTTGATTTTTCAGTTTTCTTTTGCTGCTTCAGGAAAATGCGTTTGTTTCATGGGAATTAGCTTACAAATTGACGCAGATAATTTCTCCCTTAATTACTTCCCCTCAATTGTGTACTGGGTTTTAACTGATTTAAGTTGTTTTGCTTGTTTACCATCAAAATCCTTCCTGTTGTTTTCGAGATTGTACTTTTATTTTGACGTTGAATTGGGTAATTGTTTTTCAGATCAAAATCAGATGCTACTTCAGCTTTGCTTCAGCTGAATCAGATATGAGAGGACCCTCCCCGGGCATCGTAGAGCCACGGCACCGATTGTCTGCTTGGACTAAGTCAGTCATTACTTATCTTTCCTTTCTAGTAACTTAATTTGGTTTTTCCTTCCAAATTTTCTGTTTAAGTTGTTTTATATAAAGTCCAGAAGAGCAATGTTAAAACAAAAAATCCCTGGTTCGTGCTCCAGTTTTTGGGTTTATTGCTTCTGGCTTCCGGCAATATCGAAGAACTAATTTTGAAAATGGTTCTAAGAGAAAAACCCTGACCGACTCGTCTGCCATCTCAATCTGTGATGTTGAAAGTGTTTCTATGCTTTATTTACTTGCTTCAATTTGAGCTATTGCCGTACCCTTTGTTATTATTTGGGCTCTTTCTGTCTTTTTCTCTTCTCTACGTACAAGGGTACTGATTAATCTCTAATCTTCTGGCTGCAGTGAAGATTCTAACAAGAGAAGGTCTCAAAGAGGTAAAGACTCTAGAGATGTTGAGAAGGCTCTCCATGTGCCATTCCAAGATAGGAGTATAAATTGCAAGCGTGCTTGGAAATTGGTTTTGGCTATTATTATATTAGGAACTTTGGTTACAATTTTCCATCCGCCGGCTGTTTATAATACCGATCATATATCAAACTCGGTAACTGGGTATGTCTATCTTTCTTTCACTCTGCTTTCAGATCGAATTGCATTTTATATTCCAAGCATTGGTAGTTTCATGCGATCATATGAAATGTTTTTGGGCTTTTCAGGGAGTCATGTAGCATGCTCAGTTCCTGATACTGCATATTGACTGATCCCTTTTGAGCATGGATTATATGTTAATACATATTCATATATTATTCGCCTGTGTCTAATGTAAATTATGCCCTGTTCTCCCCCTCCTATCACAAGTTGCGGTGACAATTTATTCCTTCTTATCATAAACGATAATATGCGTGTGTACTTCTTTCATTATGTTATTAAGGACAGATTTGATGTTTCAGGCCAACTTTTGTGGACAAGTGGAAAAGAGACTTAAATGCTTTTGACACACGTTATGTATCACCTTCAAATATTGAGTGGGACCAAGTGTCAAAAGTTCTTGCAAAATTGAGTGATAAGGACACATACCAAGGTGTTGGTTTGTTAAACTTTAACGACAGCGAGATTGACACCTGGAAGCAGCTGATACCAGAAGCTGAGCATGTAGTCCTGCGCCTGAACTATGCTTCAAGTAACATCACATGGGAAGTACTTTACCCTGAATGGATAGATGAAGAAGAAGAGTTTGAGGTTCCTACTTGTCCTACGCTACCTAGGATTCAAGTACCTGGAAGGCCACGCCTTGATCTTGTTGCTGTCAAGCTTCCCTGCAACAAGTCGGAGAGTTGGTCAAGAGATGTGGCTAGATTGCACTTGCAGCTTGAAGCAGCAAGGGTTTCCGCATCTTCCAAAGGAATTTATCCAGTGCGTCTGCTTCTGGTCACTGACTGCTTTCCTGCACCGAATCTCTTTACTTGCAAGGATCTTATTAAGCGTGAAGGGAGTGCATGGCTTTATGAACCCAACATGAACAAGTTGAGAGACAAGCTGCAGCTGCCGGTTGGGTCATGTGAGCTAGCAGTTCCACTAAAGGCTAAAGGTCAGGCTTTTAATAACATTTTTCTGTTTTCATTTTTGGTTGTCTTTTTGTCCTTGTTCCTTTTTCCATCACACTCCTCTCAAAATTTGTCTTCGTGTTGTTTAAGCGGCAACAACAACAGCCAAGCCTTATACCCGTTAGAGGATTGGTTACATGGATAGCAACTTTTTGTTAAATTTCTAAATGGTAGTGCAATAGATGATTTTCTGCTAGTAAACAACAAAAATCAACTTATTCGCATGGTAAAAGCATACTTGAGTTAGGGTACATTGCTCATATGTCGATGGTACAAGGACTAATATACCTCAGTAAATAACTAAGACTCAAACCTCACTGTTTAAACAAATTTGATGCTGAATGTCAGAGAAAGTAAGGGCATTGTAACCATTACTGATAATTGGACCCAATCATCCGCTGCATGTGCATCTTAGAACTCGCATAATAGGCTTCGTGATCTGATTCTGGATGTATGCCATGAGCAGAATGAACGAGAGCCAATCTGGCTTTTGAAAGTACATTCTATGGGTTAACTAGATTATTTGGTAAGACACTAACTATATACATTTTACAGAAAACTTCTACTCAGAGAGAGCACACCGAGAAGCATATGCAACAATCCTGCACTCTGCACACATATATGTTTGTGGTGCCATTGCTGCAGCTCAGAGTATCCGCATGTCTGGCTCAACCCGAGATCTTGTGATTCTAGTGGATGATTCAATTAGTGAATATCATAGGGGAGGCCTGGAGGCTGCTGGGTGGAAAATTTATACAATCCAAAGAATCAGGAATCCAAAAGCTGAACCGGAGGCATACAATGAGTGGAACTACAGTAAATTCCGCCTATGGCAGCTAACAGAATATGACAAAATCATTTTCATTGATGCTGACTTGCTTATACTCAGAAATATTGATTTTCTTTTTGAGATGCCTGAAATATCTGCCATAGGAAACAATGCTACCCTATTCAACTCAGGTGTAATGGTAGTTGAACCCTCGAATTGTACATTTCAACTGCTAATGGATCACATCAATGAGATTGTCTCCTACAATGGTGGGGACCAGGGTTATCTGAATGAAATCTTCACATGGTGGCATCGGATTCCCAAACATATGAACTTCTTGAAGCATTTCTGGGAAGGTGACGAACCTGAGAAAAAAGAGAGGAAAACTCAGCTCTTTGCAGCTGATCCTCCAATTCTTTATGTCCTCCACTATCTAGGCAATAAGCCATGGATTTGTTTCCGAGACTATGACTGCAACTGGAATGTGGATATTTTGCAGGAATTTGCAAGTGACGTGGCTCATAAAAGATGGTGGAAGGTGCATGATGCTATGCCTGAAAACTTACAGAAGTTCTGTTTGCTAAGGTCCAAGCAGAAGGCGCAATTAGAATGGGATCGACGACAAGCAGAGAAAGGAAACTACAGTGACGGTCACTGGAAAATTAAGATAAAAGACAAGCGGCTGAAAACATGCTTTGAGGATTTCTGCTTCTGGGAGAGCATGTTGTGGCATTGGGGTGAAAAGAATTGGACAGATAATGCTACTGCTAGCAATCCGCCACCGGCTATCACCACAAAATCTCTCTCTTCCATATGACTTGCACATATTATTCGTTGTAGATTATACAAAGCTGCAAAAAATGCCTTCATGTATTCCTTTTTGTAAGTTTGTAACTGAGGTGGTAACTTCTATGAAGTTCATAGGTCTTGCTCTGATTAGAAAGATAGGACCGGAAATAGCATATACTTGAACAGAGTTTATGCTGTTCTAAACAGGATTCCATTCTTTTACAGACCTCTTTTTTAATTACTTCTGCACTTCTGATGTTGTGCAGTAATTGTAAGGCTTCCTTGATTCTCTGGTAAATTATACATCACATTCCAACATAATTGGCACCCCAGCAAAGGATTATGTTCATTATTATGTAAGTCAACTTTTCGGTTTGCATCATTAGCTTCTAAAAATTTTACCATTAATGCTACTTTCCCTTTTTTGTTTTTATTCTTTCATTCACATCCTTTAATGGAAAAATTTTGACTTCACTTTGGGTCCCATTTCCATTATTAGATAATGTACTTAGAATTGAGTTAAGCATTTTTTATTTCGTATCATTCCTATCTTAAGAAACATGATTATCAAGGTACATTTACGTGTCCAAGTATACACAATGATGAAGGTATTATGATTTTTAAGTGTGAGTAATTTTTTGGGCTGAGAATTCCAAGGCTACCGCTAGTTTCAAATGATGGAAAAGAGGTAATTTTCTAACATAATGCTTAATTTGCATTAGGATGAGAAAATTAGTTTTAACATTTCTCTTGTATACTTAACAATACTTTTTCAATTTTAGAATCCATTCAACAATAATATTAAATTAGTTAATTTATCCAAATATAATAGATAGTAACATCAGATTTTAATTTGACAGTAGGAATCAAAATATTTGTTGGGTGTGGATGGATGTGGGACAAAAGGTGAGTGTAATCACCCACTCCCAATTAGGAATATCACAGATTATTTCTTGATCAAGAGTATTATTTTCACCTTTTTATTTTTATTTCATTATTTATATCATCTCACAGAAAAGAAATTAGATCTTATTTCAAGTTCTACAATTTCTGTTAGAAGAAAATCTTTTATATATATTGAATATATCATACTAAATCACTTTAAATAATTTTTAAATACTAAATTTTAGAACTAACGTAGCAACTATAAGGTATATTTGACCTTAATTTTTATGGGTTCCATGTTAATAAAATATTAGATAGACGTTGTAAGCACTGTGCTGAGATCAAATTCATAAGTAGGCATTTAAAAATTATTTGAAATTTGAAATAATTAATAGAGTACATTCCATTTACCTAAAAATTTCTCCTATTAGAAGGTATGGGATGCACACGTTGAATTTAAAAGTGGGTTGAACTTTTGGTTTCTCAGCAAAATAATGTTGGCCATTAATAGTATTTCGTACACAGCAACACAAAGTGACTGTTTGGTTAGGGATAATTAGGAAAGGGAAAAGGAATTTCAGAATTTCATTTTCTTTATTTTTGTTTGGTTAATAAAAAATTCATTCTCTTTTCCCATTTTCCCTTAATGGAATTACTCCAATTAAAGGAACGAAGACTCCTCCAAATTCTTAGGGAATTCCATTTCCTTTTCCTATCTTCAATATGATAATCAATATAATAAATATAATAAAATATTTAATAATATAAAAAAATAAATAATATTAATAAAATATTAATAATTAAATAAATAATAAATAATATAATATTATTTAATTATATTAATAATATTATAATATTTTAATAATAATTATTTTTAATATTATAATATTTTTAAGTTATTAATAATTAATAATATTAATAAAATAATAATAAATATTAAAAATAATAATATTAATAAAATATTAATAATTAAATAAATAATAATTTTATTTTTAATAATAATTATAATATAATTAAATAATATTTAAGTAATTATTATTATATATTAATAATATTAATAATATTTATTTTATAAATAAATAATATTCTTAAATATTAAATAAATAATAAATATTATAATATTATTTAATTATATTAATAATATTAGAATATTTTTAAGTTATTAATATTTAATAATATTAATAAAATAATAATAAATATTATAAATAATAATTAAATAAATAATAATTAATATTATTATGATAATATTAATTATTATCAAGATATTAATAATAATTGAAATAATATGAGTAATAATAAAAATAATATTAATAAGATATTAATAATTAATATTAAATAATTATAAAAATTATAATATTAATAAATAAAATAAAAATAATAAGATAATAATTATAATAATTATTTTAATAATAATTATAAGTAAATTATTTTTTAGTATAATAATTATTAATAAAGTAAATTAAAAATACCTAATTCCCCTTCTTGTTTGAACTAAATAAATTGAGTAATCAAGAGTCATTCCTTTCCTTTCCACTTAATTCCTTTTTTTAATTTCATTCCCTTTTCGTAATTTGAACCAAACAACTCCTAATTATAAATAGAAGTTGTAATTTTTTAATGATAATATATTATAAAAGTATATAATTGTATCTTAATTCCCTTTCTTGATTCCATTCTCTTTCCCTAGTTTGAACCAAACAACCCCTAATTATAAATAGAAGTTATAATTTTTTAATGATAATATATTATAAAAGTATATAATTGCATCTTATAATTTTTTTCATTAAAAAATATAACTTTATATAAATTATATATGCAACAAGTATATATAGAAAATATAATTTAAACATTTAAAGTTATATGGAAATTTTTTTCATTTTTTTATATTAAAGATATTTCTAAATTATAAAATTTTTCTACAAAATTTTATTAAAACACATGCTAATATGAGTATTTTTAAAGATTTAAATTTAATATGTGTAAATAAGTTATTATTATATACCCATAAATTGCCATTTCATTTAAAAGTTATTGGTATCATTATTCTAATCAGACTCAAAATACTCAATTAGATAAAAGCACCAATAATACTCTCCACCATGTCCCTATTTGGTGAATAGCCAAAGTAGACTTACCTTACAAACTAAAGATATTCAATCAATTGAATAGTCATGTAAACATCACCATAAAGATAACTCAAGTATTTGATTGACCTTATGATCATGTAGACATCACCACAATGATAACTAGGAAACCCAATCAGCCTAATAGTCATGTAGACACTCTCACATAACAAAAATTAACATTGTTTAGCATGGACCAATCACACCTTTTGCAACTAAGTAATGATTAGAGACATATATCACATCTTCATTCATTAGAATAGAAAGCAAAATGTATGTGAATCAATTTAGAATATTCCCTATAGTGTTCACTCTTCCCTTTTCCATCAACTTATCCAAAGCTCTAAATAACTAAATGACTTAAACTAGGGAGGGGGTAGAACATGAATAGTGTAAAAGCTTGATCTACACTTAAAGATTTGCTTTTACAACCTCATTATTGGTGCTATATCATGCTACCTCTAGAAACAACTACATCATGACCAGGAATAACTGTGGTGATGTAGAAGGAGATGAGGGTTATCATAACCAGATTTTCCTCTCTAGTTGAAATTCTAAAAGATAGAGCACAATGCTTGTAGAAGGAGTTTGTTAGGATGAAGGTAGAAATAGAATAAGATGTTTTTGCTGAGTAACTCCATTAGTTGTAAAAGAACTCACTATAATTTATCATTCCGAATCCTAATAACATTTGAGCTAGACCATCTAACTTCATTTTAATTCTTTCGAGTATGTTTGAACCCACTAACTCAATGTCATAATAGCTTATCCATTCGATAGCTAAAAACTTCCACCATATACCACCACATACCATACCTAATATAATCTTTTTCCACAAGATCACTGATTGCAACTGTTAAATTGACCAAATTAAAATTACTGATTCCAAAAAATTTTTGTAGGAAAATAGTGGGAATCAGGTCAAACCTTTAAAGATCCTTTTTAATAATTCTTATTTATTATTTACTAATTGTGTTTTTTTTATGATGTAAACAGAATGAATTCTATCTAATTATGCAATTTATTAAACACAAAACGTGCAAATCTAAAATTAGTACAAAATGCTAAATATGCAGAATTGAGACTTCAAAACTAAATGTAGATATACAAGACAGAATTAAAATTGGGGGGGGGGTTGAAATTAAAGTAGGAAGATATCAATAGCAAAAGATCAATAATGGAATCAATAAAATAATAGCAATGAAAATAAGAATATTAATGAATTAAAATAACTAATCCAAGGAATTTAAAGTCTCTTTAAAGAATTAATTATAGATCACTATAAATTAGATTTTTCAATTAATTATTTAGCCTTGAATTATCCAGAATCCCTGTAACAATTCATGAATCTTACGCTAGATAATCGTCTAGAATCTGATTAATTAAGATTAGCAAAGTTAGACAATTGCCATAACCCCTAAGCTAGATCAAAACCAATTTAAAGATAGAATTCAGCTAAATTAAATGAATTAATTCAAAATATTAAACCATCCATTCATCCGCTTTTCTCTCACAAAAAATTCTGATTAATCAATCAAAATTTACTACTAATTCAGATTTAAAACACAACTTACAGAATTGAAAAAAGATTATATTAAATCAACATCTAATTCAAGCAGATCATGTAAATTAGAGGAGATAGATGAGGAAAAAGGAAAATTAATTACAGTTACCACCATATGAATCAAGATCTCATAATTCCAAAGGAGAAGAGCCTCAAATTTCCTTGAATTAACTCAGAGAATTAGCCTTCCATTAGAGAGAAAAATCAAAGAAAATTTAGAAAACTATCAAGTTATCTCTAACCTCTCTCACATTCTGATTCTGTTATCTATTTATTTACAACCCTAGAAGCATAATTAGGACTGGACCTGAACGACAAACATGTAGCCTCATATCTTAGGAAGCTACCTACCAAAATTTCATCCCAATCAGACATGCTTAACTCAAATTATAGTTAAAATACTACAATTAGTTCAATCTAGTCCAAGATGAAATAATGAGCCATCAATCCGTCTTCCTTGACCTTCAAAACAACTTAGTTTCTTCAAAAGGGCTTTAGGAATGATTATATATGGAATTCAGGGAGTAATTGGACTTGGCCTTACATCAATTAGACACTTGGAGCTCAAGATATGAATTAATTGAATTAATCATTGCAACTGGGTCAGGTCTAGGCTTGGACAACAACTTTGCTTCAAATTTAAGCTAATCTTTGACCTCTAAGATGGTAAAATTGGGTTCTCTAGTAAACATGAAAATTGTAGCTATTTTTCTTATCTTTCCAACGATATATAGATTGTCCAAATCCAACATATGAAGCTCAAGTTATAATCAAAATACTAAAATAGTATAAAAAATTCAACATTAAGCCTGAAATTCAATTAAGCCTAAATTAATGCAATTAATTTCAAATTAATGTAAAATTGATCCAATTGAGTAGCATCACCTCTTAAGGGACCTAAATATAAGGAAAAATATTAATAGAATATTGTTCACATCAATCACCACTATCTAGACAACATCTAACCTAAACCATGGAAAATATGACCTATTAAATCCTCCTAGTATTCATACTCAGATCATGCCCACCCATCTACCCTAAATATCATAGTTGTTCAACTCCCTCAAAACTTTAAACCACCATCCCATTTGAAAGTGACATATAAGAACACCTTGAAACTTTTTGCACAACAATGCTTTTATTAGGAGTCTCAAACGCTATCATATGCTAAGCCTTCTTTATAATCTTAAAGTGAGTTGGACTTTGTTGGCTCAACAATTTGCCTCCTTGTTCAATATCTATTTTCAAGTAACTTGCCAGCACATTTGCTATACACTTTACAACAAACCATATCCCCAAGAAAACCTCTTACATTGTTGAATTTCTAACAAGGCCAAATAGATCATTAAAGCAATATCTAGCTCAATTTAAT
The DNA here is from genome assembly GCA_020226215.1 of Sindora glabra. Classification (NCBI taxonomy): domain Eukaryota; kingdom Viridiplantae; phylum Streptophyta; class Magnoliopsida; order Fabales; family Fabaceae; genus Sindora; species Sindora glabra. The sequence continues at coordinate 52,219,667 of CM035227.1, read as the reverse complement.
AGCCTAAACTTGGAGATAAGTGATTTGAATAAAGGAGTTACTATTCATCATATAATCACAGGCTTATAATCAAGTCCATTCTTTTTGGCTCTAGCAAAAAAACCTATGTTAAACTTTCAGAAACTCTTAGAATGAGCAAACAAGTACATCAATGTAGAAGAATATGAGCAATTTATAAGAATATTAGAAGGGAAAAGCTTCTGATTAGCCATACAATAGGAAAATTTTGATCAACCTCAAAGATAACAAAATAGGCTACCTTTTAGAGGATGTTTCCTAACATATGAACCACTAAAAGCCCTATTTAACATGACGATCATTAATGTCTATTCAACATGATGATCATTAATGTCTAATTCTTTGGTCTTATAATTTTTCTATAGTAAAAGCAATGAAGGTTCCCCTATTTGATAAATCTCAATATTGTAAGTTTCATAAGGATTATAGTCATGATGCAGCTAATTGTGTAATATTAAAGGACAAGATTAAATGGCTGATTAAATCGAGTCACCTTAGTTAATACAAGAAGAAATTAAACAAGTCCAAGTTAGAAGATAAAAAGAAGGAGTGATCTCCTAAAAGGGATGGCAATGAGTTAATAATAGTTGAAATTTCAATCGCTAGGATAATTAGCATCATTATTGGAGGGTTTATCGATAGAGAAGATATAAAAATTCCAATTGTTAGGATAATCAGCACTATTGTGGAGGATTCATTAATGAATGAGATATAAAAATTACTAAAAAGTGGCACTTGTGTTATATCATGAATGTCGAGCAAAAGAAACTTAGGTTACCTTATAAGATAATTTCCTTTACAAAAAGAGATCTCAGGGACATCGATCATAACAAAGATGATCTAATGGTTATATTTAGAATGGCACAAAATTTTTTGATGAAGAGAATATTGGTGGATTAGGGGAGTTCCATTGACATTTTGTATTCCTATACAATTCCTACAATGAATATTGCTCAAGGCATGATATAACCACACAATGGTATGTTGATTGGGTTTTTTGAAAAAGAAGTACTTGGTAAAGGAAAAATAACTCCAATGGTCACAATCAACACACCTTCACGAACCCATAATATAGAGGTTAACTTTTTGATTGTAAGAACCCTAAACTAAGCTTACAATGCCATTTTGGGGAAACCTTTACTAAATAAGGGATGAGTGATTGTGTCTACTTCACACTTGCTTATAAAATTCCTTACACCTAAAGGAATTGGCCAAGTAAGGGTAGATCAAGTGGTTGCTCGAAGATGTTACATGGCTAGCCTAGAAAGCAAGTAGCCTAACTCGAGCAACACCAAACTAATCAAAGAACAAGTTTATGTAAAGAAGGAGTGCCAATGATAAACCTTGCAACATTTGATTCAAGAGATACTAATACAAGGTAACTTGAACTGATGTTCGATCCAAAGGAAGTTTATCTATTCAAACAAAAAAATGAAAGAGTAATAAAAAAATTACTACCAATTTGATAATAGGAGAAAAGAAAGAACTAATGGAACTCCTAAGAAAGCATGTGGGTGTCTTTGCTTAGAAACCTCTTAATATGCCTAAGGTAAACATAGAAGTAGCATGTCACAAGCTAGGTGTTGATCCTAGTGCAGAACCAATATAGTAGAAAAGGAGAAATGTTAGAGTAAAGCAAAAGGATGCAATTAAGAAGGAGGTGCAAAAGCTTCTCGAGCTAGGATTCTTACAAAAAGTAAATCATACCATTTAGGTAGTTAATGTAATAATGGTAAGAAAGCTAAACGACTAGTGGCGAATATGTATTAACTTAATTGACCTAAACAAAGTGTGCCCTAGGGATTCTTTCCTATTACCAAACATTAATCAATTAGTAGATAGTGCAATTGGGTTTAGCAAGTTAATTTTTAGAGATGCTTTTTCCAAATAGAACTAGCTGAAAATGCACCTGACAACAAAGATAAAATAGTTTTTGTAACTAACCAAAGGATGTATTATTATAAAGGAATGCTATTTGCACTTAAGAATGTAGGTGCCACTTACCAACGACTGATGAATAAAGTCTTTTCCAAGTAGATATGTAAAAATATTAATATATGTCAATGAGATTCTAATAAAGTCCTTAGATTCTAAGTAACATTGGAAAAACTTAGATGAAGTTTTTAACATTCTAAAGTAGCATAATATAAAACTTAACCCAACTAAGTGTGCATTTGAGGTTAAAGTTAGGAAATTCTCAGGTTTCATGCTTGCAAAACGAGGGATAGAAGCCAACTTCTCTAAATGCTAGGTAATTATTAATATGACAAGTCCAAGAAACATTTAGAAAGTGCAGATGCTAAATGGGAGATTAGTTGTGCTCTCTAAATTTATGTCTAGGTTAGAAGATAAATATGTACACTTTTGTAATTTGTTAAAAAATTTTAAAAAATTTATTTAGAATGACTCCTGTGAGGAAGCTTTTAAGCAGTAAAAGCTTGCTTGTTCAAACTAGGGATTGATAAAACCCATGAAAGGGAGCTTTTATAGTTTATATGTTTACCTAGCAACATCAAACAAAACAGTTAACTTAACTATGATAATAGAAGACAAAGAAGAGCAAAAGCCCATTTACTTTGTCAATAAGGTGTTATATGGATAAAAAAAAGGTGTCAAAAGATTAAGAAGCTAGCATTCGCATTACTTACAACATCAAAGGAATTTGATCCTATTTCTATGCCCATTAAATTATCGTTTGAACTAGCCAACCCATTCAATAACTTTTACACAAACCAGACTTAGTAAGGAGATAAGTGTCATGGTCAGTAGAATTATCAAAATACAAAGTTATATTCAAATCAAAGAAGGTAGTTAAATCCCCAAGCCTTAGTTAGTTTTGCTGTCGAACTAACTAAGAGCAAAGATAAAGGACTGGATGAAACTTGGACACTTTATATGGATGAATCCTTAAACAAATAGGAAAGTAAATGAGACATAATCCTTGAAGGACCAAATGAGCGAACTTTAGAATATCCACAAAAAATTGATTTCCATGCCATAAATAATTAAGTTGAATATGAAACCCTGATTATAGGATTATAAATGGCGAAAGAAGTAGGGATAAAACGAGTAATAATGATGAGTAATTCTCAACTGATTACAAGTCAAATAAAAAAACAATATAAACTAAAAGAACTAATGCTAAAGTATTATGTTGAGAAAGCAAAAAGTCTATTCCAAGATTTTAAGCATAAGATCAAATGCATACCAAGAGAACAAAATGATTGAGTAACTGTATTGGCAGGTGCTAAAGTGGCATTTAACAACATAATAATACAAAAAGTAATTTGCATACTAAGTGTAAGAGAGGTTGAAGTCATCAATATCGAAGTAAAGAAGACTTGGATCACCCTCATTGTTTAGTACTTAGAGAATGGAACACTTTTAAAAAATAAGAAGGTTGCTACAAAAACTATCTGAAGAGTAGCTCAATTCTTCTTGCAGAACAAAGAGCTTTACAAAAGAAGTTTTTCCCTCCCAATGTTAATATGCTTGAAGCCAAATAAAGCATATTATGTTTTGAGAGAACTCCATGAAGGTACATACGATAGCCATTTAGAAGGATCAACCTTAGTATCCAAAGTAGTCCAATCAAGATACTTTTAGCTAATAATAAGGAACGATGCAATATAACTTGTAAGAAAATATGATGATTGCTAGGAATAATAAAGGGTACCCACAAAACTTATAACCAACATGTACCCTATTATAGTAGCATGACCATTCAACTAATAGGGGATCAACCTTTTAGGACCTTTCCCAAAAGTAATAGGGTAAAAAAAGTTTCTCATTATAATAATAAACTACTTTATAAAATGGATAGAAATTAAACCATTAGCTCCAAGTCTACAAAGAACTTCGTATGGAAATTTATAATATACAAGTAAAAAAGGTTACATAACTTTTGAAACAAGTAATTTATAGCTAATATATTAATAATGTCTTTACATGCAAGTTTCATTTGCCCAAAACACTAATAACTAACAGCGGTGCTTAGTTTACAAGTAAATAATTTTCCTAATTTTGTAAAAGGCATAACAATACAAGGAAGTAAGTTGGGATATCTATATGAAAATATTTATACTAACACCTTTTTAATGAAGAAGCTTAGGTATAAAGCAACATTTTTGGTCAATTGAACACCTCCAAACAAATAGGCAAGTAAAGTTAATAAAAAAGAGTTATAATAGAAGGATTATAGAAAAGGCTAGAAGGAGCAAAAGGAAATTAGATTGATGAACTGCCCAACATACTTAAGTTATATAAAATAACACTACATATAACCATAAAGGAAATTCCATTTAACATATAGAGCTAAAGCATCTACCCATAGAAGTAGGAGAATTATTTGAACGGATAAAGACATATAACCTTAAGGAAAACAAAGAAAGATGAGAGGAAGAGTTAGATCTAGTGGAAGAAGAAAGGGAGAATACGTAAATTTAAATGCAATATACAAAAATAAGATGGCTTAATTCTTCAATAAATGAATCAAAATAAGTTAATTCAAAGAAAATGACCTCATTTTCTGAAAAATCAAGAGAGCTAAACAAGTACCTCAAAGTGGCAAGATGGATTCAACTTAGGAGAGCTTGTGTATAATCAAGAAAGTGCTATGAAATGGTGTCTACCAATTGAAGACACTACAAGGAAAGCTAATCCCTTAAATATGGAATATAACACATTAAAAACAATATAATACCTAAATCTAGTCATAATGATTCAAATAAATGAGCATTTAGAATGTAATTATATCCCTAATGCATTGAACAAAAATAAAGCCTAAGCAAATTCTTGGCCATTAAATTAAGCTTGAGCAGATGTTCAACTACTCAGCTAATTCCAAATAGACCAGTGGCTAACAAGTCAAAGTTGAGCAAGAAAACCAAACATAAGAACTTTATCATAAGGGAATAACTAAAAAAAAAGTATCAATCATTTAACTAATCCTAACTATATCAATTGTTAAAAAAAGAGAGAGAAAATGGAATATGACAAAAGCCATAGCATTTAAATAGCATTCATAATAAAAGTCAAAGATAACAAAAGTAGTAAAATCATTTGATACTTGGCCAAACAAGCCTTAAAAATAGATTCACAGGTTTGGAAGAACAATCAATAGGTGGATAGTGTAAATGTTTCCGAAGGGAGATCTTTGATCTATTTCTCATCTAACATTTAAGAAAGTTTATATTGAAGCAAGGGTTGAAAAATTCACATACTTTAAAGCTTCATTAAAATCGCAAAGGAACATCCTATAAGAAAATTCAACAAATTTATCAACCTTGTCTTAGGGAATAACTTTTTTTCAAACAAATACAAGATAATTCATCTTGAATCTTTTTTATTTCTTTTTCTTTCTAATCTCACCTTTTTAGAACTAAATTGTTTCTCCAAATCTACTTTTTCAAAGTCAGGTTTCTCCAAATCACCATGAACAGAGGCATAACCATTGTTTGCTTCCTTAAGATGGCGAAGTTTCAAATTTGCTAAAGCTTTCTTAAGCCCACTCTAAAGTGACATGGCAATATCAGGATCAATACCTTTAAACTTTACCAATTTTCTTTCTTAGTAAGCAAGCATCAAAGCTAAAGAAAGCATACTTGAAACTCCCTTGGCTAGGTCATCAATAGCCTTGTAGCTATACATCACACTACCTATCTCATTAACAAGAAACATGTTTTTCTTATGATTTTCATCCAATGGCATGCAATCACACATGAAAATTGCCAAAGCTACACCTTTCTACTAGAAACTATCCAAATTATTAAAATTAAGCCCTCTATTACTATAATGGTTCATTAATAAGCAACTTTCAAATGCAAACTGTTCGATCAAAATAGTGAGAAGGATCGGCAAATAGTAATAAAAGCCTCAACTTATTTTCCCTTCAAAGTGCTGCACTTTTTCCCAATTTTCTTTTCATGCCACGTTCAAAAAACTCATCATAAGATTGTAAATTGATAATTGACATAGGCATGGATGGATTAAAAGATTGAGGGATAGGAGAACTAATAAAACCCCTAATTAGAGAATGTATAAAAGTTGAAGGACTACTTAGATGAACATCTGCATATGTTATTAGAAAAGTTTTCTTCTTCAAATGTTTCTCATAAGCATGAAGAAACCAATCATCGCTAATGTTAAGCATTTTAGAAGGATGCTATTCCTTCCCAAGCCAAACACCTTTAAATAAAGAGAAACAGTCAAATTTTCAATCAAAATACACAATATGAAAATTTTAAGAAAAGTAGGATATGCAAAACTATGGAAGCATCCAATAAATTCAAATTTAACATACGAAGTATCATATTTTAATCATTGGAAGAATAAACATCTAATAGCTAAGGTCTTAGGTTTTTTATTCTCTTTCTCCATCAAATAGGAAAATCAAATTCCCCTTCATTGGTAAACCAAAAACAAGTAAACGTCATCTACCATATAAATTTTGAAAAAGGAAATTTTCTAGTTCTTAATGCTTAATTTTAAGTTTTTCAAGAAAGATCGATTAGATCTTTAAATAAAACATGCCTATTTACTAGGTTGGTGGCTTGAGAAAGTACAAGAAAATAGGAAGTTTTCTAAAGAAGGTTTACTTTTTAAAACCTCGAACGATGGTCTCAAAATGAATAATGAAGAGCCAAACATTTAGAGTCAATTGTGTGGACCACATATTCAACCTATGAAGGATGACATAGTGAAAATGTGAAAATGGTAGGTTTAATCCCATTTTCAACATACAAGCATCATAGAATATGATGAAGGAAATAAGATCATAATTACACATTCTTTCATCATCTTGAACTGCAATGTATTGAATAATAGCTCAATTGAATTTGTCAAGAACATGATAGTCCCTTAACTCATCCAAAAACTCTTAATTTCTCCATCAATTTGATGCCATCTAATTCCTAACCTCGCTATTAATCTAATTAAACTCAGGGTAATTTGCATGAACTGGGCCAACCTCATTAACCCCGTTGTCTTCTTTTAATCGGTTAACCATGATAGCAATTAAAGGAAAAGGACAAATGACTGGAGAAACAAATCACAGGAACCTAGAACAAACTTTTATAGAAGAAAAAGGTGAGATAATGGATCTATGTCAAATGAATAATCAACGGATGAAGAAAGATGAAAAGAACAACTAAGATCAAATTAGAAGTCAGAGTCATTATGACTCTTGTAAAGTCCTGAGAAAATTTGGCAAGAATGACATATTAAAAAATGAAATGACATGTTAGAGAAGGGGGCGAATAATAACATTATTTAGATCAAATTCAACATGCTCGATTATATATAAACACCAATAATGCTCTACACTAAATCCCTAGGTGGCAAACTCGTCGTACAAATTAAGAATATCTGATTGGCCTAGTGGTCATACAAACATCACTATAATAGTAACTCAGGTATCTAATCAAACTCATAGTCATGTAAACATCACTATAATGGTAACCAGGATATTTGATCATCTTAATGGTTATGTAAACACCCTTATATAACAAAAACCAATGTTATTTAGCATGGGCTAGTAATTTTTTTTTTCAATTGAGTAACGGCCAAAGATATATTTCATATCTTTATTCGTTAGAATAGAAAAAAAAAGGCATGTAAATTAATTCAGAATATTTTTTGTAAGGCCCACCCTCACACTTTCCATCACCTTATCCAAGGCTCTAAATAATCAAAGGACTCACACTTAAGGGTGGAACATAAATAGTGTTAACGCTTGATCCATACTTAAGTATTTGCTTTTTTATTACTTTAATAGTTATTAAAATTATTTTTCAATTAATAAAATTTTTAATTACTTTTAATTTTCTAATTATGTAACATCTCCTTGTTAATAATAGTGAATAAAATTTAAATCTTATTATTAATTAGGTTAAATTATACTTTAAGTCCCTATAATTATTTTTTAAATGGATTGTCATAGTTTAAAAGTTTTAAATTAGGTATTTATATTTTTATTTAATTTTTAATTAGGTCACTATCATTAATCTGCTATCAATTTTAAATGACATGACAAATAATTTACTAATTGAACTTAAATTGGATTAACTCAATTATCACATAAGTATAGCAAATATAATCTAGATCTTAATACTTTCATGAATTTTTTAAATATATCCTATCCTTTCTTAAAATTTTGAATTAGGTCTTTAATAAACATAAGAAAGAAGAGAAAAAAAAAGAAAAAAAAGTATAATGATTCATTGATATTGAGGTGCATTAAAAATATATTAAATAATTAAAATAATTTAAATAATATTTTTAATAAATTGCTAATAATTTAGAATTTGATTAATTAAAAATACCACAACATTTAATAAAATTAAAATTTAAAATTTGTCATAAATTAAAATAAACTAAATACACATTAAGTAATTTAAATAAATAATGTACTCAAACTTTAAATAACATCAAATAATTTATTTATTTTTATGCTAAATAGTAAAATAATTTAATAAGTTAAAATATTAAAAAATTATTTTTATTATTTAATTTGATAAAATTATATATTTTTCATGCTAAATAATTTATTCATTTATTATGGATACTTAGTAGATCTAACCCATTTTATTAGTTATATGTTATTTCTTACCCTTAATTGTTACTAATAGCAAAACATATGGGTAGAGACCTAGGGTATGATTTTACCTACAAATAATATCATACAATCACACTATTGGCAATTAATATATTTAGATCAATATAAGTAAAATTCACTTACTACATTTATGTGTAAAAGTTGTTTAATTTCTTAAATAGTATTAAGACTTTTGAGAAAAAAAAAAAAGAGGCGAAATTACATTTCAAGTTCTATTAATTTTATGATTTTTTTTATCTAGGCACTTCTACTTTAAATTTTTTTTTGGAATTTCTAATTAAAAGCATCCTATAAATTCTCTACCTAAATATGTAAACATGAATTAAAGATAATCTTGTAAGAGATAACACCTATGCTTCAATAGTATTTGAGAAGCGTTTCTAAAATATAGTTATGAATAGAAATTAAAGAACAAACAATCTATAAACTTGTATTTGTTTTTGTAGAAAATGAATGATTTTAAAAAAAAGAGTAAAAAATAAAATTTCTTTACTTAATTATAAGATTGAAAATGGATGAAAGAGGGAAAAAAAAAAAGAAAGAGAGAGAGACTCACTAAAATACTTTCCTAGCACATATAGATAAAAAATGAGTGAGAAAAAATGATTGGATAGATTTTTTTCCTTTTGATTTTTCAATATAGAATTTAATATAAAAGATAAATAAATTTATCATTCAAATTAATTTAATTCTTTTTTTTTCAATTTTCTATCTAAACAAGCAAAGAAAAATTATTTTCTTTTTTTTCTTAATTTTTTTCCTTTCTTTCAAATTTAATCAATTGGATCATTGAACATAAAATATAAGAAGAATAAGATAAATCTAATAAACGTGCATGCATACAATTTGCATAAATAGTGAAAGGGCCTGAAATATTCACATTAAATGTTAAATGTTTAAGGATGCAAAATCAATTTTCTCCTTGGGGATTATTAGTAATTGTTATATTAGTGCTAAAGAGACCAAGTGTTGAAGCCATTGACATGACTAAAAAATAGTATATTTACATTAAAGATAAATAAATTATTTGTTCTTATTTAAAAATATTAGTACATTATTTATTCAAATTAATTAATGTGTATTTATTTTATTTTAATTTATAACATGTTCTAAACTTTAATTTTATTAAATTTTATAGTATTTTTAGTTAATAAAATTCTAAATTATCACTAGTTTATTGAAAATATTATTTAAATTATTTTATTTATTTAATATATATTTAATATATCTCAATATCAATGATATTAAATTTAAAATTTTAATTTAATTATTATAGTTTATTATTTTTTCTCTTCTTTCTTCCATTTAATAGGATCTAATTCAAAATTTTAAAAAAGAATAGGGATTTGTTTAAAAAATTTATGAAAAATATAAGAATATAAATTATATTTGTTGTATTTATGTAACACATTTAAGTTTTCATATTTTAAATTTAATCAATAAATCATTTGTCATGTCAATTAAAATTAACATTAAATTAATAGTAGCAATCCAATTAGAAATTAAATGAAAATATAAGTATTCAATTCAAGATTTTTAAACTATAAAAATTTATTTAAAAAGAATATATAAAAACCTAAAGTATAATATACTGTCCAAAATAAAATAAAATGTCTATCGTGGTCCGCAGAGGGCGTGTGAGGCATACATCTCTCTGGCATAGTTTAGTGATTGCATCATGTAGATACTTTTGTTGCCAAAAATCATGCAGATTCAAACGACGACGTTCTGGATATACACAATCTTGGAAAAACTGATGGAGCTTCATCTTACCTCAGCTCACCCAACTGAACTGAAATAAGCTCCAGAAACTCTGAGTTGAAGCGTCGAATCTTAAAGCAAATGGAGTTTATGAAAATTTCAAATTTGAGAGCCTCTTCGATACCCTTTTCCTCATTAACCACTACGAGAAGCTTCTATGGTGCTCCTTGCTTTCCCAGAAAAAATTCGCTTCCAGTTTGGTCCTTCCCATTTCATTATATGCTGAAGAAGTCTCGAATCCTTTGCACTCAGAGAAGAAAGTCGGAGTCTGAACCAGTTCTCAAACCCACTATTGTTGAAGAAATATCGATGGACGATGAAGAGGATAACCTGCTTGATGAATATGACTATGGTATGGTAAAGCTACACTGAATCAATTGCTCTTTTTTCTCCTGTTTAAACTTAAAATTTACATTTTTCTTTGAAATTGCTCTTTTTTTTCCCGCCAAAAACAATCAAATGGAGCTCTGGTAATTATATTGATCATCGGATTTTCCATACCATGTTCCTTTTTGTGTGCGGAAATCAAGGAGGAGGTTGTAGTATACTTTCAGCTAAATCAAGCGAAAAATATTTTTACTTCATATTATACGCCAACAATGCTGATGGAAATTCTTAATTGCATAGAGGCATCAGGTGATGATGTTGAAGAGGAGGGGGATGAGTATTATAAAGCGGAGGAATATGAAGATGGTGATGCTAAACTCTATGTAAGTTTTGTTAAAAAGTTATGATGTATTGCTTTTATGAATAGGAAATAGAGCTTTACTAAAGGTAGTGTTGTGGGAATCTTCACCTTTTAAAACGTTAAGTATTTTTATCATTGGATTGCCTTTCTTCAAATTTAATTAAAAATATGCATCTCAGTGCATTAAAGGCAGTCCAATGATGTGAAACCCAACCTTTTAGGAGGTGAAGCTCTCCATAGCACTACCCTTTACTGAAATTGATTTTGCATAATTGAATTTTGAAGGTTGGAGATGGGGCCGGAGGAGGTGGAATCTCCCTTGCTGGAACATGGTGGGATAAAAAGGCGTTGGCCATTGCTGAAGAGGTTACTGAATCTTTTGATGGTGACCTGCAAATATATGCCTTTAGAACATTGGTCAATTCCACCATTCAAGTACGTATTGAGAGGCTCACAAACAAGTAAGACATTTCTATGAGCATAGATTGACTAGGCCCTGATTACTATTGTATTTCACTACAGACAAAGAACCAAAAAGAAGGAAGGAATTGTGATGCATGTGTTAATTCAGTGATATGTTTTGTGAGGCTAAGAATCTTGATATTGTTTATAGATTTGAATGCCGTCGTGCAATGTTGAACAAACTAAGGTTTGTCTAGGAAATGGAGGGTTATCTTCCCTTTTCAGTTTATCTTTTCGGAGGATAACCCTTCTTTTTCTCTTAAGAAGCTACAGTCTTCCCCATTTAATCAGACTTCTAGGTATCACGTGACTTTCACCTTTTCTCTCTAGGAAATAAGAACAATTCTAAAGGATGTTCTCACATGTTTTTACTGCATTGAATGGGTGCATGACTTGCAACTCTAAGGGCAAACCTAGAAAATACTATGATTTAACACCATTGTTTATTATGCCAGCATTGTTAAAAATGAGACAGGCCATATAATGATCAATGATAACTATTGTATGTATAAATGAGATTGTTCCCAACTTTTTTTAACTCCTTGTTTGTATACAAATGGATGATATATAGGCATTTCTTGATGAACGGATTAGTTTAGTTTTTAGCTGCAAACAGATTCATGAGTATTAATAATCCGCATTTGTCACTTCCTCATGTATGCATTTCTTTCTCAACCAAATTGCTAAAGTTGCTATAATAGAATATATATGCTGAATTTTTTACTCCAACTTGCATACGTGATAGGTCTGGCTCCCCCAGTATGGAAGATATTGAAGCATTCTCTATAACCTATAGAGCAAGATTGGATGAAGCAGAAATTGCCAAATCTGTGCCTGATAATTTAAGTTTAGAGGTAATATTTCAAGTAATTAGCATTTGGTCATCCCTTAGGCTGAAAGATGTAACTCTTGAAACCTGCAATGAAGAACTGTATTCTAGGATGCAAACTGCAAATGATTAACATTGTCGTATTATCTACAACTGTGTTTTGAATTTAGCATCAATTGAACCCTTTGTTCCATTGTAGGAGCTAAGATCCCCCCCCCTTCGCCCCCCTTTTCCGCTAAATCAGCTGAACTGAAACACAATTATCAATTTTGATATGTGAAGCATGAGTACTTCAAAATCATAGGTGTATCCGTAGGGTGTACATATCGAGTATTATTATGCCTTGCATACTTTATGGGAAGTATCAGGTACGTATTTATTTAAAATATAAAAATTGAAAATTGGGTACCTGAAGAGTACATACCAGGTACATATTTCTTTTGATAAATGAGAGTCAAAAAAAATATTTTTCTGGTAATGATCATGAGATAAATTATGAAACTTATCCTTAGAAATTTAAAGATATTCCTTGTTTTGCTTTTAATTTTTATATTTTAGTAGTATCTTTATAAATTATAACAATTTCTATGGTAATTTCATGATGGTTCATGTTATGTTCGTAATATTATTATTAGTTTTTGGAATGTTTGTTTAATTGCATATGTAAAAAATATATTTTTAAATTTTATATTGTATATTTTCCCATGCCCGTATACTAATTTTTGTGAAAGATGTCGTGCCAACGTACCGACATCGTATCCATACTTGTACAACATTGTTTCTGATACCATTGGATCTAAGGGATATATATGTTCCTTCAGGTGTCTTCTCCAGGAGTTGAGAGAGTAGTTCGGATTCCAAATGATCTGGATCGATTCAAGGAACGGGCTATGTATGTGAAATATGTCAGGAATGATGGTGCAAATGATTCGCCTGCAGAAAATGATGGGGTGTTTAGGCTTGTATCTTTTGACATGGAAACGGAATGTTGCACTTGGGGTTTAGCAGACGTGAGAGAAAATAGAGAGAAAGCAGGAAAAGGAAGACCGCTGAGCAAAAAGCAAAGAGAATGGCGGTTGAATACTCCCTTCAATTCCTTACGTCTGGTGAGGCTGTATTCTGAATGTTAAATGTGTATGTTACTATGTATGTATGTATTATTCATATGTATACGTTTATAGGAACTCTAAATTAGATATATTCATATTGATATATGGAATATGCATAGACTAGTATTTTTTTTAAAAAAATAAATAAATAGATGTATTTATGGCTTAATATAATATTGATTCGTCAAAATATAAATTATTTGATTCAATTTTGGTTTTCCTTATGTAAAATTAAATATATTTTAACCTTTTTAGATATTTAATTAGATCAATGTGGCTCGTGCTGTTACTATTTCATCAATGGGCTGGAAGTTTTATTTTCATCATGACATTTCATTGTTGACTGTTACATGCCACCGTGGGAGTCCATTTGGAACAAGGGTAATGTTATTTGGAATAAGAGAAATGTTATGGGAAGCTGGATTTTGTAAGAAATTGAATTTTTTTAATTATTGAATTATATTTAATACATTAAAATTTGTATTTTTAATTTTAATTTACTTGTTTTGAGATTCTAGGAGGAAAAAAAGTAATCTAATAATGTAATACTCAAAATTTTAAGAGATCGAGATCTCTTAGCATTACCCTTGGCAAGACAAAAGAATTAGTAAGCATGAAAATGAACGGAAGAAGGAGAGACAGAACAAAACTATGAGTGGGAAGGAGCAGGAGGAGAAGAGGTGAATCACAAGTGCGGGGGCGTTGAATTAAAAAAGAAGAGAATAAAAATCGTTTAGAGAGTTAAAAAAAAAAGAAAAGAAAAAGGAAAAGAGAATGTTATCTAAACCATTCTGCTAGCAAGTAAACTGAAGGGTAATGGCAGGATGAAATTATGTTTAATTAAACATTTATGAAAAATAAAATAAATTATTTTAAATAAGGGATTAAAATTGAGCAAGTTGTATTTTACAAGATAAATATACATTTGACCTTGTATTTATCTCTTGATTGATTGATTACCAAGATTATGAGACGAAGACTAAGCTCATGGCATTGGTACCTTAATCAGTTGGAAACAAAAAAATAAAAACAAAAAAAATCATTGATTCACCTTGAAATGGAAGGTTGATACTGCATTGGATCACCCTACGTTAAGAATGAGTAAACATGTGAAGGAAAATTTTATTTCAACCCTTGATTAATCACATATCGAGGCCAAAAAAAAAAAAAAATGAATTAGTGAAAGTAAAATTTAGGCTTGAGTGGTGATCCATTATCTAAACTACAATTATTTTTTTGTGAATTAGGATTGGTAATGAGTTGAGTCAAACTAAGTTATTGATTAATCACTTAGTCATTTTATTTCAACCCTTAGTGATTAATCACACTAAGTTAAGAATGAGCAAACATGTGAAGGAGAATTTTATTTCAACCCTTAGTTATTGATTAATCACATATTGAGGCAAAAAAAAATGAATTAGTGAAAGTAAAATATGGGCTTGAGTGGTGATCCATTATCTAAGCTACAATTATTTTTTTTGTGAATTAGGATTGGTAATGAGTTGAGTCAAATTAAGTTGGACTTAATTTAGATTCAGTTTGATCTAATATTATTCAACTCATGGTTTAGCTTAAATTCAATTCAAGCTAAATTTTTTGTCTTAAGCTAGACTCAAATTGAATTTATAATTAGCTTGACTCGATTTGATAAACTCAAATTAGTATCCAAAAAAATTAAAGTGGACTAAATGATTTAACCAAAAAAACTTGTGAATTAGACACATATTTGGCCTAACTTATTAATAAAACTAGAAGTTTTAAACTCATAAAAAATATTGAACTGATATTAAATTGAATAATAGGTATGAACTGGTCATTATTTCATAATTCTTATAACTTTAAAGTTTTGTATTATCACTTCTATTTTATGGTAAGATATTTGCAACTGCCTTTTACAATATTCAATATGGGCATTCATTTTTAGAGTTTTCATACTTTCCTACCTCCTTTTAAATGATATTCTTAAATTATATTTACCTTAATCATACAATTGATTTCAAAATAAGAATGATATTAACAATATTTATCATTAACTCTATTTATTATTTTATTTTAATTATAATTTAAATTCAAATTTAAATATTATATTATAATTATTATTACTATTTTTTATAACAAATATTTAATTTAAAATACATATTATAAAAGAATTTCTAATTAATATATATAAACATATTAATTAATCTTAAATTATATATATATATATATATATATATATATATATATATATATATATATATATATATATATTATTTGAGCTAACTTATGAGCTAAATATTTCTAAGCTTAAGCTCGATTCATTTAATATATGAATCAAATTATTTAACTCGTCTATCAGTTATTTGGTTCATGTGCTTAACTCATTGAGCTTCAAGCATCTTATGATCTGGCTCAATTTATTTCCAGCTTTAATATAAATAATGAATTAGAATTTATTAGCCCTAAGGTTTTATGTAATAATTTTTTATGATGACAAATAAATGTTATAATAGAATTGCATATTTTTATATCAAAGTATTATAACATCTTCAATAAACATGCTATATTATGATTGCAATACCAATGCTTGATTATGTGATAAAAGAATTATATTTTATACAAGCTTTAATATAAATAATGAATTAGAATTTGTTAGTTCTAAAGTTTTATGTGATGAGTTTTGATGATGACAAATGAATGTTACAATAGAATTGCATGTTTTTATATCAAATTATTATAACATCTTCAATAAACATGGAAGAAGTTTTAATAGACATATTATGTTATGATTGGTCAAGATACATGATATGATGATTATGCATGTTGTGCTAATTTGTTATATATATGAATCTTGTATATTAATATCTTAACAAATTAGATTAGACTAACTATATACATGGTTTGTAAAGTTTATGTCTATTATATAGGAAAGTCTAAAAGGAAAATAAGAATCAGTATTGAAGTAAAGAAATGGAAGGTCATATTATGCTCAACTTAAGAACAAGGAAGAAGGTCAAGAAATAAGATATGATCCAAGTATTGAATGATGACAAGATTCAAGCTTGGAAGCATTAAGAAGAGCCTAAAGACATCATTGGTATAGTTTTTCATTTTAGGCTTAGACTTTCTTGTAAAATAGAGTGTTTCATGATATAGAACTTAAACATATTTTTATAATCTTAGCTTGATCAAATTGCTTTGAAAAGATAGCTCACAATCATATTTTTACAAGATAGCCTATGGGGACACTTCAAAAATTAATGAGATATGAAGTCCTTTCAATCTTGATCTTTAGTCACTTTTGATCATATCTTACAAAATATTTGTAATTTGATTGTCAATTTTTTTTTGCATGAAAATAGATTGAAATAGCTTTTTATGGATATATCATTTGCATAAAATGATTAATATATAAAAGAGTTATGATTTTTTCAATTTGAGTCTATGAATTAGTTTTCTGCATCCCAGTCTTTTGTGACTTTGCTCATTATTTTGATTATATCTCAAAAACCATGAATTATATGAGCATGAAATTATTTTTAATGAAAGTAAATTTAAAGAGCTTTCCATGGATAGGTCATTTGCTTAAAATGATCAAGATATGAAAGATATATGAATTTTACAAGTTAAGTTTCAAAATTAAATTTTTATAATTTACTGTTTCTGACCTTTGCTCATTATTTCAATCATATATAAAAAATTACATTAGATATAAGCATGAAACTGGTCCCATTTGAAATTAGACTCAAATATCTTTCCAAAGATAGGTCATTTGCTCAAAACACACTTAAAATGAAGAAATTATGACCTTTTAAAGTTGAATATGCAAGTCTATCTTCAGGAATCAATCAACCAATCGATTCTAACTATTTTAGTGCACGTATAATGGCTAGTAACAACTAGTTTTTCATTGTCTACCACCTCAAATGGGTATAATACTCTATGAACTTCCTATATAAGTTAAGAAATATCAAATACAATTAAGAGAGAGCCTAAACTTCATCTTATAACATTATTTTACTTTTTCTTTCATCAAATTATGATTTGAGCTCTTTGTCGTGAAATTTCTCTATTCTAGGAGCTTTATTTATTTCATCCACTCTATAAAAGAGTTTATTTGAGTTTTTATTCATTATATATCATCTTTTAATTGTAAAAAGTGAGATATCTCTTGGAAATTCATTGAGAGGGTGAAACATCCCTTATAAAGAGAGAATTGCTCAAGGAAGAGTAAAAACTTGTAAAGAGGCTTTTTCAAGTGCTTGATTAAAACTTGAAGGGATAGTAGATTGAAACAAAAGCTTGAAAATTTTGGAGAGTGGATGTACACCTTAAAGAGGATATTCAAGGGAAGAACCATTATAAATTCTTATTTTGATCTTTTTACCTTTACTCTATTTACATTTATTTATATATTCTATTTTTCTTGATCACTTGCTCTATTTTGCTATAGTTATTTACTGGATATCTTATGCTATAATACTTATGTTATTACTTGGATAATTGAATGGTTGAAAGAAGAATGTTTCAATATTGATTTTAATGACAAAATTCAAGCTTAGAAGCATTAAGAAGAGCTTAAAGACTTCATTAGTATAATTTTTCATTTTAGGCTTAGATTTTCTTGTAAAATAAAGTATTTCATGATATAAAACTTAAATATATTTTTATAATCTTAGCTTGATCAAAATATTTTGAAAAGATAGCTCACAATCATGTTTTTACAAGATATCCTATGAGGACACTTCAAAAACTAATGAGATATGAAGTTTTGATCTTTTTAATTTTGATCTTTAGTCATTCTTTTGATAATATCTTACAAAATATTTGATATTTAATTGTTAAACTTTTTCTGCATAAAAATAGACTCAAATAGCTTTCCATGGACATATCATTTGCTTAAAATGATTAATATATGAAAAAGTTATAATTTTTTCAATTTGAGTCTATAAATAAGTTTTCTACATTCCAGTCTTTTGTGACCTTTGCTCATTGTTTTAATCATATCTCAAAAACCACGAACTATATGAGCATGAAATTATTTTTATATGAAAATAAACTCAAAAAAATTTTCAAGAACAGGTTATTTGCTTAAAATGATTAAGATATGAAAGATTTATGAATTTTACAAGTTAAGTTTCAAAATCAGATTTTTACAATTCACTATTTCTGACCTTTGTTCATTATTTCAATCATATATAAAAAAACTTACATTAGATATGAGCATGAAATTGATTCCATCTGAAATTAGACTCAAATAGATTTTCAAACATAGGTTATTCGCTTAAAATGCACTTAAAGTGAAGAAGTTATGACCTTTTAAAGTTGAATATGCAATTCTATCTTCGGGAATCTATTGACCAATCGATTCTAGACAAGCAGAAACAAAAGTTACTCATTAGAATCAATTGACCAATTGATTCTAACTATTTTAGTGCATGTATAATTGCTAGCAATAGCTAATTTTTCATTGTTAACCACCTCAAATGAGTATAATACTCCATGGACTTTCTATATACATTAAGAAATATTAAATACAATTAAAAGAGAGCTTAAACTTTATCTTATAACATCATTTTACGTCTTCTTTCATCAAATTATGATTTAAGCTCTTTGTTGTAAAATTTCTCTAGTCTAAGAGCTTTATTTGTTTCATTCACTCTATAAGAAAGTTTATTTGAGTTGTTATTCATTATATATCATCTTTTAATTGTAAAAAGTGAGATATCTCTTGAAAATTCATTGTGAGGGTGAAACATATCTTGTAAAGAGAGAATTGCTTGAGGAAGAGCAAAAATTTGTAAAAAGACTTTTTCAAATGCTCGGTTAAAACTTGAAGGGATAGTGGATTGAAACACAAGCTTGAAAAGCTTGGAGAGTGGATGTGCACCTTGAAGATAAGAGAAGAACCATTATAAATTCTTGTTTTGATCTCTTTACCCTTACTTTATTTACATTTATTTATATACTCTATTTTTCTTGATCATTTGCTCTATTTTGTTGTAGTTATTTATTGGATATCCTATGCTATAATGCTTATGTTATTGCTTGGATAATTGAATGGTTGAAAGAAAAATCCCTCAATATTGATTTTGATGGTTGAATGATTGAATGGTTGAAGACAAATCCATTTATCTAAAGTGCCTTTTGATTATTTATTTATATATAGTTGAATGAGTGGTTTTGTATAAGTGCATTAAATTGCTATATGTTGTGTACAAATCTCTTTATTTAGATTATCTTGAATTTATTTCTTGATAATTTGTTTATATATAGTTGAATAAATTAATTTGCACTAATCCTTTGAATTGTTATATCTTGAGTGCAAGCATCTTTATAAAGCTTTTTTGGAATTGCTTAGATTAAAATTATTCTCATGATTTCCTAAAATCAAAGGTATTTTAAAGAAAATTTCAAAAATAATAAAAGTTTTAAAAAGACTCAATTTACCCTCTTTCTTGGGTGTAGATTACCAAGTCCTACAAAATTATTTTTATGGAAAATATTAAGCTTTTAATGCTAAATGAGAATTAAAATTGTGAGGCTTCAAAAAGCATCATATTACATGATTATTTAATATTTTAATGGAAGCCAAAATTATAAGAGAATTTTTCATAAATAATAGTAGCAATTCATATGTAGAAATTCTTATGTGTAATGCATCAAATTAGTTGAAATAACTTTCTAAATAACAAACCAAACAACTTTATATTAGTGGATAATTTTTAAAAATTAATTAATTAATATATGTGTGTTAAATAACTAATTATTAATATAACACATAAAAAGTATAAAAATTTTTTTCTTTCAAATAATAAATGGAACCCAAACTATTCTTTTTCATGCCTATGCAAATGAGTTTCTTAGTAATGAATTTGGTAATAATATCAACAAGATATATTTACATATATGATAGAAAGTTGCAACCTTAACTATTATTTCTCATTCCCATATTATTTAGGCAATAGCAATAGGTAGTGCATAAACTAATAAAGAATTTCCCCTTAAAATAAGCAATTGGCCATTTTTTTTATCTTTTGATAAATTTTTTCTACCTAAACATTTTCACTCACACCAAATTTTAGCACCATTTTCATCCACTTTTACTCAAAGTCATCGATGTTATAGTTATTTACCAAGCATGATCTGAAAGTTAAAAGTATAATTCACATCATTAATATTACTTTGTGCATTCTTTTGAAGGTCCCAAGCACATATCTTATTTGTGGCATCTAGTAAAACATGTTTGATGGCCTTCATTATTGCTTTATCATTATTAGTGACTACTAAAATAGGTTTCTTGTTATTCATTACTTCAACCAAAACTTTCAAGACCCACTTCTATGTTACTTCTTCCTCATCAACAATTAATGCATAGGCAAATTGTATAGTTTGCTTATGATCTTTTAAAAGAAAAAATCACAAATGGCTTATTCTATTTGTTCATTTTGTAAGTAATGTCAAATGCTAATACATCCTTTGCCTCAAGGAACTCTATCAAGCTAAAAGAAATGTTTAAAATGCTCATAAACATTTGTTTTGTACTTCATAAAGAACAATATATCATCCTTAGTCATTCTCTTAAAGTAATTGCAAGCCACTGTTGCATCCATATCCATTGTTAAACCCATCCTTACCTTAAAAATATGATTATACATGTCTTTGATATTAAATACAACATTTCCATAGCCACTAAAACAACTAACAATTAATCTCATTATGTGACAAGGCTTTATCTTGTGAGAAATCATGCTATTTATTAAGGCTTTATCAGGTTTAGAAATATGCCTATTAGATCGAAATATAATTATATATATTTGCAACCTGTGAGATCATGTATATGATCTTCAACAGAATTATGCACATAGCATTTATAATTCATTTTTTAAAATGAATTTATAATTGGGCTTTACAATGGCATCTTATAATTGCCATATGCTATCTTTTCCTATCATTATTCTTTATATACTTCTTAGACTTATGCCATTCGGAGTCACATATATTCTTGTGTTGAATCATATTATTTTTCTTATTTTAACCATGATCACCCAGTTTAACTAATAAACATATCATAAAGGCATACTTACTATAAAAGGTTTAGGCATCAACTTCACTATCAAACTCCTTTCCCATTATATCTTGCTCTATTAAGTTACAAATCATTTGATCTACTACAATATCATTTTTTTGATCGCTCTCATCATAATTCACATTCCTATGTATGTATCTTTCTTTAGTCATATTGCACACTTTCAAACTTAGTTAAATTTCCAACACAAGCAACGATCACTCTATAACATCCAAGTAAAATTAAGACAACAATGCAAGCTAACAATACATTAACTACTAATGCAAAAACAATTGATAACAAAAAGAGCAAAGTCATGACATATATATATAATTTTCTAATATTGCATTAATTTTTTATTTAAAAACTACTAATTTCTTATATTCTAATCTACATTACACAATATGAAATCAAAATAAAAATGTGAGTTAACAACACATCAACTATCGATACAAAAAAGGCCAAATCATTATACATAAAAAAACTTTTTAATATTATATTATTTTTATTTTACTTTTGCAATGAACACTAGTTTCTCATATTTTAATCTACACCATGAACAACAATTGTCATTGCAATAGCAAATAAAATCAAGATAACATGCAAACCAACAATACATTAACTACTAATACAAAAAAATATCATAAAAGAAAACAAAAGAAAAATCATTATGTCTAAAAAATAAAATTTTTAATATTACATTAAGTTTCTTTTTATTTTTATTTAAAAACACTAATTTCTCTTTTATTACCCCAAATTCATAATTTGCTACCAATATAAAAAACAATAACAAAAAAAGCCAAATCATTATATAAAAAATATAAAATTTTCAATATTACATCAATTTTATTTTTTTTAAGTAAAAAAAAAAGCTACTTTCTCTTTAATTACTAAAAATTTTTAGAACTCATATTTTAATCTACACTACATCAATGAATAAAAGTGGTGTATCATTGCAAATCAAAATGAGATAAAGTAAAAGTAAGATAACAATTACTTACAAATGGAATGAGAAACAAATTATCAAAAGCTAACAAAAAGGGTTTTATGGAAATGAAGATAGATTCCAAATAAATAACAAGAAAGAAGTTTTACTTAGCATTAGTTAAATCTATCAAAATAAGGTGTTAGAAAAATAAATTGAAAATTATTTTTTTATTTCTTCGTAACATGTAACAAAAAGGAAGGCCAACTTTTTCATATTTTGTAACAAAAGGAAGGTCAAGCCGAAATACATATTAAAGAAAGAGCTTTTGAAAGACATTAAGTAAGGTTTTCCAATTTGTCAAAAAAAATTTTAATGGGTTTGAACTAATAAAGTTGGATTGAATTTGAACAAAAACAAGTTTTTAAACCCATATATTGCTTAATCTATGAACTACCTAAGCTCGTGACACATAGGGCAAATTTTGTAATTCTTTTATACATATTTATCTAATGATAGAAGAAAAATTTATTGATTGAAGGGTTAAAGAAAAGTCACATATAAAGTTTCTATTTGTCTTTCAATTTTGGTACTTGTACTTAGAGTTTTCACTTTTGGTATAAAAGAACTCACCTTACAAACTTAGAATGACTAGATGATAAAGTACATTACAGTTATAAAGTTGTATGAATGAATTGGATTCTTCTTCCTCCCCTTTTTGGCTTCAAGTATATGATTATCTCTAGAAAATTTTAATATAAAAAATGTTAAAGTATTTGGGTGAAGACTTAGAAAGTTATAGTAGTAAATGATCTTTTAAAGGGTTAATGCTTAAACAAAGACTAGCTAAAGATGCATGTTCAAATGAATATTTTTGCTTCTTGACCCTTAGGTTTTTGGCTTCCTTGACATAATTTGAATCAAGCAAAGGCTTCCATCAAATATGAAAAATTTAGAGATTGTTGTTATAATATGAGTTAAAGAAAGTCTAATCATAACCTTTTCATGGTTATGACTAACATGAAATTTGATTTACTAACTTCCATTAGCTTATACTAACCAAAATTCTAATTAAGCAAAAATAAAAGTATTTTTCAAATAATAATTCATAATTAATTATATTATGAAATATCAACATAGTTTTGTTCTCTAAAAAAAAGGAGTTAGACCTATTTATAATTCTTAAGATAAGTTGGTTTAACTAACACCTCTTAATAAAATAATTAACACTTATAATATACCCTTTTAACCATCTATGGATGATCAAGGCCCTCTAAGAAGAGGTTCATAGTGTACATATTTAATTACAATAAAATTTTATATATTGCCTATTTCCAAATAGGAAAGATCTTGAAGAATTTTCCTTCACTTCATGGTGGTGGTGGTGGAGGTGGAAGCACATTAATATGAGGATTTATACATTTAAAATATGGAGGGTAAATTTGGGGTTTAATGAACAAATATTTTAATGGAAAGAAAATAGACACAATTAAAAGTCTTGTTAGCTTGATCACCCTCCTTTAACCTTATTTGTATATCATATGCTCAGGCAAAGCAAAATCATTAACGGCGTCATACCATCCACATGAGCATAACACTCTCATTTTCATAATTTATACAATTCAATCAAACATTTCAATATCAATCAATAAAAGTTTAATAGGAAAGTAAATTTTCTTATGACTCCTTTCATTCTTATCTTTCACAAGCTCATTCTTGTCCCTTCAAATCATACTATCCCTAATAGGCAATTATTGAATTTGGTGTTCAAGTCATAAGAGTCATTCATTCACCTTATCACAATTCTCAATGTATAAACACATTAATAGCAATCTTTTTTTTCAGTAAACTGAAGTCACATTAATCATTTCACACATGGAAACATAGTTGTAGCCCTATTATGGCATTTCCAAACTTTATTATCCATCATTAAATTATAATCATCATATTTAAAGTTCTTATAATTAATTTATTCTTAATTTGATTATCTTTTCTTTCTTAATTCTTTATTGTTTATAATTGCATAGATGATCATCTAACTTAGATCCATTAGTTAATTGTCTATTGCATTCTTAGCTAAATAACTAATTGTGATTAACTTTGCTTGTACAATTGATATGATTGACTGTTGCAAGCAGCAATTAGGTGTGCATGATTTTCATTTGTAAAATTATTGAATGTTTAAGAGAAACAAGGAATGAATTGAGCAATTTTCATTTGTAAAGTTGTTGATTCAGTATTAGCCATGTTCTGGATGCTTAATATTATTACTAATTAAATTTAGGTACTTGAGTTGAATTGAATCAATAGTAAGAAATTAATTTAAATGCTTATTCTAAAGTAATTGACAATGACTATTACTAGCTTGAAGATAATTCTTGGCCAAATAATTCATTTGGTGCATGTGATAAATTGAAGAATTAAGAGTTTGAATGTCTCTTGAATAAAAACTTTTATTATTGTAATTCTTATTTCATTCATTTCTTTTAATTTTTATTTAGCTTAACTGCTTATACAACCCCTACTTTTTATTTTTCTGCAATTGAATTGATTCATTGGTTCTTTACGTCTGACATGATCTCATCAATACTACAATTTCCTGTTGGAATGATATTATTAATTTTGGAGTTATCAACTCGCATCACATGTAAATTTGTGTAATATTTTTTGTCATTTTAATAATTTAATTATTTAAGAAATAAACTAAAGGTACATTAAGATTTCATTATATATGAAGAAGGAACAAAAGAATAGTACTATATTGAATATATATATATATCAACTTGTTTTTTTAGTTTGATATTGCTTAAATGAATTATGCGTGACTTTTAACCTATTATGTATGATTTGTAGTCCCTATCCCATTACGTCCTGTCTTGCATTGAAATTTAACAAACATTGTTTCATTTTCACTTAGTAATATATAATATATTTTAAAGAAAAGTATTTAAGTATTTAAATTTTATATTTATGAATTTATTATATTTTATACATATCAAATATTATAAATAATTTCATGATAGATGAGCATCTTAAATATCATAAATATTGCGAATCTATTATTATACATTATGTTGATTATATATGCTTTTTAGTCCCCACCATATCGCATCTTACCTTGCACCAAACTTTTAAAAATATTATTTTATTTTTAATTTGTAATATACAATACATTCTAAATAAAAATACTTAAGAATTTTCAAATTTTATACTTACGAATTTATTAAATTTTATATGCCATAAGATATCGTAAATAACTACATGGTGGATGTGTATTTTGAGATAAAGAATTTAAATTAATTATTGATTATATGTGAATTATAGAACTTTATTTGAGTTTGAAATTACTTAATAATTACATATGAATTTGTAACATATTTTTCTTTTAGCTCTTTCAATTTTTATTTTCCTATGGAACTTATTGCCTCATGGGATATAGAGGTGAAGTAAATTTCGTCTTCAATAATGAAGAGGCAAATTAATATTGTATCTCTATGAGACAAGAAAAACTTAATTTACACCTGTCGTATACCATTGGCATCCCTAGTTTAATTCGGGTAATGGTTTGATTTTTGCGTTTGTTCTGTTGTAGATGTCTGCTTTAGTCTTGTCACTTATGGGTTCTTCCTTTTTCCCCTCCCTGGTGTTGTGCTCTCCTAGTTTGGGTTTGCTTTTGTTTTCTGTGTGTTCTGTCTCTTGCTGGTGCTTTTCTTACTGTCTTTGGTTGTTCGGATTGTATCTTGTAAGGCCAAAACAATAAAACAGGTCAATGGCAAATTGAATAATTAATCTGAATTATTGTGTAATAGCGGGGCAAATACAAAATTAAGGAACTACTTCTTGTAAGATGAGATCGTGATTTTTCTTACAGGTTCTTTGGTTTGCCTACTTCAATTGATTTAATTCCTTTCTTTTATCGCAAAAAGACAAAAAGAAAGCCAAATGTAGGCTATGGTTTCTGTTCGTTATATTTACATTTATAAGATGTATTGCGTTATACAAAGTTACAAATTGTACAATTTATTCATTTATTATGAGCAAATTATATATACTATTCTACAATTATTCTTTGAGTGTAGAATTAATTCTTCTATTATTCTTTGAGTACAGAATATTTATTTTTTTAATTCTGCTCATTTTATGCCTTTTTTTTTTTAATTTTCCTATTCTCTCGTAAAGAAATTGAATTCTTTTATGAGTCTTACATACTTTGTAGAGATTGGGGTACTCCTACTTTCAATTTTTTTTTTGTGTCGTTTATGAAAACTAAACTTACGGCACTCACTTGAATTTTTCCTTTTTCAACAGAAAAATCAGCATTGCTTTCCTAATCAAGTTTAGAAATTATAGCTCTAATGATGCCAGATGATAATATGTGAATCAATTTAATTCATTAATTAAATATAAGTTAATTTATGCTGCATTTTAGCAAAATAACTTAATTTATAATTTATTAATTTAGTCAATAAACTATAAGCTAATTTTTAAAAGTATTTAGTGTACTAACTTATTAAAAAATATATTCTAATTTAATAAGTTATTATAAGTAACTTATAATTGATAAATTATAATTTATCAGCTTATTTTTAAAATCTGTCCTTTTTTAACTAATTAACATTATATGCCCTTAATTATACTTTAAGTAAGAATATTCTTATTTTAAATAGTAAATAAATAAATAATAAGTACATAAATATGTAATGATGAAAATAAAATTAATCAAACTTTAAATAATTATTTATAATTTTAAAATATTTATTTTATCAATATAAATTCATTTTAAAATAAATATAAATTAAGTTGATCTATATATCTGTTTATATTAATATTTTTTATATCACTTTAATTTTTAATTAATTTAATAATTAATTTTATTAAATATTTCTAATGCAATCAGTTAATTTATTAATTATCAACTAACAAACTATAATTTAACTTATCAATTATTTGCAAAAAAATGATTTTAAACTTGAATTTCATTAACTTTTCTCTTATCATTCTCATTAATATTATTAATTTATTATTTTTATTTTTAAACTAGTAATTTGACCTGTGTAACAATTAATTACTAACAGTTTTATTGATTATATAGTAATTATGAGCCGGAGCTGTGAGTTAAAAACTTAAAATATAGCAATTTTGTTGGTAGTACGTTAAATTCGTTGCATTGAGTGTAATTTTCAACGTTAACATCTCCCCCTATGCATAAATACATTCCATAGCGGACAAATGGTGAAACAGCGGGAAACACGAGAGATTATCATTTGACACCTTTTGCGTCCGTGGACTACTATGCTTGCCAATCTATTGTCGGGTAATAATAATAATAATAATAATAATAATAATAAGTCAAAAGTTGTTAAATTAGTAAAATTTCACCGTCTAGAATTACAAAGTACACGTCCCTTTGCCCTTGTTT
Organism: Sindora glabra; assembly: GCA_020226215.1. Taxonomy (NCBI): domain Eukaryota; kingdom Viridiplantae; phylum Streptophyta; class Magnoliopsida; order Fabales; family Fabaceae; genus Sindora; species Sindora glabra. Next base: position 52,191,795 of record CM035227.1, on the reverse strand, counting down.
GATATACAATTTCTTTTAAAAAAATTACAAATAACGATAAGACATGAGTCAAACAAGAAAATGATGACGTAACATCATTATTGATAAAGATAAGGTTAAAACAAAGCGTATTGTCCATATATCAATTGAATTTTATCATAGACATATCAATCAATGTGCTTTCTATGTTATCTATGGGGTTCCAAACTCATGGGTATGTGACTAAATTGGAGTCATTAGATTAGCGAAGCCATTAAGTTGGTCAATTCATCTAATGATTCCAATTTAATCACATACTCATGGATTTGAAACCCCCATGGGTAATATAGGATCCCCCATCAATTGAACATTTAATATCATCGTTGATAAAGATGTAACATTATTTTCTAAAATTAATTACAAATAACGATAAGACAGACGGGGAAATGTAGATATACATCATTGTCGATAAAGATAAGATTAAAATTAAGTGTATGAAAGGAACTTTATAGGTGATCAGAATTCTAACATTTACAATTTTATATGGATGGTTATGATCAAAATAGAAAATTATTCATCTTTATTATTAATACGTTACGTTATTTTTAATTATATTTTAATTTTTTATAACAATAAAAGTGATAATATATTTAGAATGTATTTGATGGATATAATAATGCAGAATATGATCAATAAATATAATAATACAATATAAAATAAAAATAAATAAATATAATATTATTAAGTGTTTGATAAGCAGTCATATAAATAATTTGATAACATAAACTTATAATATTATGTATTTGTTATCTAATATATATACAACATGATAATATTAAAAACTTGATTTACATAGAATTAGCTTTGTTTTAAAAATAATTTACATCACATTTATTTTTTAGCATCTGATGATTATAAATTTTTAACTTTTTATTATTAATCACTCTATTAATAATAATTCATATATTTATTTTATTTTATCTATTTTATATTAAACAAAAAATGTTGATATTTTTAAGGATAAAATATTGTAATGCTAAATTAGGTTAAATAATAATTATTAACAAAGATAGATTAGTATAAATAAGTTAAGAGTAAATTAAGAGAGATAAATTTTATTCCTATTATAATAGGTTTACAGGGAGTATATTAATTTATCTTATATTAATTGTATAAAGCAAATTAACTAAATTATATTATACTACTTTCTATAAAGCTCTAACGTTTGATAAAATATGATAATATTTACTTATATTACCATGTATCTTTTATACGTTACAACATATGGACCCTCAACTTATATATGTAAAATCTTGGGTTCAAATTCCAAACATACCAAAAATAAAATCTTTAAAGTAATAACTATATTACTAAAGTGTCACATAATTATGCTTTGATTTTAATCATTAATATAAAATTTTTTAATCATAGATTCTATTTATTTATTATTTTTTAAAAATAAAATTTTATTTTGTATTTAAAAAAAATAAAAAACTTATTTTTAGAATCTATTTTTAAAAATCATTCTTCAAATGTATAATTTCAAAGTAGAAAGACAGAAATAAGTTTTATATGTTTTCTTAACTTGTTTTCTTATTTTTTTATATTAATTTTATAATTATATAAATATTTTTATTTACAATATTAAACACCCTCTAATATTTATTTTTCTTCGATTCAAAAATAATTTTGATGAAAAAATAATTTTTAAAAATAATTTCTGAAAATATATATAAAAAAAAAATCAAATCTGGCCTATAGTCACTCTTTTCACCTTCATATAAAATTAAAGCTCACACTTGATAAGTTAGTGTATTGCCCAACAACTTATAACCGATTGCCTTTATAAAGTAATTTAAAAAGAGAAAATTTTCTTCTAACAAAGTTGAAATACTTAAAAATTATAATGTTAACACATCCACACACATTTGAAGTGAAAAAAATACAAAAATATCAGTATTTTAATATATTAAATTAATTTTAATAATTATTAATAAAAATAATTTTCTTTATTGTCTCCCTAGAACTAAATTTGTTGAACCCTTCACCGGTGAAAGAGAGGATTAATGTCATCTTATTCACCGACTCCCCGTTAACAATATTGGCAAACTTCCCGTCTTTATTTTGCAAAATCTTACTTATATATTAAAAAATATTTCAAGAAATTTCTCTATTTATTCAAAATTACATAAAATATATTCTAGAATATTTACATTGTTAGTAATATTTTTATATCAATATTTCTTTAAATATTTTTATGAGAAAATAAATATTTAACATTTTTATATCATGAAAATATTTTAATATTATCAAATTACACCCTTCCAATTTTTTTCATTTCACTATTATCTATCATTACTATTATCTATCATTGTGGATTTAGTTTTCATTATTTGTTGCTACTTATTATCGTTAACCAATGCTTATAGCTATTCATTGTCATTAATCATCATCTGCTATCATATATTATTATTGATTACTATCTATTGTCTCTCATCTTTATTAACCATCACCATTATTATTTACCACCATTGATTGCAGTATACCATCATTGCCCATTACCACTAAATGCCATTGGGTTCTCAATTATTGATGAAATATATTTTTTAATTTATAAATATTTTTAAAATATATAAAATAATTTAAATATAATATTATAAAAATTATAAAAATTATTTTAATTGAACCAAACATTCATGAGAATTATATTATTAGGAATTTCGTTCCTAAGAGTATTATCGAAATTTATAATTCACGGATAAAACAAGCCTTAAAATGAATGTTAGTGGTTTTTTTCCAGACAAAGGATCAAAGATATTATTATCTTTAAATATGTTTACTTTATCATTATCTTTAATTGTACTATTATTAGATAGATATTAATAGGTTGGATTACTTGGATAATAGACTAGATAATTATAAAGGACAATTATGTTTAAAGATAATATTTATCGTCCTAATACTAGCTAAGAATATCCTTATTCTCAGCATTAATAACCATCTCGAGCATTTTTAGAAACACACTTCTATATACTAATCATAATATAATTTTACTCTCATTCAATAAGAAGTTATAATTTGTATTGTTTTGAATTCAATCTTTAAAGATATTATTATTGGGGAGAATTTATCATTTACTATTTCTACTCCAAATCAGTCCCATATCAAAAAAATATGGGGATATTTGGAGGCAAACAATAAGAATATATATATATATATATATATATATATATATATATATATATATATATATATATATATATATATATATATATATATATATATAAGTTGTATTCTTTTAATTTTTTGAAATTTACTTGCATTAAAAAATATATTTTATAATTTTAAAATGTTCAAAATTTGTAATTATTTTTATTAAATGAAAATAATGATAATTTTTATAAATGGAGTATGTAAATATTTCTTTTCTATTTTGGCTCTATTTTATGTAATAAATAAGTTAATTTATAACTTATTGACTTGATTAATAAGTTATAAATTAACTTTTAAATGTATTTTACACACTAATTTATTAAAAAAAAGTTCTAATTTAATATCTTACCTGCTGTAGTTTATAGATTATAAGTTACTACCTTTTTAAATTCTTTTTAAATTTATTTTTATTCTTTTTATTAATTTATAATCCATTCCCTTCATAATATAAATTTAAATATTATTTTTTCATAAAATATAATTAACTTAATTTTAATATAATTATATTCTAATTTTAAATTATAAATAGATAAAAAATATGTATATAAATAAATAAATAATATCACAAAATATAATTAGTTATATTTTAAGTAATTATAATTTTATTATAAATAATAATAAAATAATAATTATATAAATAAATATAAAACTTCATAAAATATAATTAATGAAATATTAAAATTTTATTTTAAAATTTTTAATTAAATTAATATAATTTAATTTTTAAATAAATATAAATTATTTTAATTAAATATCTATTTTATAATTTTAATTAATTTAACTATTAGTTTTATAAAATATTTATCAATTAATTTATTAATTATTAATTAATTTATTAGTTACTTTCGCCAAATACAATCTTTATTTTGTTGAAAGTGAGAGTAAGTTGTTTCGCAACTCTTCACAGAATGATAAAATGGCAGACAGATTGTGCGTCCAAGTTGTTGGAGATCACTATGGCTTATTCATTGCACACTAATCAATTTGCCACCATCCTTCTTTCTCTTCCTAAATGATTAATTTAGGATTTTACCATGACATGTAGTTGAAAAAATAGTAATTTTTTAACGAAAAATTTAATACAAAATTTATAACATTTGTAATTTTTTTATAAAAAATTGTTAATGTGTATGAATTTGGCATATAATAAATATATAAAAATTATAGTTTCGTCATTTAAAGTTACAAGAAAAAAATTAAAAAATTAATATTTTTATATATAATTATAATATTTGGTAAACATTTTTTGCTAAAAAGTGAAAAAAATATGTATTAATGCAATTCAACGTGACATTTAATTTTAACCACATTTGTTATTTTAACATATTACCCCCTTCTCATACGTCCCCCTCTAATTTCTTTTGATTCCCACTTTGACTAATAAGCATTTTGGCTGTCATTATGAGTGGGGATAGGTTCTAGAAGACAAGAGCATGTCCCAAACCCTACATTACAGCTAGCTTAGGATTCTTATCCATGGAACTTATTCATCCTTTCACATCATTTCCCCCATTAAGTACTGCAACTCTTCTAATTTTTTCGTTTGATTCCCGCTTTCGCCATTATGCTATGCCAATGCTTTGAATCTTCTTTTAACTTTTAGTGCCCTGGATCCATCGGCACCCTTGTTCCCAAGTCACGATATTAATGTACTTTAAAAGTCCGATCCACTGAGTACCAAGCAACGTCATCAACCTCATAGTCTAGAAAGAATTTTTTTTTTTTGAAATTTGAAAATTTTTATTGCTTAATTTGGTAAAAAATTTTGAAAAGAAAAATATGTTTTCTATTAATTTTACATATTAAGATTTTAATTTTTTTATATTTTTCCTTCCAATTAACGTTAAATCACCCCCCTTTCTTTCTATTTTCTTGTTATCGGCGAGTGCTTGTTGCCTTTCTCCATATGTTATCAAAGCTTTACTTCATGCGAGGATATGTGTTCAATTAATGTAAGAGAATAATAATTTGTAATTTATAAAAAAGTGATTTTTTTTTGAAAATATTACAATATGTTATTTATTGTTTTTATAAATAATTTTTTATTTTTTCATTTTTAAAAATAGAAGAACTGATTTGAAAAATTATTTCTAAAATTTATTTTTGAAAATTATAATTTTGAATGTACAACTTAAAAGCAAATAAATATAAATAATTTTTATTTATTCTCTTATTTTTTACATCAATTATCATCTATTTTCTATTTTTCTTTTATTTAAAAATAATTTTTCAAAATACAAAAATAAATACATCACCCTTAATATTGAGATTGTGGTGATAGCTTCTGTCTACAAATACTAATTATGACTTCATTAAGCTGAAACACACCGCAATGAATGAGTACTCCAATAACAGCTTTAGGATCGACAGCCGACGGGCATTATATTTACTACTTGCGTCCTAGAGAAGAAAAGAGAGAGAATTTATGGCCTTTCTTTACAAATATATGGACTAAAAAATTATATCTCAAAACTATATTTTAAGCTCAACTTGGTTTTGTTAAACTTTGTTTTTTAATTCTTTACCATTTTAACGAAAAGGAAACTACTATTTTAATATAATTTTAATTTTTTAATGAAAAATTGCTTATTCTAAGTTATATTTCCGATTTTATTCGTGTTTTAACTGAATTTTTCCAATGGAATAAATTAGAATTTACAATTTAACTCTTTTAATCAACATCAAACTAAATAAAATGAATCAAATTTTATTGAAAATTAAAAAATAAATAAAAATCATAAATCAAGTGCCTATAAATTTACTCTCGAAATTCATACGAAGCAAAACAAAAGTAATAGCCATTATTTCTTTTTTAAAAAAAAAATTAAATAGACTTTTTTTTATTAAAAAAATACTTATGTTCTATAAACGAAAGTTGTTAATTGTACTTTTTATTAATTTTCCGTTAAAATCTAAAACAAATTGTAACCTCTTATTAAATTGTATTAGTGATCATAAAAGTTTGTGATTTAATTAATATAAAAAATATGTATGATGAAAGCATCGATCAGAATTATGATAATTGTGGTATGTTTGATAATAATTTATTTAATATTTTCAATTAAGTTAAAACTTTGGCAATTATAAGTGTGGTTTTAAAGTTTCAGGGTATATGTTGATTTTGAAGCATAATTACAAGTATACAACGTAATATTAAAGAAGTATTGATTTACTAAAAGGTATATTGACTCCAAATAAATTTGATTTATTAATATATATATATATTCAAATTCTAGAGAAGATCTTACTAAAAATTTGAAAGAAAAAATTTTTATTCTTACTTTAATCCTTGAAATAACTATCTCATTTAATGATCATTTTATTAAAAAAAAAATATCTTTAACTCGATAAACTTTCACTTTCACTAATTATTTAAAATACACAAGTACTATATAAATTCTCTTTCTCTCTCTCACATTTGTGGGGTCTATTCATAAGTGAGAGTGAGTGAAATAAAAGAGTGGCAACCAGATAAAGTTACTAAAATGGGTTAACTTAACTTTATTAGAATAATTTAATGAGCAAAAATTATATATTGAATCAATTCCAAACTAATTTATTTTTTTTATCAAATTAGGTCAAGTTAAATTACTACCATATCAATTTCAATCTTAATCCTAGGTTGACTTTTATTAAGTGATTTTAAGCGAGTTTTGTAACTCATTATACTTTATTATTATTATTATTATTATACTTATTTATTTATTATAAATTTTATATTATTAGTTAATTAAAATTAATTATTATTATCATTTAAAAATTTATTATTATTAATGGATATAACTAAAATAGTAAGAAAATAAATTGAAATACAATTTTTTAATATGAAAAACTTCAAATTAAAAGAGTAATTAAAAATCATAGGACTTAGACTAAAAAAATTAGTATTAATTAAAATGGATATAAATATTTTGTTAACTAAATTCATAATATGTATATATGAATATAGCACTATTTTACTGTACTAATAATAATTTATTATTTTAATTAATATATATATTTAGTTATAGTAATTGCTTCATGTATATTTAGTTGTAACAATTACTTTTAAGTTTTATGATGATAAATTGAATTTCTTGCATAATTTTTGTTCATTTCTTAATTTTAATGTAACTATTTATTTTGATAAACTTATATAATATATGTTGATAATATTAAATATATAAAATTTATTAATTTTAATATTAAATATTATTTAATATTATTCATAAATATTATTTTAATATATATAAATATATAATAAATTAATTATTTATTATTTACTAATATTACCATAAGAATGGGTTAATGCAATTATTTAACGGATTAATATTTACCAGTCCTAATCTTTAACCAATCCTAATTCTCTATTAGATTAGACTACTATTATTATTTTTTGTATTAATTCTAATTTTAAATTACGCAAAATTATATCAATTTTAGGTCTATTTATTAAACTTAACCTATTTTAGCTCCTTTATAAGTTGAACATGTGATAAGAATGGTTTGATTGATTTATTTTGGAGGAGACTATTATCCATTATTAATATAATGGTACATCACCAAATTTTATTATACATTAAATTTATTTTTTTAAAAAAATAAATTTAAGACATTATATATTTATATAACAATCAATTAATGGTCATATTTAATTATGTACTAATGCACCATTTTAAAAATGAGTATAGCCGATTAGTAATAATGTGCTACATCCAAATTATAATTTTCATAATAAAGTAAAAATTGACTCACAATATTGAAGAAACAAAATCATTTTTTATAAAAATTTATAATATTAACAGATAAAAAATTATAATTTCTTTATGGATTATATATATATTATGGTAAAAACTCCTATCATGGCGTTGAGAACAAGGGTCAGGCATTATTTTGCATCTTTTGGTGGCAGGAATGTAAGACGAGTTTCCCCATCCTACGTTTGAATAGATGAAAACACGAAAAGAAGGAAAAAAATTTAAAATGTGAAAAATAAAAAAAATTAAAAATTTTGAAATGAAGAGAAAATGATAACCACGAATTCTGTCTTCGAGTTTTCTTTCTTCTTTCTTTCCTTCCAATTTAAATAATTCTTTGTTAAAATAATTTCAACTATGTTTGCCCTTTTATTCCCCCCCCCCTGCGAATCCAAGCCTAAAGTAAGACTAACACTTCATGCTAGTTGCTAAGCATGTCTTTTGTATGAACAATGTGAATAAAGTAGTTGCAAAACCATCTTTTCTCATTTCTTAATCCTTTTATATTCTTGCATTGAATGTGGATCATTGTATGCTATAAAAAGATCTATGGCCGAAAAAATTTCATATGCTAAAAGGATATAAACATCTCTAAAATGGGAAAAGTTCAAAACAATAATCCCTAAGTGAATTAACCCTAAAAATTAAATCATAAAACCTATTCATATTTAAATTTTACGTCAAATATGATACAACATCAAACATCGTTATTGTTGAATTGGTTGGAGTAAAATTATTTAAACTCTTATATGATCATTCCTCTCACATTCCTTTTATATATATAATTTTTTTTTAATATAGAAAGGATAAAGAAATAAAAATAATTTTTTTTGATATAAAAGGAAAATAATATAATTAGTGATTATATGAGAATATACAGGGCATAAACAGCTATATTCAAATTCAATTGTCAACAAAATCCAAGTTATGACATTTTCCTATGTATTTAGTTTGTTACATTGAATGTGAATCATTTTATGCCTTTACAAAGATCTATGGCAACAAAAACTCATACCATTTGCCTAAATTAATCATAGTTGTGACTTTTGAACAATTAGTCTAAGTTCCGCTCACATGCTTAGTATTCAATTAGTATTACCACAACCTACTTCCAAAAAACAATTGATATCATAGCCATGGGCCAATCTGCTTTCATCAATTTGAGCCCCGCGCATGGTTCTAAAGTATTCTGCACTTTTTCAATACCTTTTTGTTTGGTTATATAAAAACCAAACCAAAAGGGCATCTGTGGGCTCCATTACAGTGAGCTGCATAGTTCTCAAACGGTTAAATTACAAAAACAGTCAACATTTTTAGTCCCAGAACAAGAAGGAATAGTACAAAAATTAAGTAATATCATTTTTCACTTTTTTAAATTTTACTTTCTGCTCATTTTCTTCCCATAGAAATTGACATAATTGTAAATTTCACTGATTAGTGTATTATATATTAAAGGTAAATTTCGTCTTCAATATCCTCCCTCATTGGATGGTCTCACAACATCAGCAAAAACTTTGCTAAAATGTGACATTGTAGAATCATGAAACAGCCAAATAGCCCCAAGAAGATGTAATAACTAATTTTTGACTTTTTTAGACTTTGTTTTTTTTAATAATTATCTTATCAACTTTGGAAAATGACAAAAAACTGGATGTTTCCAATTATTATGCCGTTGCTACTTCCAACAACTTATCCCAAGTACACTTTAAAAAAAAAAAGCTTGCGTTTTTTTCTTCTCTCCAGAAGTAAAGCCAAATAACCGTTCCTCAGCTAAGACCTGCGCCAATCAATATTCTAAAATTTGTCTCTCTCTCTCTCTCTCTCTCTCTCTCTGGGCGCTCATATATATATGTGTACATTCATTTGAAGCATATATTCTATGTAAATTCAGATCTTGGGGCTGTATGAACGTAATGTAATGTACCTTTTTGTTAAAGCAAAGCAAGGAATCACGTGCGTCTAGTATAAGAATCTGGTGGTTAAGATACATACTATCTTAAATCATAATTATATATCCGTATTATTTTTGAAAACATTTACAGGTAGGAAACCGGTGGGGTTTAGTATTTATTTTCACCTAAAGAATTCAAAGGTGGGATTTTGGAATTTTGGGATGGGAAGGTTTTGGCTTTTTGGAGTTCTGATTTTGGTGAGTTTTGTGGGTTTTTGGGGTGCTGGGGTAAAAGGGTATCCGGCTGAGGATCTGGTGGTGAGATTGCCTGGCCAACCTGAAGTTGCGTTTAAGCAATATGCTGGTTATGTTGATGTTGATGTGAAGAATGGAAGAAGTCTGTTTTATTACTTTGTGGAGGCAGACAGAGAACCTGAGAAGAAGCCTCTCACCCTTTGGCTCAATGGAGGTTTGTACCTACGCTGACATACTCCTGCTTAATTGAATCTGCTTTTCATGTTTTAAGAACTTCAGTATCAAAGTTCTGGGAGTGTATGAAGTCAATTATCGCTGTTAATTCTGCCGTTTTCCGTCTGATTTCTCATATTTCGATTCGATATAATGTTGTTTTGGTCTGTTGCTTAGTTTCTCGATCTACTCTGATCTTTTACATTGGGTACGTTGATACAGCGATAGGTAATTGATTGAGTGTAATTGATGTTACAGTAATACTACTCTCGTTCACTCGTCCAAGAGGGTAAAGTTTATAATTTTGTGGATCTGCCCCTTTATTAGAAGAGAAGTGAATGATTCACTCTCAAAAAGAGAGTACGTCAAACATTCTCCCCGATGTTATTTAATTAATGAGTTTATTATTAGCAAAATTGATTTTAGAGAAATTCTACGAAATAAAAGTGGATTTGGATTCTTTCCCTTTTCTTTTCGTCAATTTTTTTATCACTTTGGAGAGAGATAAGCATAAAGCCTTTTTTATTTTTGTTAGTTCCGTTATATATTAAAAATGAATCCTTGGTTCCACTCTACAGTGGAATTCCGTGTCACATAATTAGAAGATATGCAAAAAGTGGTATTTAAATTCAATAAAAATCAAATGAGGATAAAATCTACTTTTTTGAAGCTTTTGAAGCCATTTTAATTTTAGGACCTGATTGATTTTGAAGAATTTAAAAAAAAGTTAACCGATCATGCTATAACAATCATTTACCCCACGTTTAGAACCAACAAAAAGTTAGAATTAAATTCATTAGCAAATGAATTCGCGCACAAAATTGTATAAAGTTGTATATAAATTCATTTTTAAATGATCTGAGTTAAAAATTTCCTTGGTTCTAAACCAGGGGTTAATTAACGGTGCACTTAGTATTTGTTAATTAATTATACACTTGGTATTGATTTTGTAGTACTCAATCGTTATAATAAACAAATAATTTCTTGTGGCGTGGTGCAGATTAGTTTGTCTTATTTTCTTCAAAGTTTCTCTTTTCTGTTGCTGAAAATAATTGCTGAAAATAATATTTGTCATTTATTTGTCCTTTTGTTCCCCCCTCCCAATTCAAATATAGTATTGTCATAGTCAAAAGCAAATCCTGCTTGGTTGCACTATTTATGGTTGTTATTGGGTTTCAAAGATCTTGTGAATCAAGGATTTGAATTACTCCAATTGATGGTCCATTCAATTTCTGCGGTACATCTGTTAACATCTGTCAGCAGCTTTCTGGGAAGACACTCTTTCTTCAAATGTTATAACGGCTACATCAAATCAACCTACATCAAATTTTTATTTGATTTTTTTTCTTCTGTTTGTCAACTATTAGCAAAAGAACAAAAATGATTGTGACAGTCATCAATGCATAGACTTTTAGTCCATGCATGGTAGAATTGGCCTCCTTGGTTCAAAATATTGAAGAATAAATAGTTAAATGAATTTTCTTAATTCATACATAGTTAATTCAAGATTGGACTTATGAAAATCATAATTTGGCCACCGAGTTTGAAAGATTAATTAAGCTTATGTACCTTGACAAGTTCTTGTTAGTCTAGTTTGTAACATCCTACATGTGAGAAAAATGTGCTTTTTATTTCAAGTAAGTTGCTGTTAGACTCCTCAAATTTAGAGAAAGCTCCTTTTTTTCAGGTCCTGGATGTTCCTCTGTTGGTGGTGGTGCCTTTACTGAATTAGGTCCCTTCTATCCCAAAGGCAATGGCCGTGGTGTTCGAAGAAATTCAATGTCTTGGAATAAAGGTAAAAGTGACACTTTTTATATGATTTTCACAAGAGTTTTACTATTGGAAATTGATGCATTTTTGAAACGTATCGATTCCTATTACTGTATGTTTGATAGCATCCAACCTCCTCTTCGTTGAGTCTCCTGCTGGAGTTGGCTGGTCATACTCAAATACAAGTTCAGATTACAACACTGGAGATGCATCCACTGGTAAGTAGAATGGCTTGTTTTGATTTCTTGCCATGTCTTTTACCCCCGTTTATAATTATTTATAAATGAGTTCGTGTCAGAAAGTTTTCTGGATTTAAGTACTATGTTGTTTTAGGATGGAGGACTAGTAGAATGTTTTCAGGTGCTTTTTAATGGGCTTGAAACATGTTTGTTTTGACTTTGGCAGCCCGGGATATGTACTTGTTCATGCTGAGATGGTATGAGAAGTTTCCAGCATACAAATCAAGGGAGCTGTTCCTTACTGGAGAAAGCTATGCAGGTTGGACATATTAGTATCAAATTCCAATTCTGGAAACTTCTCTTCTTTTTATTAGACCTGAAATTCAAAATGTGTATCTTATATTTCAAAATTTAACTAACTGCACTTATTTATATTTGTTTTTTTGTTCATGTTTGTAACAGGACATTACATACCACAGTTGGCTAATGCTTTACTGGACCATAATGCTGGTTCGAGTGGTTTCAAATTTAACATCAGAGGAGTTGCTGTAAGTGCCATTCATTTGCCAAATTTATTGTCTTTTACTCAGAGATTTCTCTCTTGAAATTTGCTCATCTTTGTTCTGTGATTTGATTTCTGAAGCCTCAAATTACATTTCATTTGGCATTTTCTGGTTAGATTGGAAACCCACTCCTGAAACTTGATAGAGATATCCCATCAACATATGAATACTACTGGTCACATGGAATGATTTCTGATGAAATTGGCCTTGCAATTATGCATGATTGTAATTTCGAGGATTATGTCTTTCCAAGTCCTCACAAGGTATCCCGTTCATGCAACCATGCCATATCTGAAGCAAATCGCGTGGTTGGTGATTACATAAACAATTATGATGTTCTTCTTGATGTTTGCTATCCATCCATCGTAGAACAAGAACTAAGATTGAAAAAGATGGTACTTCACTTCTGTTTCCACCCATCTTTTTTTTTCTCTCAACTTTCTAGTTCTTTTAAGGGGATATTTGAATAATGCTAATCGCCCTTCTGTAATGCAGGCTACTAAAATGAGCTTAGGCGTTGATGTTTGTATGAGTTACGAAAGACGTTTTTACTTCAATCTCCCCGAGGTTCAGAAAGCTCTCCATGCAAACCGTACGAATCTTCCTTATCCATGGTCTATGTGCAGTGGGTAAGCAACACATAATTCTCTGTCTCTGCATGGCTCAGAGCTTCATGAACTTGCTTCGATTGTAGTATTATGTTTAAATTCTCTGTTAGTCATCCTTTCTAAAGGCTGTTCAATTTTACTGTCATTACTCATAATTTTTTTAATAAATTTTTCACATTTTCTTCATTGTGCAGCATTGTAAATTACAACGAAAACGATGGCAACATCAACATACTTCCAATTCTGAAAAGGATTGTTCAGAACAAAATCCCAGTCTGGGTTTTCAGGTGACTTCTAACACAAGACATCCTCTCTATCCAAATTCATCAGTGTTTGCTTATTTATATTACGTACATTCGGATGTATCCTAATTATTCAGTGTCCATTCATCACAGTGGAGACCAAGATTCTGTTGTGCCGTTGTTGGGTTCCCGTACACTGGTACGCGAGCTTGCTCATGAGCTCAACTTCCAAACCACAGTTCCATATGGAGCTTGGTACCACAGAGGCCAGGTACTCAAATTTCTGATCTTAATAAGTATTTCTATTGCATAATTATGTCTCTCACAAACCTCATAATTGTGGCGTGGTGTTTGTCGCACACAACAAACAAAACTCACAACCACCTCAATTGTGGTTCCCATGTAGCCCCTTGTGTCGGTTGTAAATAAAATGATTGTGTTATTAGATTTTCTCTCATTACAAGGAGAAATGTTAACTACACAATTTCTGTCCTCACAAACCTCTCTTCATTCTAAACTATTCTGCTTTTCGGGCCTTTGTAATAGTGAACATTTCAAACATATCATGGTTAGAAAATAATGTGTGAGTGTTTTGTGTAAAAATTACATGGAATCGGCTGAGTTGTGGATCTCATAAAGTTCACCCTTTGTGTCTGAGTGTGAAAATTAATTGTGAATAAACTGGTAGTTCAATTAGTTTTTCTCTATTTTCAAGGAAAATGCTAACCACCCACCTTTTCTTTCGCTCACAAATCTCTCGTGATTATTTTGGACTATTTCTTTGTGAGCCCTTGTAGTAGTAAACATATCAAACATTCAACGGTCAAAAAACATTGAGTGCTTTGTGTAAAAAATACATGTGTAATAATCTTTTCTTGTGAGTGCCTCGAGGTGGAGAATATTTCTAGTCCTATTTTAGTACAAAAAATTTCAGTATTGTTGTCTGCTATATTTTGACAAGTCAGAAAGCTACTTCTTACTCCTTGTGAGATTTCAACGCTACATTAGGACTAGAAATATTTTGTTCAAAAGAAGTCATTCACAATAGTAAGACTTTGTGAGAGACCCAGTGATGCAATTAAAGCTTCTACATCTTTACTCTTTGCCAACTGACGGTGGTTGCTGGGTTTTATAGGTTGGAGGATGGGCAACGGAGTATGGAAATTGGCTGACATTTGCAACAGTGAGAGGAGCTGCTCACATGGTGCCTTATGCACAGCCATCAAGAGCATTGCATCTCTTCAGCACATTTGTGCGTGGAAGAAGGTTGCCTAATACAACTAAAACTCCCTTCGATGGTTGATTCTTAATCCTCAGTAATTCATTAGCCAAAAGGCCTTAAGCTATAGGATTCAGACATAGAAAAATATTAGTTTCAATTAATTTTATTGAAAGAAAAATGGGAGCAGGAAAATTCTATTCCCATTGTAATTGGAGTTTTATGAATTCATTAATTGTGTGGCATCTACTATATTCCTCTTTGAATGCATTTACTGTTCTAATTCTTGTCATTGTTTTAAGATATTTATTAACTTAATAAACCTTTAAAACGGATTATTGATTTGAAGCTTAACTACTATTAAAAAAATGTTAGTATACACCGTAAATAAATGAAGATTTACTCTAACAGAAGAGAGTGGACACAATTTAAAGGAGAAGATATGTGAATAAAGTGGAAGACATTTTTATGTACACTTAATGTAATGTATTAAAGTATTTTAAATAATTTTTTAAATTTCAAACCTCGCAACTATGTATTATTAGTGAGCAGTTTTTTAAAAATGGAAGATATTAGAGGCAATGAAAATAGATTTCAAAATTTAGTTTTGAATCTTTTATATCTATTGGATCAAATTTTACAAATTTATCCTATAATCATGTATTAAATAATAACTTTTAATTTTCATTAAAAAATCAATTTTACATCTTATTCAATGTATATAATATTACTTTTTTAAAATTAATTGGAACTTTTCTAAGTATGTCAAATAGACTTAGATTATGGACCAGTCCATCCGCTTTATAGGCTTAAGCCTTAAGTCTATCTATATAGGAAAATAAAAACCTTCCTTTACATGTGAAATACATTAGAAGTTTTTTTTAGTTTGTTTGTTTTGTTAAAAAGTATTTTTTTAATTAAAAAATATTATTTACGTATATATTAATAAAATATTGATATATTACTTGTATAAATCATTAAAAAATGATAACTAAACTCTTGGCAGTAGTGAAATAATAATTTTTTTAAATAAAAAAATTAATTTTCAAAATTCTTATATTTAATATTAAATAAATAAAATAATTTTTATTTTAATATTTATAATTATATTTTATAGAAAATATTTTCTATAAAACATACAAAATTCAAGTGAAATTTGTTTCTTTCTATTATCATTTTGTCAATTTTGATAGCAGGGGATCATTTAGTTGGCAGATAATATATTTTAATAATTAGAATCACAAAATTATTGATTTTTTTTTTTCTGATTACAAAATCGAACCAAACTTTAGGACTGAGTTTTGAATAAAACTAAAACCTTTAGGGGAAAAAACTAAATACTGAAATTTTAATTGGGGAATCTATTAAGTATTGAATTTATATTGTTTGAATAACTTTTCTCTTTAAACACTGAAATTAATGAATAGTTTAAAATTTTTATTATAAAATATTAAAATTTTATATAATTTTAAAATTATTCTTTAGCATAATTGTAAAAATTTTATGCACCATATTTTTAAATAATGTATATATAGTATATATCTAATTACTATAAAAAAAGATAATCAAATTTTATTAAGAGTTCATATGGTATCAAAGCTTTTTAGAATTAATTTCAGTTTATTTCAATAAAAATAATTTTAATTTATTTACAAATAAATTTTATTGTCTGCAAATTTTATCAAAAATAATGATTTTAATAATTGGTAAATGAATTCTTTTATTTTTAATGTATCAAAAAATGTTTAAAGTTCAATTAAAATGTAAATTTTGATTATGATATCATGGTAAATATAATATTAAAAAGAAACTAATTTTTTTTATATAATATATATTTTATATTAAATAAAATTAATTTTAGGAATTTTTTGTTAATTTTGACAGATCTTATAATAGTATAAATATAACTAAAATATGACTTGCAAATAAAATAAAATGAATTCTCTTTTTATTTAAATATCATTTAAAAATTTATTTTAAAATAAAATAAAATTTTATTTTTGATCATAATAAATGAGAAATAAAGTAGAAGTAATTATGAAACATGTTTAACTAAGTAATTGTTGAATATAATTCAATTTTTTAATCCGTTCTGCACCGTTCTGTAAAGTGCACGGCGGGGCATCTAGAAGCCAAATATATCAAAACAAAGACTCGTTTGATTGGCAAAAGTTAGAATGGAATGTAAAACTTTTAAAAAAGTAAGAAATTTGTAAATTATTTGATTAATTATTAATTGATAAAATAAAAAAGTAAGAAGTTACTTCTCATAATTGTTTATCCATACTTCTCTCAATAAAAAGTGTTATCTCACAAATTATAGGAACTTTTTATATTTTTTATAGATAGAAATAAAAAATTATCCTTATTTAATTTAATTAGTTATCACTTTAATTTTTTTATCATCATCATTTGAAAAATATAATAAACATAATTCGTTAATTATAAATATAGACACATTTATTTACATATAATTATTAGTTTTATAAAATATAATTAATTTATTAATTATATAATAAATAGAATGAATATTATATAAAATTATACAAAATAAATCTTGAGTATTATTTCATAAATATAAATTATAAATATAATCATAAATATCATTATATTTATTATAAATATTTCTATTATATTATTTTATATTTATTATCTTTATTATTTACCAGCTTAATCTTCAATTATAAATAAAAAATTATGTATTTCTTATCTATCTTATATAAATATGATAGAATCAATTATTTATTGTATTAATTATTTAACGAATATATTTTTCATTTAAATTATAAATTTAAAATTAATTTACTATTAGTGTAAATCATTTTTACACTATCACTTACTTATGTATAACCATGTTAATAAAAAATTATTAAATTTTTTTTATTGTGATTAAAATTTCTTAATTGCTTTTAATTTTTTTAATAACATATCTCCTTCTCATTTTTTGATAATATAAAATATTTTGCACCGTCAATTCATCAAATCTAAACTTTTAAATTATATTCAAATAATTTAAGATATATATATAATAGATATCTTAATTTTTTATGTAAATATATTTTATTTTTATAATAAATTAAAAAATAGAAAATTATCAATTAAAAATACAATAAAAAATAGAGAGTAGGAAAATAGTTTAAAGAAAAAAGATAATTAGAGATAATCAAAATCCATCAAAAATTTTTCTCATATTATAAAGGGTATATTACTTATTTTGATAATACTTTCTAAAAAGTTCAAAATTGAATCAAATAATATATAGGAAGCTAACTCTTGAAAAGTGTCAATTTTTAACGTTAACCAAATAATTTTAAGCATTTATAGGAAAGTTTGTAAGAAAATTTACTTTATGTGAAATTTAACTTTTTATAAAAATTTACTTATTGCATGAAAGAAATGACTTCAAAAATTATTCAACATTTAGTGATCCCATTAATTAAATCACTGTTAGGGTTTTGAAAATATAATATAGCACATATATGATATGACTAGGATATATACATATTAATTTTATACCACATGCAGCACGGATTAGAAGATAAAATTAGAATTAAGATGAAAGTTTTATATTAAAATTGATCTAAACATCAAATTCATTAATAAGGTATTGGTTCAGTAGAAACTATACTGATTCAGATAGACTTCATTTGTCAATGATAAGGAAGGGTTTGAATTCTGAAATTGATATTTATTCAGAGGGAAAAATTTATTAATGCTCCATTTCCCCTTATGAATATCCATTTTACTAAGTGATTACAAAAAGAATCAAATTTATAAAAAATATTTAGCTAATCGGAACATATTTATTTCTATACCAAAGGTTCATGGAGTCTAAATTTAAATTTGTTCAGTAACTTTTAATTAGATTACCTTTTTGGGCAATTATAAAAAAAGTTAAATCACTAAATATACATATGTAAAGATTAAAAATTAAATTTTGGATGTAGTGAAAAATACAAAATTTTTAAAGGACATCAAATAATTTTTTAGGGGATTAATAAATCATTATTAAAATCAAATAAAATTTATAAGTACCTTTTATAATTTTTTGATAAAATTTTGATTTATGAAAAAAGTAATGCTTTATGTTCTAAAAATAAAATTTAAAATTGGATGCAAATCAAGGGTTATCATTAAATATAAGATAATAAAGCAAGTTTGTAAAGTTAAATTTAATTAATATAATAGATTCAGAACTCAATTTTAAATTTTACTTTTGGCGCCTGCCTATAATATTTTTATTATGAAAAATATAATTAGTTTTACTTTATAACTTTAATTTTAGGCAGATCTTCGTTCAACAAATGTGTATTTATCGATGGAGTATAAAGAAGAAATGAGAAAATGAGATCTTGTAAAATAACTTGTGCTAAGTTCAAATTTTTAGGGGATAATACAAAAATTTAT
Organism: Sindora glabra; assembly: GCA_020226215.1. NCBI lineage: Eukaryota > Viridiplantae > Streptophyta > Magnoliopsida > Fabales > Fabaceae > Sindora > Sindora glabra. Next base: position 52,172,541 of record CM035227.1, on the reverse strand, counting down.
GGTGAAAAATATGCATTGCCCTATCAATTTTAGGGTAGTTGAATTTTGTCTCATTCTCTTTTACAAACTTAGTTATTATTCTCTTAAATTAAACAAAATTTGGAATTAGCATTCATCAATAACTTAATTAACTATTATATTAAATTGCATAATTTTTTGATAAACTTTTTAAATATGAATCACAATATTATACTATATTAGTTTATTTTGTTATTTTTTCACATATAATTTCACAACTCATTTTGATGTATCTAATTAAAATTGGATATATCTAATTTAATTCTATCAACCACGTAACATAGAAATTATTTGTGAAAGAAAAAAGATAGGATTAACTAATATACTATAATATTATGATTATTAATTAAAAAGTTTATAAAAAATCATATAATTTGATAAAATGTTAAATTAAATTGATGATGAGTATTAATCCCAAGACTGTGTTTTAGTGTATTAGGTTTTGAAAAAAAAAATTCTAATTTAGTAAAAAATTTTGAATAGTTTACCGATTTTTTTCTCCATATTTATCATTCTTTTTTAATTTGTCAACCATATATGCCCTGAATTATATTTTAAGTAATTATACTCTTATTTTAAATAAATAATAATTACATAAATATGTAGTGATAAAAATATAATTACTTAAATTTTAGATAATTATATTTTTATTTTAAATATATTTATTATATTGATACAACTTGATCTCAAAATAAATATAAATTAATTTAAGGTCAAAGTGCAAAATTGATCCCAAACTTTTGCATTAATTTCATTCTTATTGCCTAAGAATATTTATGAACAAACCTACCCCTTAATTTACGTAAAGTCTATGAATTCACTTACAACCCTAACTCCATTCGTTTTGCTAATAAAAGAATCTTAATTGGCACACAAAGTGACAAGGGGGCACATTAGATGGCATAGAAATAATTTCAGTGGTGTTTTCCCTCTAAAAAAATTATTATTTTTTTCTCTTTCGATAAAATTTGCTAAGGAAGAGTTTCTTCTATTCTTTCAACTTAATTTTTTAACGAGAAGTTTTTGTTGGATTTTTTAATGAACATATATATTGTATATATGTATAAATAATAATAATTGTATATTATTGGTTATCATAAAGTTTTGTCCAAATTGAATTTAAGATTAAATAGGTATATATCATTTCATTAAGTATGGACTTTTATATGTAAAGACTTAAAAATATGATTTTTTTTATCTATAATAGCAAATTAGGAATAAAATAAATAAGAGATTATAGTCTACAAATTATGTGTAAGGATTTTATTTTTTGACATCCCATCATTAGAAAATAGAGAAAGATGTTCTCTAAAAAAATTGATGCGCATCAATTTATCAATTTGGAAGATCAAGAATTATGAATTACAATTCCATTAATTCATATAAATTCAGGTATACTTCCACATATAATAGTATACTTAGGCATGCTTTTGCATCTAGTAATATATCAATTTTTTCAAGTATGCTTGATATGCATCAATTTATCAATTTAAGATCAAGAATTGCAGAATCAAAATCACATTAATTCCTATGGATTAAAGTATGCTTTCATATCTGGTAATATATTTTTTTATAATTAAACATAAAAATTTGAGTTTTTGATAATAAATTTTATTATTAACGTAGTTAAATTTTTTTAACAATTAATTTCAGAGCCTTAATTATTGAGAAGCAAATTCGTTAATTTGAGTTGAGATTTAACATATATATATATATATATATATATATATATATATATATATATATATATATATATATATATATACTCGAATTAATTGTTGCGATTTGATGTTTCAAATCAGAAACATATATTTGTGGTTTTTAGCGTTGATCAAAGAATTCCGTTTGGTATATATACACACACATGTAATACACATTTCAGCATGTTTGTATTACATATATATAAAGATGCTTTATTGTGATTGTTTTAAATTGCATCTTGTTTTAAATCAGATTTGATAAGTCAACTTTAAGGATTCGGAGACTGAAACACGTATAGGACCTCCATCTTATATATAATCGTTTGCTTATATTAAGGCATTATGAAGCCTGGATTCAGTTTTATTTTGAATCGTTTATATATATTCCTTTGTTTATATATAAACGATTTGATGTATATATATATAAACAGACAAGTGTTTCTTGAATCTCCAATTTTTTGATACTGTCTTATTAAAGTTTAACACCTAATGCTTTATATATATATATATATATATATATATATATATATATATATATATATATATATATATATATATATATATATATAGAATCAAATTTTGGCATATTTTAATTTTAGGTGTTTGATATTTTAAATTAATTAATTGAAACAATATATTAATAAAATAATTTCTATTGTATATTTTGATTAATTTAAAATATGAAGATAGTTATATGTTTGGGTTTTATGTGGATAATGTCCAGATTAAAAGAAGGTTGTTATTTGATTGAAATTCAAATACACATGTGGTAATAAGTATGTGACTATTATTAAATTTTTTTATGTGAATATTAAGTAGGTTCAAGGAAAGGCTTATTATTTAATTATAATTTATTATCAATATTTAATTATTACACCAAAAGTATCATTTACAAGTTGATTTTTCTATCCAAAGACTAAATTTCAATATTGTACTAGGTATCTTGTGATGGGACTTGCCATTATTTGAATTTATTAATTATGTTAAATTTAGATTTTGATTGTGAGCTTGTTATTTTGTTCTTTATTTAGTGAGTGCTTTTGCTTTTTTAGTATTTGCAAATATTAACTCCATTGCTATGCTTAAGGACAAAAACATTAAAGATTGGAAAGAGAACATTATGATCATTCTTGGTTGGATTAACTCAGACCTTGCTCTTTAGATTAAGCGACCTTTTGCTCTTACAAATGCAAGTTCCTCTAAAACTGAGAGGGATTTGGAGAAATAGGAATGCTTAAATAGCATAAGCCTTATGATTATGAAACATGCAATTCCAAAAACTTTTAAGGGCATAATGTCTGAAGAGATTAATGCTAAATTATTCCTTAAAGAACTTGAAAAACATTTTGCTAAAAATGAAAAGGTTGAAACAGGTATCCTTCTAGGAAGTTTTGTTTCCATGAGGTATAAAGGCAAAGAGAATATCAAGGAGTACATTTTGGAAATGTCTCATCTTGCACCAAAATTAAAAGCACTAAAGTCGCGCCTAGCTAAGGACTTGCTTGTGTGTTCAATTCTTATCTCTCTTCCTATATAATTCAATTAATTCAAGGTCATTTATAATTGTTAAAAGGAGAAATAGACTTTTGATGAGCTCATTTCATATTCTGTATAAAAAAAAAGAGAGATTGAAGCAAGAAAAGGAAAAAGGATAAGAAAATTACAATTGCTCTATCAAAGAAGTAGCAACATAAGGAACAAAAAAAGCAAACTAAGAAATTTACTTGCTACTTATGTGAAAATACCTATCATAAGAAGAAATAATGTATAAATATCATGCTTGGTGCGTAAATAAAGGTATACTTCTTAATTTAGTTTGTTTTAAAGTTAATTTGACTTCAGTGTCTAGACATACTTGGTGGATAGATTTTGATACTATTACTCATGTAAATATGTCTATGCAGGTTTACCTAAGTTATCAAAAGCTAAGTGGTGGCGAAAGATACATCTATATAAGCAATGGCAAGTCAATTGAAGTTAATGCAATTAGGACTTTTAGATTATTGTTAAATACTTGATTTTATTTGAATTTGAATAAGACTTTCATTATACAATCATTTGAATAAAATTTGGTTTCTATTTTTGTATTGGACAAATTTGGTTACTCCTATTCTTTTGAAAATATTTAATTTTTTTTAATTATTCAAAGCTTGTTTGTTCTGATTCTTTATCTAGATATGATAATCTTTATATGTTTGATACAATTGCTTCATTTAATGAAACCTTACATATTAATTCATGAGGCACTAAAAGGAAATTAAACAACAAGAATTCTATATCACTCTAGCATAAGCATTTAGGGTATATCTCTAAACAAAGAATTAAAATATTTATGATAGATGGAGTTCTTGATCGTTTTGATTTGTTAGACTCAGAAGTCTATGTTGAGTCCATTAAGGGGAAGTAGACAAATATAAGGAGATTAAGTGCTAAAAGATCTTTAGATGTCTTAAAACTAATATATATAGAGATTTGTGGGTCATTTCCTATGGCTTCGTAGAAAAGTCAACAATATTTTATTATGTTCATAGATGACTTTTCACATTACAAATACCTTTATTTCATTCATAAGAACTCTTAAGCATTAAATGTGTTTAGGGCTGTTAAAGTTAAAGTTGAGAATCAACTCAACAAAATGATTAAAGGCTAGAGTCTAAGTGTGATGGTAAATACTAAGATAGATATGATAGATCAAGTGAGTAATGTTCAGGACCGCTTGCAAAATTCCTAGAGGAATGCATTATTGTCCCATAGTACATGATGTTGAAGAGCCCTAACATGAATGGTGTTGTTGAAAGATGAAATAGAACCTTAAAGGATATGGTTAAGAGTATGATTAACTATACTTATTGGATTCATTACAGGTGAAGCATTAATGACTATAGCTTATATCCTAAACAGAGTTTTAACTAAGGTAATAACCAAAACCCCTTACGAATTATGGATGGGCAAGAAGCCTAGCATAAAACATTTACATGTTTGGGCTCATCTAGTTGAGGCAAGTCCTTATAGGCCAATTGAAAAGAAACTGGACTCAAGAATGGTCGGTAGTTATTTTGTTGGATATTTTGAATAGTCTTAAGGGTATAAGTTTTATAATCTCACAACTAGGTCATTTTTTAAGACAGGAAATGCCCAATTCATTAAGGATATTGAGTTGAGGGGTAAAAACTTTATCTTTAAAGATGAATTTGTTTCTCTTCTTATAATTGTCATTAACCATGGTTAGATTTCTATTCTTGACATTGCTTAAGATGTAACCCCAAAACCATAAGACAAAGTTGAAAATCTCCCTAATCATGATTAGCAAGTTACTTTTAAAGAACAAATTTAATAATCTTAAGAACAAATGTGATTAAGAAAATCCACTAGAGAGAGGAGAAGTGCGAGTCCAGGTGATTACATTATTTTTCTCCAAAAACATGAGGTATACATTGGATTGGTGGAAGATGATCCAATTAACTTTTATCAAGCCATTAAAAAATTCTAACTTTAAAAAATGGATTGATGCCATAAGCTAGGAAATCAAGTCCATGAGAGATAATAATGTTTAAGATCTTGTCTCATTGCTTAAAGGTGTGAAATCCATTAGGTACAAATGGATATTTAAGATCAAGAGGGACTTAAAAGGCAATATGGAAAGCTATAAGGCTTATCTTGTTGTTAGGGTCTTTACTTAGAAAGAAGGCATCGATTATAATGAGACTTTTTTTCTAGTTTCTTGAAAAGAGTTTTTTAGGATTATAATAGCACTTATAGCATATTTTGATCTTGAGTTACATTAAATGGATCTTAAGATAGTATTTCTTAATAGTGACATTGATGATAATCTACATGTTATAGCATAAAAACTTTATTTCCAGAGATTCAAAATAAATGGCTTACAAATTAAAGAAATCCATTTATGGGCTTAATTAGGATTCCCGTTAATGGTATTACAAATTTCATTAACTTGTTATTTCCTTTGGTTTCAAAATGAACGCATTTAATGATTATATATATTATAAGTTCAGTGAGAGTAAGTATATTTTTCTAGTTTTATATGCCAATGACATAATAGTTGCTAGTAATGATATAGGCTTATTACGCGAAATTAAGAGATTTATATGAAAGAAATTTAAGATAAAAGATCTTGGTCACACTTTTTTGTATTAGGAATATAGACATAACAAGGTTCCTTTTGAAATATACTTAGGTTATCACTAAAAAGCTATAGAGAAGGTTCTTAAGAGATGTGGCATGCAAGATTATAAACTAGGTGACACTCCTATTGTTAAAGGATATAAATTTAGTCTAGATTAATGCTCCATGAATGATTTTGGATCCAAAGAAATGCAAAAGACTCCTTATGCTTCAATTATTGGGAGTCTAATGTATGCTTAGGATTGTATGCATCTAGATATTATGTACTTCATGGTTGCAAATCCCTTATAAGGGTTTGCCACCTAAGGTTTTTAATGAGCACATTGCTCATATAAGTGTGTTATCACTTGATGATATACTCATTTAGTAGGAGTTTGTATTTATGGGTGCTCTTGTTTATAGATATGTTTATTAAAATTTTATGATTATTTACTATAATATAAAATTTTTATACAAGTACATTTTGATCCTATTTGGTTTAATCTTACTAAGAAATAAGGTGGACTAATTGGAAATAGGCATGTTAAGATCACATTGCATATAATTTCCATATTACACATCCATGCTTGATCTATGTCATTGATTGTTTGGATATATGTGACCATTGATGGATCTAGTTACGATAATTGTACTAAAGGTCACATATATCAAAATAATTCTATTCACAAGGTTATATTATAATATATAATTATAAAATGTTATGTATATATGTATATATATAGTCTAAGTATAAGATTGATGAATTTTTTGATGGACATATACATTGTATATATATGTATATACAATAATAATGATATATTATTGGTTATCATAAGGTTTGGCCTAAATTAAATTAATCAAATAAAATTTAAGGTTAAATGGATCTAGAACATCTCATTAAATGTGAGCTTTTATATGTAAAGACTTAAAAGTCTTATTTCTTATTTATGATGAGCAAAATAAGAATAAGAAAAATAAGGGAAACAAATAATAGATTATGGTCCCAAATTATGTATAAGAGTTTTATTTTTTAATAACCCATCATTAGAAAATAGAGAAATATTTTCTCTAAAAAAACTAATACACATCAATTTGGAAGATCAAGAATCACAAGACCATAATCTTGTTAATTCCTATGAATTGAAGTATGCTTCCATATTTAGTAGTATATTCTTCTTCATAATTAAACATGAAAGATTTGAGTTTGAATAATGAATTTTATCATTATCATAATTAAAGTTTTCCTAATAGTTTCTTCCTCTAACTTCATTGCCTTTCATCTCGGAAATTGATAGACCTTTATTTTGGATAAGCATATAAGTTTTGAATATGATAGATGCAAAAAGGTGGTGGCTATGATTAGAAATGGCCGCAAGCCTTTATTTGGATTGAATGATGCTCATTTCTTCTAATACTTTTGTATTTCGATAAACAAGCAATTTTGTAGATTCTTTGTGTTATAATACATTGGATTAAAGCTTATGTTGATCTATATAGATTGAAATTGGTAATTGCAAGTTCTAGTCCTAAAAAGTTGTGGAAGTTGTTTTGAAAAGATGAGCTCTTACTTAAATAATAGATGTCAAAGTCCAATATTACATTGCTACTTGAAAGGTTTCTTGATGTTTGGTTTCCCTCCACTTTAATGCCAATATTTTATCTATTTTCTAAAGATAAGCTATTCACTATACTTGCAAAAAACTTTCTATTCAAAATGTTCTTTTTTTAAAATAGATTTTTTTAAAGATTATAATTCCTTATCCTTTCATAATTTTATTAGTGTGTTGCAGCTTTATTGGTCATGGCATTAACTAATTCCAAGTGATCCAATCCTATTTCATTGCACAATGGCATAAGGTTCACCTAGTATGAAAGTATGCAAGATTTGCAGCAGATCTAGTAAATAACCAAGAAATTAATCTTGTAGGCTATATATACAAATAAAAAGAAAAAAAATTAAGTTCAAGAAGTGATATCTCAAACATACCAATGATTCCTATATAGTCATTAACAAAAATATATACTTTTCTATAAGTTAGGTTGTACTTAGTCTATATGTTAAGTGTAGGTTCTTTTCCAAGTGTTAATTTTGCAATTTTGTAAGCTCATATCATAGGGAATTATGCTTCCAACTTTGCAGGCTTTTCATATCAACAAATTAATGCAATAAAATTGATTATGAAAAATATAAAAAAATTTTATTTAAGGGTTGTGAATTTATTTCATGCCACATAAGATGCCAACAATGATTTTTTTCATCAACAAAACAAATAGAGTTAAGATTGTGAGATTTTTGAAAGTTAAAGGGTAAGTTTGTTTAAAAAAATTCATAAAAGATAAGAATGAAACTAATATAAAAGCTAGGAACCAAATTGCACTCTGAACTTAATTTAATTTATATGTCTATTATATTAATATATCTTTTTATATTATTTTATATTTTTTAATTAATTTAATAACTAATTTTACTAAATATTTTTAATGTAATCAATTAATTTATCAGTTATTTGTGCTAAACATAGCTTAAGTTTTATATAGCTTAAAGAGATAATTTTCAAGTTTTTAAATTTAAAGGTAGAAAAATCTAACTATCTCAAAGTTGAATGAAATATTTTATATTTTTTCCAAATTTATGTGCAGATAAATACTTAAATTATAGTACTATTTGTTTATATTATATTTTTCTAACCCTATATACAATTGCATCTTTTGTATATTTAAAAATTTAATCATTATCTTCACCAAAAAAATAATTTAATCATCTATAGCTAAGAGCTCGCTCACATAGCATAACTATTGAAATGAATTCAGATCTACAAATTTGCAAAAAAAAATATGGATTAAGGTTTGTAAAAAGTGAGTTTGTTTAAATGCAAACTTAAAGTGGTTTGGTTTACAGATAAGTTCATAATTTTTTTATATTTTCATTTAATATACTACACAAATCTTTATTGAAACAATCTAATAGTTGTTTTCAAACTTAATTTTTCATCTTTCAAATAAACACAATAAAAATAATTTTTTTAAGTTAATAATTTTATTTTTAAATTAATAATTTCAAAGTTAACTAATTTTTATTATGATTTATTTACTCTTGAATTGTTGGTGTGGATTAAAAATGCATGTGATTTTTTAATTTATAATTGGTATTTTAAGTTTAAAATTAGTTTTTGTAAAAAAAGTTTATGGATCCAATTTATGACTTACAAACTTCAGGATTCAAACTCTTATGTAGGAAGGAGTTTGTAATTTTTACGGACCGGATATGGTTCAATTTGTTTATGGCTAGTTTTGTAAATGAATTGGATAAGTTCATTTAATAATTATACATATGATGTCTCTTTTGATTTAATCATGAATATCATTATAAAAAATATTTAATCATATTTTAATTGATATGATTTTAATTAATTGAAATAATTTTAATAATAAGTAGGTGAGATTAAGATCTATTTGTTTATTATTTTTTAAAATAGTTTCATATTTTTTATTTTTAAAATAGAAGTTCCATCTTGACAAATTGTTTTCAAAATTTATTTTTAAAACCTATAAATCTAAATATGTTACTTAAGAATAGAAAAATAAAAATAAGTTTTTGATATTTTTATAATTTGTTTTAAATGTCATTTTTGTAATTAAATGAAATATCTTTATTTACTTATTCAAACACCCTTTTTCTTTATTTTTATGTAAATTCAAAAATATTTTTTTTACAAATAATTTTTAAGAACAGTTTCTAAAAATAAAAAATAAAAAATATATCCAAACATACCCTAAATATTGTATAATAATTTTTGATATGTTTATTTTAAAAAAATCCGATATTTATGAATCTTGATTCTTAACTTATTTTTTATTTAATCATAATTTAATTCATATGAAAATTTTATGTTTATAAGGTGTATGCATTACTTCAACAGACAAATAAATCTTTTAATTTTCAAAAAGGGAAAGTGCGAAATAGTTGTCTTCCACAAATCTAGCTTCTAAAAAATAATGCAACCTTAGAATGCAACGGTGCTGCTGTAAAAAAAAAAATGACAAACATTAACTTAATATTTAGATGGATAGGTAGATTTAACTTTATATATATATATATATATATATATATATATATATATATATATATATATATATATATATATATATATATTAGCTGTTTTAGATATTAGTTGTGCTATTCGAGAGTTTTTTTTTTGTTTATTCTTTTTATAGATCTAAAAAAATAAATTTTTATTAAAACTTATTTTGAATATTTTCTTTGGCTCTTTAATTTGTGATTTAATTTAATTAACTTAGTTTTGTTTATTCAATATTTTTAATTTAATTTATTTATTATTTTAATTATTAACACAACTTTATTTAATTAATAGAAATTAAGCAATAAAGCAAGAATAAAATTTTCATACCATTGAGCTTAGAATAATAATTTGCGCTCAGATATTTTCATATTTTTAGGCATGGAACTTGCTCAGGAAGGGAGTAATAAATAATAATTTCTTTCCAAAAATAACGCATCTAAAAATCAAATTCACGAATCCTTGAGCTTAGACTTTCATAGGTTGGGGCTTAGACATTCTTCATGATTGTTTTATTAGATTGTTCAATTTGTACTCTTTCTATAGCATTTTATCTGTAGCAATTAATTAATTTATAGATATTAAAAATATAATTTAATTTATTTATTTTTAATAAATATTTTAAGACTATTCTTTATACATAAAATTTAAGATAATTGAAACTAGAGAAAAAATATGATAAAATAAATCCAAGTGAATTGAGAGTGTAAAATAATAAAATATTTATAATAAAAAAAGATAAAATAAAAAATTTAATATTTTATTAGAATTATAAAATAATATAAAAATAAATAAAAAATTTCTTCAAAATACCTAGAAAAAAATAGAAGTAGTGACGAAATATTACTCCTATAGTCTTTTATATTTTATTGACCTACTTTTATTATCATCTAATCAAAATAAATTATTTCAAAAACTACCATTTATTGCATTTATTTGATTGTTTTCCCCAAAATCAATTTAGTTGCTTTTTTGACTTTTCAATCTAATTAAATGTATTATCTTTACTTTTCCGATCACAGTAAATCTATCAAAAAATCGGATTTTTCATATAAACTATCAGGTTGCCAATATATTGTATAGCTACCACGGTTCTTGTCACCATTGGAAACATATATCAAGAACTTAGTAATGGAGTAGTTTGCAATTCTATTAGGATTAGGATGTTACCACTTTTCCGTTTAATATTCAATAAAAAATCTCATTTAAAGAAAAAAGGGTGGAATGTGTGTTTCTCTAATAACAAACTGCCAAAATCTATATTACAAGATATTATAATATATTATATTTTAGTGTAAGTAGTTAATAACTAATAAATTAGTAGATTATATTAGAAGTCTTCAGTAGAATGAGCTGTGGTAAAATGTAAAAAAAAATCTCAATATAAATAGATATATAAACTAAATAAATTTATATTTATTTTAAGATAAAATTATATTGATACAATAAATATGTTTGAAATAAAAATATAATTACTTAAAATTTAATTAATTATATTTTTTAATATTATATATTTATTTATGTGCTTATTATTTATTTATTTGCTATTAAAAATAAGAATATAACTACTTAAAATATAATTAGTTATATTTTATGATATCACATATTTATTTATGTAATTATTTTCATTTATATATAATTAAAAATGAGCATAAAATTATCTAAAATTTAATTAATTATATTTTACAATATCATATATTTATTTATTTATTTTTTTAAATATATTATTTAAAATAAGAATATAATTATTTAAATTTAATTAAATATAATTTATGACATACATATTTTTTATTTATAATTATATTTTTATTTAATTATTGATTTTGAATTTATGGCATATGTTATCAATTAGTTGAAAAAGAAGTATAAATTAAAAACGGAAGATAAGTTATAAGCTACATTGATTACCTTATTAAATCAAAATTTATTTATTTTTAACAAGTTAATGTACTCATTATCTTTAAGCTAGTGTGCTAATTACCTCTTAGAGCAGGATAGAAACAAGTCAAGGCAAGTTAGGTCTTAGCATAATTAGGTTAGACTTATTTCAAAATTTGTTGCCTTGAGCTTGGCTTGTGAACTATTTATAGGTCAAAGTTTCAACTTGTAACCTATTTATTGACTAAATTTTACTTAACTTGACTTATTTATAAAATTTGAGAAGTCTAACTTGACTTATTAGTCTATTTAGACTTGACTATTAAAATTTATATGAATTATTGATAGACTTACAAACTTATGCATATATGTCATAAATAGGTTTTTTAGAAATAAAGAATAATAATTTTATTAAATAAAAAAGGTATTGAATTGAAATTTATCTCCACTTTTATAGAAGTCTTAATAATTTAACATAAAAAAACTAATAATTCACATTTATTTAAAAAGAAAATATTAAATGATGTAATAACATAAATTTATCATTTATAAACTTTAGAATATTGATGATTGAATTGAAAAAAGGAAAATAAGTTATAATGATAAAAGAATAATAATAATTATAATTATAATACAGCTAGTTAATTAACTTAAGTGGACTAGATTAGAGTAACATATTAGTTAAATAAATTGACTTAGTAAATTAATAAATCAATTCTAAAGTTAAATAGATTAGGCTTATTTAATAAATAAGCTTATATATCAACTTAGACTTAATTTGTGTAAATAAATAAATAAGTCAAGTCAAGTCAAATCAAGTCAAGCCTCTAATAAGCCAAATCATAAGTTGCTTATAAATGGTCTGATTTACTTTTACTCATATTCTAAAGGTTAATTTATAAATTATTACTCAGATGAATAAATTATAATTTAATTATTTATTATACTAAACACAACTTTATTTTCATGTATACGAAAACAAAATAAAAGAAAGAATATTTTTTGTATTTGAATTATCTTTTTTGTTTGGACCTAAAAGTGTCAAAATGGGTTGCATTTAACGAGTTGACCTAGGATTGGTAAATATTAACTTATCGGGTTATTAGGGTTAACTCATTAATCTATTAATAGTAGTAAGTAATAAATAAATAATTTATTATTATATGTTTAATTATATATATATTAAAATAATAATTTTAACATATTAAAATTATACTTTAATATATATAATATTAAAATTATATATATGATCAATATTAAATAATTTTTAATATTAAAATTAATAAATTTATATATTTAATATTGTTAATGTATACTATATAAGTTTACCAAAATAAATAATTATATTAAAATTTGAATTGGTACTTTTATATTAAAATTTTACTTAGTGGGATAAGGCTTTGTTGTTGTTGTATATTAAAATTTTAAATTATTTAAAAATTTAAATATAATTTTGATATTTTGAAAATGAATAGATAATATTATTGGGTTAGCCCGTTGTTAGGTAATAATAGTATATAATAAATAATTAATTCATTATTATATATTTAATTTTAATATGTATTAAAAAATTTAAATATATATATGTCTGAAAAGGCACATGAATATAAAATGATATATTTTATTATACTCTAAAAGTTTCAAAACTTAAAATAAAGTCATAATCACAACAATTATTGAATTAAAATTATTTAATAATATCTAATAAAAAATAAATAATTATAATAAATAATTTTAATTTAATAATTCCAAAATTTATTACATTATTCTATAATGTAAAATCCTGAAGTTATAAGAATAATCAAAGCATAAATAGATTTTGCTATATTATTAACTTAATAATGTATCGATAAATTATTAAATTTAATGTACATCGAATATATTTTTTTAAAATTAAAATTTATATATTGTATAGCAATATATTAATTATTAAATTTAATAATATATTAATATTCTATTACATGAATATTCTAATATTTATACCAATATTGCTTTAGGCTAATCATTGTTGTGTGTATGTTGCAAAAGTTTTCTAAGAGCCAGCATACCCTTTGGTTGATTTTTTAAACAAATAAATATTTTTTGATAGTTTCAAGAAACAATGTGCAACTTTACTATTATGCAACAACTCTTTAGCTATTGCTTCAACGGTTAAATAAATATTTTTATTAATATTTATATATTTTACACCACTATAAATACTCATCTCAATCAAACTCAATTCATACAATAAATATTTATTCTTTATATCTTCAATCTCATTCTCATAATTTTTATTTCTCTACAAATATTGAAGATTGAAGGTGAATGTGGTGCATGAAGTTGTAAAACTTTGAAATTTTCACTTCAAAGGAAAATATTAGTAACACTCTTTAACTCTTTCTAATCTCTACTTATATTTTTATATTTTTTATTAAGTTTTATATATTTTAATTTTTATAGTATTTTAGTTAATTCAATAGTTATTATTCTTGTTAAATTTAATATTAGTAATTTCATTTTTATATTATTAATAAATTTTAATTAAGGATTTGAATCATCTTAATAATATGCAAAATTATTTTGATGATCAAAAGTTTTTAGAAAATGTAGCTACTACTTTTTTAAATAATAATTTTATAAATACTCTTTTAAGCACACTTAAATTTACATCATCTCTTTTTCCTTCTTGATATCCATCTTCACAACATGCTCGTAGTCATAAGAATGTAAACACTCCTACATCGTCATTCAATTTAGTAAAAAGATTAAAAAAATTGAAATATAGAATCATTTTGATCTAAAAAATGTAGATATTATAGTTAAAGCATTTTACAAATATTGTTGAAAAAATTATAACTATGATAGTTATAATAGTGGTACTAGTACAATGAGATGCCATTATCTTCTAACCATATAGATATTATAAATATTCCAAGTGAAAATTCTATCATACCTAGTCAAGATAGTTATGAGTATGAATTATATAAATAGATTTATCACACTAAAATTCCTTTTAATGTAACTAGTTCTCTAAAATTAAATATCCTTTTTTAATACTTTAATCTTCAATGACGTGGTATAAGTAGAAATATTAGTGCAAATAAATTGAATAAAATTTTTGTAGAGTAGAAAACAATTTTAGCTAACTTTTTTTTCAAAATTCAAAGGTAGAGTTACACTTGCATTTAATATTTAGATATCACCATCTTAAATGAGTTATGTTTGTGTAATTTTCTATTAAATTAATGATAATTTTATTTTACATAAAAATCATTTATTTTAAACTAATTCCACTACCATATGATGCATCTACTATTACTTTTTATATAGTAAATACTTGTAATAATCACATGATATCGAATAAAATATTTTCAATTACCTTTGATAATATGTTTACTAATACTAGTGTTATTAGAATTTTAATTTCATTTTCAAATCCTATTCTTAAAGCTCAATTTTTTCATTTTAGATGTGCATGCCATATTTTAAGTTGTTCAGGATACTATTAAAAGTTATTTCTATACTTATACAAAATCTTAAAAGTATAGTTTTATATATATCAAATCATCACCAGTTAGAAAGTATGAATGGAAATAATTATGTATCCAAATGTCTAAGAAAACTAAGAGGCCTCCACAAGATATTTGTACATGATGAAATTTTACTTTTAAAATATTAAAATTTTGTTTAGAGTATAAAGATATCATTGATCATTTTTATTCAACGAAAATTCAAGTTAATCATCACCTTAAAAATGTTGAATAGGAAAAGGCACAAATTTGCTTACAATTTTTACAAACATTTTATAAAGTAACTAATCTTTTATTTGATTCTTATTATCTAACATCTCACTCAATACTTAGTATTTTGCTTAATGTAGTTCTACATTTTTAAAATTTGGAAGTATTAATGGGTTTGAAATTATTATTAATGAATATTTGCCAAAATGAAATAAATACTTTAAAAATATTCATCATTTATATGTTATAGTTGCAATTATAGATCTTAGAGCTAAACAAGAAAAAGTAAAAAAATTACTACAAAAGTACTATGAAATATGCAATACAAATTTGATTTAGAATCTTACATGAATGATATAAATAATTTATTATTAGAAATGTTTCTAGTTTATAGTAGTAAATTTAATTCTTCCCATTCATGCACGGGTCCTTCATCTTCTTCAAAAATGAATATCCTATTTCATGAAGAATATGATAACTTCTTAGATTTAACTAATGATACTCCCTTAGTTAGTAATGAATTAAGTTCTTATTTGTTTACACCTATTATAATTAATACGCCAAATTTTATCATTTTAAAATGGTGAAAAGCACAAATAACATGATATCCTATACTTTTTCTTATGGCAAATGATATACTAATCTTTCTAATATCTTCAGTAGCAATAGAAAGTGCATTTTCCCTCGCTGAGTGAATTCTAGATGACAAACATTTATCTATAAATTATCAAAACTTAGAAATAACAATTTATTTAAAGGATTAGTTTGATGCAGAAGATAAATAACAAAATAATTTGAAAGAAGATAGATTATCATCAAGTGAAGGAGATAATTAAAAATAGTGACATATTCATATATTGTAAATTTAGTTGGTAAAATATTTGTCCTAATTTTATTTAATAGTAAAATTTTTATGAATTAGTTCTTGTGATTTTTACCTTTCATAATGGGAGTTTTCTATGTTAAAAAATATTATGTCTTCATTTATTTATTTTATTATTTTTAGTTCTATTAAATAACAACAATAATAATAATTTTTAAGCTATAATAAAATATAATTACATTTTATAATAATAAGAGTAATTATAATAATAACAATAATATATAATAATAATGATCATAAGAAGGAATTTTAATCTAAAATTTAAATTTTCTCACCACTAATTAATTATCTAAAATTTTTAGTATGTGATTTCGGTTACAAGTCTTGTTATACTTCAAATTTAAACTTAACTTACTTAAATTAAATGCATTTTTTATAAATAATTTTTTATAAGTGGTTCAATTATTTTTAGTTAATATTTTCTTTCACATATTAAATATAACAACATTTTAATATATTAAAAAGTTATCAATATATCCTAACAAATTAGGAATAAAACTACATTGATATTTAAAAATTTCTTACTTTCTTTTTTAAAGAATTCATATTTAATCTCCTCAAAATTTAAAAAAAAAGATATAATTTTTATTTCAATTGTATCAATAAATTTATCCTAATTTCAATATTCATTTTTAATAAAATTTTAAATGATAATAATAATAAAATATAATTATGTTTAATAATAACAAATTTTAAGTAATTAATAATATAAAATTAATAATAAATAAATAACTAATATGATAATAATAATAAAATGTAATAGGTTATTAAAACCTGTTTGGTAAATGTTGATCTACGATTGGGATTGAAATTGTGATTTGGTAAATGTAATGGGTTATTAAAACTCGTTTGATAAATATTAACCTACGATTGAGATTGAAACTGATATTGTAACAACCTAATTTGAATCCAAAATGGTAAAAAAGTAGCCTAGCCTGGTCTAATATGATATATAATTTTTATCTATTAGGTTAACCTAGTAAAGTTAGGGTTAACTCATTTTGATAGGTTTATTTGGACCGTAGCCTCCATATATTTAAAGCTAAAAAAGCTTTTCCAACTCCCCTTCTAAAACATCGCATTGAACCTAGACCCTCTATTGAGTTTAGAATATTTTAAAACTTAACTTGCTATCATTAGACTAATTAATTATTTTTTAATAAATTATATTTTCAAAAAATTATTCACCACTTTTTTTCTTTCTTTTTGTTAGTATTTTCTTACTTTAGCTATATGGATATTTTATATTTATAAGGTAGAATGTATATACTAGCATAATAATTATAATGTATTTATATTATTGATATAAGATCCATTAAGTTAAAAACAATATAAGAAATTAAAAAATGATAAACTAAAATATCAATAGTAATAGCAGCAGTAGTAGAATAAATTTCTCCTATATATTGTTGTAACTAGCATTTCATCACTATAATAAATTTAAAATATTTCTAATATCTTTAAATAATTTTGTATCATAATTAACTTAGTAGAATAAATGTAGTAAGCTCATAATTTAAAACAAATAAAATATTATTATCTAATGTACATCTATAAAGGGAAACATATAATATGTAAATAAGTCATATTCATAAATAGCAAAATAAATTACTTTATATTCTAACTCTTACAATTGAAAGACATCAAATTATAAAATTTTATTATAATGAAGTAATTAAGTAATAATCAATTGAAACTGCATGATTTGAAAAATTAAATAATGGTTATGATGGGAGGAAGTCAAGGAAAGGATTGAAGTTAAATTTTGGAAAATTTTGGAGTCTCATCCATTATAAATTACAACTTTAGTTAGCCATCAGACACACATTCTCTTTCGTTGGGTTTTACATTTTTTTTCATACCTTTTTTTAGAATTTGTGAGAATACTCTACAAGTTAGATGAACATTTTTACAAGCCTTGAGTTTGATTCTTTTCAAAGAGTTATAAAATTTATAAATTAAGCTTATGTTCAAAACTCTTTAACATTTTTAGTTTCTTATAATCTAGAGATTATTTTTTTTAATTTTACATAAATTTAGTTATGCTTTTTTATGTGGCATTGCTTAAATATAATTGCTAACTAGTGGAATTATTTTATTAAGTTGATTTTCTATTGTAATATTGTTAATTTTGGATAACATATATGATAGTTCATAAATACTTTACACTATTTATATTTAATGCAATCAATTTTTTCTATGAGTTTAAATTATATATCTTCCAATTGTTTGTTTGAGATGAGAAACAACAATTAAGATTTAATTGAATGATACTAGGAAATAGATATATGAAACATAGTAAGGATTTTTAATGCCTTTTTCTCACATTATAGAATCTCTCTCTATTGCAAATTCACACAAATTAATTTTTCCCTATGAAATCTTATCATTTAATTTTAATACATTTTTTTAAGTTTATTTACTAATTTGTTTTGTCAAGATTTTCCTTGTGAGATTAAAACCTCAATCTATATTGTGATAGCCACAATATATTTTGAGCATAATCACTTATGCTAGGAAAAAAATGAGTATTCTTTTGTTAAAGGGAATGGTTTAAGTTTTGTCCTTAAGGTCCCTTTCTCTGTCAAACATACTTGTAATCATGACTTGCTTATTACCTGTGATTAATTAATATCTATTTCCTTTTTGTAGTAAATTTTTTTTAATAAATTTTATAATTTTTTTCTACTCAAAGTATAGATAAAGAGGGAAAAGATATACTTTACTATCCCTTTCTTAGCCTAGTCAGCATATAAGAAAGTTAAAACAACACCAATAACTAAACTTAAATGCATATTACTTAAACCACTAAGAATTAATGCATTATTGTCTTCCAAAGCAAGTATTCATTTGCTACAACTCTTCCAAAATTAACACTTTATGCCTTTTGATTTTCATTTTGTCATAAATTCCTAAACTAAGAACTTAATTTACTTCAAGCAATTTAGCCATATCTTTAGCAACTCCTTGTAGATCAAGAGAATGCTAGATTTTTGCTTCATTTGTAAATCAAGTGAGATGGAATCTAGATTTCTATAGCTCTATCATCTTAATCTTGAATGGTCATTTATAAATCTCTGAGAGCCATTACCAAGATTTTATCCCTATTATGAAGATTAACTGAAGAAAGATAAGTAGCTTTCCATATAATTTGTTTTTATTTCGAACAAATATCATTGCATATATTTTTCGATAAATGATGCCTTGATTTCTTTATTCAAATCTAGTTTTGATTTCATGTAGATGGCTAGTGACTTGACAATGATTCTTTAAATATTCTTTTTATCTAAGATTTAGTTTGACCTAACTTTTTAAGATAATATTCAGATGATATATGTTTGATTTTATGGACTATTTTTATATGATTGGGAGATACACCTTTGAAAGTTTTAGCATTTTTATCATTTTAGATCATGTATAAGGTTACTACAATTGGGATAGTTATAATCTTGTGAAATTTATGATTTGTTTTTCTTGTTGATAAGTAGATATAGATCCATTACTTGATGTTTTGTGGTTGTATTCTATCTATTCTTATTATTAACTATTGTCTAAACTAAATTATTTTTGCAAATTTGCATGTTAAGAACAAATGATTTGAGTTTTCTTCTTGTTCCTAGTAGAAAGGACAAATATTTGCAACTTTAATATTTCTCTGATTCAAGAATTGAACAGTAGATAAAATATCATGATAGATCCTAAAAAAAAAAAATACCAATACCTTATGTTATGGAAAAGGTAATTTCTAAAAACCTCTCCAAGCAAAATGGTTTTATTTATTAATATGTTAAGTTGTTAATTTAACTTGACATTGGTAGCATTGCTTGACTGCATATAATCTTTTCAAGGATCTAGTCTAAGCTATTTAGTCAAGGGACCCCATTTTAGATATAGAGTTTTTTTATATTTGAATAGTAATTTCTATAAAGTAATACACTTCTAGTAAGTTCTATTTCCATTCATTATTATCTTGGTAAATGAAATTACTTATCTTCTAATATTTTGCAAAATGGGTTTACAAATCAGCCACCAATATTTATAGTGAATACTTATGTTGTTTCCTATTCTTAATTGCCATTGAAGATAATATGTAATAAGCTTAGAATTATTGGCTATATGCTTTCATCTCTACGTAGAATTAGAATGCTCATTGCTTATGTTTTCAAAGTTACCTTTTCCATATTATGATACCATTGAACCTGCCATTAGTATTAAGGGATTTTCATATATTCTCCAAAATTATTTAAGCTAATATGGTTATATTAAAGTATTGTAGATTCATTAAGCTTAAGCCTTCTTGTTGAAGTGGTAGAAATAGTTTATTATGAGACAGTAGATGCAAGCTTTTCTTTTGCCAATATATATTCCACCAGAAACTAATAATTAATGAGTGTATCTTATGTATCATTGCTTATGATAAATTTAGCTACACTCATTTGAAAAATTGATAATGTTTGCAAAACACTTTTGCATGCAAATCAATTTTCTCTTCCCACTTGTGACAACATTTTGGCCTTCCATCCTTGTAAATGTCTAAACATTTTTTCTAACAAATTAGATTAGATTTTCATTTTGCTTATAAGGTATCAATGTATGTGTTAAGATATTTGCCAAATTTCCTTGATATAATTACCCTAAGATTTATACCTAAAATTTTTCTGAAATGTTTAGGCATAGAAGGATTAAATACAATTATATATTTCTTTAAATTCATTCCTAATGTAGATAATGCTTTAAAATTTTCCAATACTACTTTCCAATTTATATAGCTATCCATATTTACTTTAAGAAATATAAGAACATCATTTTGCATATAAGAGATTAGAAATCATGGAAGTTTTCCAAGATATTTGTATGCCTTGAATCTTACTTTCTTTTTCTTCCTTGATAAGCATTGTAGATAACACATTTAGGGCCAGAATGAATAGATAAGGTAAGAAAGGATAACCTTGTCTTAACCCACATTTTGGAGAAAAGTTCGTGAAATCTCTATTGATAAAAATTGTACAAAAAATTGTAGATATACATTAACTAATAACTAGAATCCATTGTGGAAGAAATTCCATTCCAATTGTGTAAGTCTAACTTAAGGGTGGCCCAATGAATTTTTTCAACTTCTACTCTTCCTTGTAAATTTCATTAATTTAGTAGCTAGTAAAATGTTACTAGAAGTTAACCTACCTTTAATAAAAGCACTTTAAAAAGGGAACATGAGCTCCTTTATTAATAGTTGCAACCTTAGAACAAGATTTTTTAAGTGAATTTGCAGGCTACATTATAGAGACTAATTAATCTAAAATTAGTAAAAGTCTGAATATTTTCTCTTTTAGGAATATAGTAGTGTATTTTTTATTTAGACTTTTTTTTATCAAAAATCATGTGTTTGAAAAGGATTGAATCATATAGGTTAGATTTTTACCAACCAAAATCCAAAAGTGTTGGTAAAATCTAATAGAATATCCATTAGGGCTTAAAACTTTATCTGGGTGACTCTTTTCAACTCCTAATTTAACTTCCTTAAATGTTATTGATTTGTTTGAAATTTCTCTATGATAAGGTTTTAAGGAGGGGATGTCTAAATCAATAGGTAATTAAATGACTTTTTGAGCAATGTGATTTCCAACAAATAATTTTTCAAAATGTTGCTTAGTAAGACTTTTAATTTTTTGAGGATCTTCTTCCTATTGTCCTTGGTTATTTTTAATTTTTGATATTCTTTCCTTTAGTCCTCTTTTATTAACTAGGGAATGAAAGTATAGTATATTTCAATCACCATTAATTAGCCATATTTGTTTAGCTTTTTTATCATAACAAATTTATTAACATTTAAGTAAATATTCTAGTTGTTGTCTAATTTGATGTTGCCCATTATCATGAAGCATACTTAGATTATTTTGCAATATCAATAACTTAATTTTTAATTCATGAATTTGTTTTTGTAGGGCTCTATAGGCCTTTTGTCCCACTCTCTTAAGCTTTTTCCTATGTTTTTTTAGATTTCTTTGAAATGTAAAAATAGATGAATTTATTTAAGGAAAATCCCATGCTTGCTAAACAATCTTATCATGATCAAGATGAGTAAGCCATATAGCATGGAGTTTGAAAGAAAATTTTTTAAAATTTGACTTTCTATTAGTAGAAATTAGAATAGGAGCATGATTTGAAGCAAAAGTAGGAAAAGTATGCACATTAGAATACTAGAAGTAATTTAGCCATTTAGGATTGCTAATACATCTATCAAATCTTTCTTATACATCCCCTTTTGTCAACTTATTATTAGTTTAGGTAAACCATAGGCCTTTAGGTTGTAAATACATAAAACCATAAGTATGACAAATGTTTAGAAAATCTTGAGCTCCAAAAATGTTGTTATTCTTGCTAATTTTTTTCTCTTTTTTTTTGCTAAGAATCTAATTAAAATCTCTAAAAAGAAGCCAATGTTCATTTTAAGTAGTAATAGATTCATGACAACATTTAATGAAGTCCTAAAGCATGTTCTTATAGTAAGTCTTGGAGGACTATAGATGCTGGTAAGAAAAAAAAGTCAAACTTTAAACCTTAACTTGGACATGTATCTAGTGTTTTGAAACTTCTAAAACATGTAGTTGGAAGATATTTGACCATGCCATAAAAAACCCTCCTTGATGACTATTAACATCCACTTTTACTCCATCAGCATACCTATATTACTTTAAATAGTAAAGATTGTTGAACTAGTTAATATGTTTCAAAAAGAAATAGTAAGTCTGGATGATGTTTTTGAATCAACTACTCATATCTTTGAATTATTGAAGGGCAATCGAAGCCTTGACAATTCTATGCAAGGATAATTATAGATCGCAAGGAAGTTATTGAGGGACAACCTTCTAAAACCCTAGATTACAATAAGCAAAATCTAAAGATAAATTATTAATTGCCATGTTATCATTTAAAATTTCTTGACTATTAGAAGTCTCTTTTGTTTCGTATAAACTATCCAACCTAAATTTATGTTTAACAATTGCGTTATTAGGAGTAAGCTACCTTTCTTTGATATTTAGGTTGATTTTACCTTGCTATAAAGCTTCAAATTCTTTAATGTCCTCTTTTACGGCTTCAGAGATGGTGAGCCCTTTTTTTATTAATAGTAATCTTTTACAAGTTATATCTTCTTTTCCTATTATTTTCATCTCTTGAAAATGCTAAATCTTGCAATTGAGAGGACCACAATAACTCATTCTTTCCTACCATTTGTTAAAGAAAGACTATATACTCTAAGTAAAAAAAATATAACTCCATACCCTATTTATAAGTAGCTTGTAGTTATGTTGAATTATCAACAATAATTTGATTATGTAGTGTAAGGCTTGAAGTTTCCATCTCTTTTGGTATTATTAGTAAAGTAGAATGATAAGAGGTATTTAGAAAATTCTTTCTATTCAATTTGTGCATTTTGGATGACAAATGCCTTTTATTTTGAGTATACATGCTTTTTTTGAATTCATTAGCCATTAATAAGGATATTTTTTAGAAAGATATCTACTTTTTACTCTCAGACATAGAGTCTTGAAACATAGGTTAAATATTAACTTCAATGCCATGATCGTTTAAATTAACTAAAAATTGAAAAGTTCTTGTTTTTAGTTTAGTTGCATTACTTGATAAACCTTCCTCATTATTAGAATCAAGATACTATGCATTTGTTAGAAAGAAAGATCCTTTTAAGGTTTTTAAGTGTCTTAACAATTTTTATTATCCTAGAGAATAATAATGATTTGAAAATGCTTAGGATGTAGGCAATTCCTAATCAACTGTTGTTTGACAAGGATAATTAAGAAACATATGTGGACCCCAATTTGCATTTGGTGAGTTTGTTGTTTGCATATTTGAATTTTGCCATTAGGTTTTAATAGGTAAATTTTAAGGATTATCTAATTCTAAATCCATTTTCTTTGTATGTTGTTCAATAGGATCTTTTGCCATATGAACTTGATTATGAGGGATTTCATCAAAATTAAAAAGATAATTTTGTAAATCATTAAAGGTTACCTATTGAACATCAGCTAGGAAATATTTCAATTCATCTTGTTCAAATCCCAACTGAACTTTAGTAATTTGTCTCCATATACTTGTACCAAAAGATTTTGCATTAGAACCAAAATGAGGTCTCTCTACTATTACTCCTATTTCAACTTGAAATCTATTCCTAATACTATGCATTTAATGATCAATGTCTTTACTAATTTGTTAATAACTTCTAACACAAGAAATAGAAAAGTGTCCATTCCACCACATGCAAAGCACATATTGAAGATTTATTCATACTTACATTGAACCTAGACAAAAGTATCATTATCTAATTTAAGATGAAAACCTATGAAAAGAGGCTTATTAGAATTGATATATATTTTTAGTATGACAAATCTTAAATTTCTAGGGTAACTAAAATGCTAGTCAATTTGTTAAACCTCATTAATCATAGTGCCCAAATATTCAACAAAGTTAGTTGTTTGATATTCCAAAGGAAGCCCCTAAAGTTGAACCAAAATGAGAAAAGTGTCAATACGGGCATATTTAAGCCTAATGTTAGGTTTCCAAAGGTCAAGAATAAGTAAGGCTCTTTTTATATACTAATGTTGATTTAGGGTATTATAAGCTTAATCTTCTACTAGTTGGAATTGAATTACATACACTTGTCCGATCCTTACCAACCACTTGAAATCCTTCCCTAAACTGCCACATATAATGCAAAATGCTATTAAGAGAATTAATTGAAACACACCGGTCATCAAGAGGTAACAAACTATGTAAAGGCTCCATCTTTCTTTACAAATGTGGACATTTTCTAGAATATTATAGATAATTGGTCCATGTATGGCTCTACGTTGCAGTTAGACCTAACAATCTTGACCCATATCCATTTATCCATCTATATCTATCCTTATTTTGATCCATCCATATCCATCCATTTTAACTTTAGGATAAATATGGGTTGGGTCATTGTTGACCCATTAAAATGATGGTCATATTGGGTCAACCCATGGATAACCATTTATCCATTTATATTTATAAGAGATAGATTTGTACACTGTATAAACTAATATTATAAAAAAATATTATAATAAAATATTTTTAAAAATTTGATATAATTCAAATATATTTAAAATTAATTATTTGAAATAAAATATTATAATATTATTATTTACGTGACAATATCAATTTTTTTTATAAAAAAATAAAATCAAGTCCAGTCTTTTGTACTAAAATCTATAATAATTTATTATTTTTACTTTTAAAACTTAAAAATAATAACAAAATTAATTTTTTTATTTTTTAAATAAAAAATCTTATAATGTTACGTATCACATGTAATATATTGTATGACTATATGTTGAATTCTTGGTTATATTTTCTAAACATCAACACATCAATAAGGTCAATTTTTATTTTTTAGGTGATACTTTATAAATTGAAATCTGATTATTGATATATATATAATTTTAAAAGTACAATTTATTATTGTAAAAGAATACATATAATTCATAATTTTAAATTTTTTAATTTTATTATAATGTCTATTTTAAATTAAATAAGTTTTATTTAATATATATTAAAATTAAAATATTCAATCAATTATGTTTAATATTAAAATAATTTTTAAAAATTAATGTTAAGAAAATGAGATAAAAAAATATAATTTTAAAAAGTAAATAAAGAATAAAGAATAAAAATTTTGATAGCATGAGTTTGTTTTGAAATATTATCAATAAATATAAAATAGTAGTAAAAAATAATATCAATAAAAATAATAAAATATAAAATAATAATAATTTGATGGATAAATAGATGGGTTAAGTTAGTTATATATTCAAAGGTCATGAATTATCCATGACCCATTTAAAATTTTACATTGAGTTTATAAATGGATAAATAGATCAACAATGATCCATCTATTTTTGACCTAATCCATATCCATCCTAACCCATTCATTTGCCACCTTTAGTTGTAGCTTGACATGATTTTGATCTAAGTTATTGATTTCTAAATTCTCAAAATTAGAAGAACTTTCAAGTTAATTTATTTTTTGAAATTTCAGCAAATGAAGAAAGATTGTCTTAATTAGAAATATTAAGTGATTAAAAACACAATGAAGCAAGGATTATGAAGAAATTTTGTAATTTTTTATATTTTAAAAATTAAGATTTATAATGCCCGTAATTCTTTCATATTTAATAAAAATGATAATTATTAATTAATGATGATATGTGGTATGATTGATTCATTTATTTAAGAATCTCACTTGTATTTTAGTGTTTTCTAATTTTTAGTGCACACGTCTGCACAGTTTAGGAGATCTAGCTTCAATCCAAAATCAATAACATTCCTACACGTTTGCACAACACGGTTCGGTAACTTGGGCTCGTTTCTATTTTCATCACCGACACAACTTGATGCAATTTGCTTTTATTCTCAGCTTTCTAGCTTTATCTTCCCATCATTTCATCGGTTAAGAAATCAATGTTCTTAACCAACCAGCTACTCCACCCACTTATACTTTCTTCGTCTTCAACCAACCTCTTCGTTACTCCTTCAAGCTAAACCACCAATTTCATTGAACTGTAAGCCTTCAACTTAATTCCAGCTTTCATTTTGATATTCACTTTTCACTTTCTTCTGACCATTCTTAGTTCTTGCTCTTCAAATCTCTAGGGTTGGACTCTGAATGTTCTGTTTTTGTTAAGAAGAGTAGTTTCTCTCCTCCTCTGTAGATTTGTACCGTAAATAACTGTCTAGTTTCTATTTTATGTGCTTTTAAAATGGAAATCTGGGATAATGCCTGGGTTATGCAGCTAATGCAGATTCTGGGTTTGTTTAGTTTTTGGATCTCATTTGCAAAGTTCAGGACTTTATGCTCAAAAGCTATTGGTTTTGTTGATAGAATGATTAAGGGTCATTGTAATGCTTGGGCCTTTCTGTCTTTTAATGGTATTGTCACAACTGGGTCTTTGATATCCTTCCTCTTGGTTGCTTGCTGGGGGTATTCATATGTATTTCCCAGTCCTCAATCAGCAATTCAAAGTTACGAGACTCCTAGCAGTTCTCAGTCAGTAGTTCAAAACCATAAGATTGGAAAATTCAATGCATCTATTGGTGCCTGCAATGTGTTTGATGGAAGTTGGATCTGGGATGATAGTTACCCATTGTATGATGCTTCACATTGTCCCTTTGCAGAAAGGGGTTTCAACTGCATTGCCAATGGGCGGAAAGATGGAGACTATACAAAATGGAAGTGGAAACCCAAGAGCTGTGATATTCCGAAATTTGATGCTCGTAGAGTACTGGAGAAGTTTCGTGGGAAACGGGTGGTTTTCATTGGGGACTCATTGAGTAGAACACAATGGGAGTCTTTGATATGCTTGCTTATGACGGGAGTTGATGATAAAAGGAGTGTATATGAAATTAACGGGAATAAAATCACTAAAAAGATTAGGTTTTTAGGTGTGCGATTTAGTTCTTTTGATCTTAGAATTGACTATTATCGATCCGTTTTCTTGGTGAAGTCAGGACCAGTGCCAAAGCATGCACCCAAAAGAGTGAAGACATCACTTAGACTTGACAAGATGGATGACATTAGCCGGGAGTGGGTTAATTCTGATATTCTGATATTCAATTCAGGGCACTGGTGGACAAGGAGTAAGCTTTTTGACATGTAAGTAATCCAATTTACAAAATTCAGGTATTACAACATTTTGTTTTCATACATGAACATTTGATTTTGCTTCACTTAGTTAATTCAAAAAGTTATGTTTGGCGTAATCTTGGAATTCTTTTTCTACAAGATTATAACATGATTCTTGTTATGTATAGATCTTACTTGGCAACCTAAAGCGGGATTTTATTGGGCAGTTTGCAAGTCAGCAAACATAATTGTATCTTTCTTCCAACTACTGCTTTTCAACTGAAAGTTCCATTGGCTGTAAGGAGCTGAGTGTTAGGTTTAAATGATTTTGCTGCAGAAATAGACAGAGGTGGGATTGAGGGGTTTTGTCAATGTTATCCTGAAAATAGGGTAATCTTTCTATGTCCTTGATTGAGGAATGCCATCCCATCTGTTGACATATACTAACATCATTAAGATGATGTCTTCGCAAAATTAGTCTTATTTCAGCTTGGATGGTGGTGAAAAAACTTGATCACTGAAATATCCAAAAGAATTGTTCTTTTTCATTCTAATTCTAGAAAGTAAGCAACAAATTAGAAAAATGCCAATCTTCCTTTTTTTTTCTTTCCTCCCTTCGCCTACGAGTCATTGGTTTGTCATACCATCAGTCAGTATGGCTTTGCATGGCAAATGACTAGCTCAGAAGTGGGCGGGCTGATGGGTCATGAGTCTGCCTCTAAAGCAGTGTGTCTCTACTATCGAGTGTTATACTATAGCCAATAGCACCAGAGGTCATATGCTTGGATCATTTTACTCTTCTCTGAGTAATTTTTGCTCTTTTGAGCTCAGTGGGTTTTAGTGAGAGTTGGAGCTTTCTCAGTTCCAGAATTGGACTTATGTTTCTCTTCCGTCCAACCTTAGGCAGCGAGTCTACGTGAAAATGCATATTTAAGAGCTTGAAACTTATGCACATGAAGATTTTAGATAGACATTTTGTTATAAATATGAGTGGATTTTCAATAACACTCGTGTGAGTTTAAAATCAATTTTTTTTTTAATTTAAAATTCTCTTTTACATGAATATCGATTTAAACTAGTATTTAACATAGTTAGCAAATCACTCCTAACATGGTCTTCAGACAGGGGCTGGTATTTTCAGGTTGGTAACTCGCTGAAGCTTGGAATGTCAATCAATTCTGCTTTTAGCATCGCTTTGCATACCTGGGCATCCTGGGCGGACAACATGATAAACATAAATAGAACAAGAATATTCTTTCGGACTTTCGAAGTGTCGCATTGGAGGTGAGTTTGCACTCACAAACTACCACTCAGTTGCAGACATCACAAAATTTGATTTAAACAGAACCCGACTGTTTAGATTCTGTCAGATGTGTTGGAAGAAGAGGAATATCTGAGAGAGAAATAATTTTTTTTTAATTCAAAATGCTAACTGCAAAAGGGCATTTATAGGTACACAGGGATAATTCAAGCGCTACTTCTATTAAATAATCTATACAAAAAGACACTTTTTAGAAAAACTCTTAAATTTCATAACTAAGGAATTATTAGTAGTGACTTCTAGAGTTCTACTTAGAAATTTAAGGGGACATATAGAAATTATAAAATTACTATTTCCAATACTCCTTAATTTTAGAATTTCTTCACTTGTAGATTTTATCTCATTCATAATCTTTGAACTTCAAGAATACTTTAAAAAATTCTATATCATATTTTCTAACAATGAGTTTAGGGATTTTCCTACAAGCAACTTCATCATTTTGTGTGAGACGTTTAGGATATTGCACTTTTTAACATTTCTTTTAATATCCTTTCTAATCTTGAACATTGCTTTGACTACACTAGCTTTATGAATCCATTGATATTCCATTTTGTTCTCTTCTTTTTAATTTTAACGTCTTCATCCATTATCTGTTTCTATGGACTTCCTCTCACATCTCTTTTAATTTTAATTGCATATTCTTGACAGCAAAATTAAACAAATCATTATTATTGATAACTTCAATTAATTAAAATTCATCAAAAATTGTCACTTGCCCAAGCCATTCATTTGAAATTCTTTCAAAGATTGGTAATACTTTATGATGGGGTTGTGAAAAACAATAGAATCTTCCCCTCAAATGATATGATCTTTTGATTTTCTTTGACTTGGATTTCTTTGATTTGGTCTTCTTTTTCATTATCGGTTATCACCACAAGCTTTGTCATCTTCTCCAAAAAGTCAACACTAGTCATAGAGTAATCTTTTTGCATCAGCTGGGACATTATCTTTTTTATTTTTTAATAAGAAAAGACAAATCATAGATTGTCTATTCTTGAATTCTCTAGTTCTATGTTGCTTCTTTAACCTCAGCATCTTTCATCGGTGGTGAAATTATCTCTTTCATAAATTTTGTAGCCTTATGTTCCTTTTCAGCATTTGAATCTTTTTCTTCGTAGATCTTTGAATTCCCATTAGTTTCTTCAAATTCAACATTTTTGTTCACAGGGGGTGTGATACCTTTGTCCTTCACTTCTTAAAACTTCGCAACTTGAAGTTGCTATTTCAACAAATTCAACATCATTGTTGTTGAATTTTTTATGGTCTCTTTTTTCTTTTTCTTTTTCTTCTTAACAGTGACATTTTCTAGACATTTATAAATTACTAACTGTGACTTTTGAAAATTTAAAGATATATATAGGAATTACAAAATTATTATTTACAATAATATAACACTTAATTCCCTCTTTTTGTTGAGACAGCGGACGGAATCGAAATTCTTGCAAAGTGACTCATAGGCCTTCCACGAGAACTAATGGCAAAGATAGAAACCCATTCTCAGACATGATAATGAGAGTTGTGAAGAAAATGATTGTTTCTGTGACAGTTCTGCATGTAACACCCATGGGTGCATATAGGGGCGATGGGCATGTAGGAACATGGAGTGACCGGCCATCTGTGCCTGATTGTAGCCATTGGTGTCTTCCTGGTGTACCTGATCTGTGGAACGAAATTCTCTTCTCACATTATTTACTACCATAATAAGATTGGGCAAATCAGAGAGGCTCACAATTAGATACGGCAGTTGACCCTAAACCATTCAGACACCCTGAATCCTAGGACAACGCTCATATTTGGTTGTGAGGTAGTTGTGATTGAATTGATTGTGCAACTAAGTTTTCGTGACAAGATAATGCTAGAGCTAATGAACATGAACGCTGTACAGTTGTATGTTGTTTTCTTCTCTTTGCATCTAAAAGGATTCTTACATCCCGGAATACTACAAAACAGGGACGTTTTAGAGGCAAAGAGATCGTAAAGTAGGTGTGAATACAAGAGTGATTGTAATTATGTATTGTATTGATGTTTGCCGAATTCTCTTTTTATGGCAGCAAGTATCAATGGATTTATAATGGAAATTAAAAAATTTTGAAATTAAACTTTAAATTTTTTGTATTTATTGAATTGAATTTTACAAATTTATTTTATTATATTATATTTAATGATAGTTATTAATTTTTATTTGAAATTTAATTTTAAATTTTGTTTTTCATGTATATAGTATTATTTAAATAAACAATAAAATCGAGAGTAATCCAAATTACAGAAAAATGATAAAGTCTGTTTCATTAATTAAGGCAAAGTCCGAATTAAGATCAAGTTTGCTTGAGAAGGTGACAAAAAGAAAAAACATTCAATGTATTTTTTTTTTTTTTTATACATAGGAATATTTAAACCGGAAATATTCAATATTTCACACGCCGCTGAAGGAAGTTGACGAAAAAGGAAAATGCCAGCAGTACACCGTGCCCATGAACTAATTTATCAAACAAGGCTTGCGCGCGCGTCATAACGTGTGTTAATAAAATGACTAGGAAATTTCTCTTATACCCCTGTGTGAATTGTACTCCAGTGTATAATTAGATTAAATCGTTAATATATTATTATATAATATATAAAATTTAAAATTTAAAAAATATCAATTTAATATGTAATTAATTTTAATAATATATTATATATTATTACGTCAATAGTTTATTGAAATCTCTCTCAAATGATTGTAGTTTTTATACAATATTTGAGTTCTGTTACAATAGGTAAAGTGAATTTTTAAGAAACTTTAATGAAAAAAATAATAAAATTTATAACTTTTCATATAGAATTGCATAACTTTTTCATAAAAAGCAGTAAGTGAATGCGAAATCTATCTGCAAAAATACTTAAAAATTCCAAAAAAAAAAAACACAAAATGGTTCAACGTTGGAACACACAAATTTTAATTTTTTTTGAATTTTTATGAAAAACTTGCAATATTTAAAAAAAAAGATGTATTATTATTATTATAATATTTGATTAGGGATATCTTAGGAGTTATATAAATTATTCTAGGGACAATTATGATATTTACTTATATTATGCAAATATATCATTCAATAAAATAATTGGAATACCTTTATAAAGAAAAAATAATGTAATGTATGCACATATAATTATCCTATGAATGGCTATTGAAGCATATACTAATAGAATGAAATTAAATTTCTTACTTATACATACCTATAAAATTTGCACCAAAATGATATGCAATAAAATATGGTTGATTATGAAACTATAAACTAAATTACAAATATAAACACAAAAACTAAATAAATTCTTACATTTATATTACTATTATAGATTTCCCTATTAGTGTTGGTACATTAATATCGGTTAAAGTGAAAATCGACAATTATAATGGTATAGTGATATTTTTAAAAATAAATGCAACATATCACACTAGTTAATATAATAAACTAATGTTATAAAACTTATTTTCTAATTGATAATGAAGGGTCCATTCTTAATTAAGACAACGATTGTTATTTACAATTAACATCCATTATTACTTACATGCCAATTTTTGAATACTTATTCTCTAAGGGAATACCAAATATTGAATATGCGGAATGTTAGATGTTGGCTATACATTAAATTGACATCTAAAGGAATGTTAATACTTAACCAATATTTTTGTTTATGATGTTATTGGAAATTGTAAAGAATATTGGTATTTTAGACTTCGATTATACATGAATATTGATGCCTAGATGTTATCTACAACTAATTAATATTTATATTTATAGTATCTTTAAAAATTATAAAGATTATATGTATTTCAATGGTTTGCTTGTTGAAAGCACATTAGCACTTACAACATTGGTGTCTAGATCAACTGATGTTAGAATTGATGTTACTATGTCTATAAATTTCACTTGCACTTTTTTATTTTTTAATATTTAGGTTGAATTTAAGCACAATTTACATCATTCTTTGGAAGTGCTTCAGGTTTATTGGAATTACCTGATCTACGAGTCTAACATCTCTTGCTTTCAAATAGCATGAGTTGTTAGAGAAAGTACTGGATGAGCAAAAGTAAGAGAATTAAACTCATGGATGAGGTGTTTCTAATAAATTCAAAGAATTCTAAATAACGGTGAGTTATCCTCCACCATTTTACTATAAGGAATGGATAGTTAATATCTATAGAATTCTATGGAGCACTTTAATATGAAAAAAATAGAGTAGATCTCTTGAAAAATGAGAATTTACAACAAGGATTTTAATCTCTTTACCATGAGGAAGGTTGCTATGCTATAAGTTGTATCAATGATATATTATGTATAAGTCATTATTTTATAGAAGATATATAATGTATAATGATTTGTAAATTTTATCAAATGATTAATTGTAATATTCTTGTATAATGTTTTTTAGTTAATATTGGTAATGTTATTAGAAAAATGATTTATAATTAGTATATATTGTTAGAAAAATTTTAGGATGTAGAAAGTTGATAATTATTTAAGAAAATTGATATCGTTGTTAAAAATATGAGGATGCAAAAGTTCAATTAAAAAATAAAAAAGGAATAAACCACATTAATTATTTACTAAAAATTGATGTAGGATTAGAAAATTAGAGGGAAAAATAAACAGTTGTATGAAAAATTAAAAAGTAATAAACCGAGTTAGTTCTTTGACCTAATTAATGTATATAGTACTAACCACCTAACTTGTAATAAATGGTAAAAATTCACCATGGATAGCATTTACTAGTTAAGGAATAATAAAAACTTACAACATTAGCCTTTTAAAGTGAGTTAAAGTAATAGCTTGACATCAAAAGTGAGATATAAAGCCTTTACACATTAGTTTTCTTTTGACAATTGATGTCTATTTTGTAACTCCCTATCTATATATTTTTCTTTCACTCTATTTTTTATTTAGGTAACATAAGAGAACAATACACGTATTCTTACTACATATTTAAAAAAGCTTCCAATCTTATGGCTATGAGCATCCTATTATGTCATGGTTATCTTTTACCTTTAAATAGATGATCACGAGTATAAGATATTCATGGTTTGATGCAATTGACATGATCATAAGATTCAAAGCTTCTCCAAGTGTGCAAGATGGTGTGTGTTGTTTTCATATTTCACCTAGTACTTCAAGGAATGAATGACTAATGTCTATAAAATTTGGTTGAGCATTTCAATACACGAAAAGTTGTGACTAATATTTTAATTTAAGGTTACATAATAATTATGTTGTATATTATAGGAATTTTAGTTTGTAGTTTTTATTAAATGCTATAATATAGAAAGTCAATAATGTTGCTTGAGAAAATAGTACCCATTATTAAAGAATGTCAAGATTAATGCATATTGAATTTTAAAAAATAATAATAATAAACAAAAATCACTTTTTTATTAAAAATTAATGTGGTTTGTATGATATAGAACTAAGTTAGTTTTTTGATGAATTAATGTCTAAAGGTATTCCGAGGATGGCATTTATGAAGTGTAAAAGTTGTATTAGAAGATGAAGAGTTAGATTAGAAAATTGGAATACATTTAACATGTAATAAATATTAAGCATTTACTTATATAATGTATTAGCAAATTACCAAAACTTACAATGTTTTAAGATATATCAATAGTTAAGCTATATAAAACAAAATATGCTTAATAAATTGGTTTCAATTAACAATTGATGTTTAAATTCTGACATGTTGCTATTACAATGCTGCTATGCACCAAAATTAGTTAAAAATTGATTTGCTACAAGATAATGTAGTATAGTGAAACAACCAAATTGTACCCTAGTGATCCTTTAATAATATCTTTTCTAATTGAATTCCTAACAATATTTACACAAATATCTAATTTATTATGCAATAAAAAAAACAAGAAGCAAATGCAATAAATGCAAAATAGAATAATTACAATATGCTATATGAATGCAAAATGCTGTATGTAGAACGTAGGATTATGCAGTAATAGAATTGGGGGGAGGTTTTGTGAATTTAAATTGAATTGAATGTATTAAATAAAGTAAAAAACATAAAGCAAACAGATAAAAGGAAAACCTATATAGTAAAATAACTGATTCAAGGAATTGGAAACTCTAGTTTGGATTAATTATTGATCAATTAGGATTTAACTTTTCTAATTAATTCTTCAACATTAGATTACCCAGAACCCTTGCAATAACCTATGAATTATAAACTAAATTACCATCTAGGATTTGATCAATTAAGATTAGCCGATTAAGTCACCACTATAATCCTTATACTGGATCAAAATTGATTTGAAGATAGAATTCAATTGAATTGAGAAATGAAAATTATAAACCTCCAAATTAATTTCCTAACCCTCTACCCCTATGTGTAAAACCATGATTTACTAACCATAATTTAACATCAAAATAGCAAAGAAATAAAAATCACAAACATGAACATCAATTATACCAAATTAACATCCAACACATGTAACCTTAAGAATTTAGCATAAGTAAATAGTAGAAAAGAAAAATTAATTCAAGAAAATTAACATTACAATTCATAATCAAAGAGGGTCTTAAATTCCTTGAATCGACTAGGAGTTTAAGCTTCCAATAAAGAATAAAAGAGAAAATAAGAAGAAGAGGAAATTGTTTGCTGAGTGCTATGTAGTTTGAATAGTCTAATGAGTTCTTCTTATTTATTTGACCTAATTAAGCTAAAACCCTACTAGACTTAGATTGTATGTTTCTTAGGATTATACTAATAGGGCCTTCTCAATTTTGAGAAGCCCAGACCTATTTTTAACAAGATAATTAAATCTAATAGTTACATAAGTGAATTCTCTCAGGTCTAACTTCCAACCAATTTTTGACCACTAAGACAAAGTAATATGCATAATCCATGAATATCAAAGTTGTAGGGTAGTGTCTTGTGGAAAATTTTGCACTTTTTACATGTTAATTTGATCTTTATAGCCCTATATATGGCCTAAAAATCGAGATGGGCTCAGTTAGGATAAAGGTATGGCTTTAACTTCTTAGTCACATATGACCTCCAAAATATCTGTATTAGGCTTGGGTCAAAAAATAAAAGTTGTGGTTCTCTCTCTAAGCTTTCTAACAATATAAATATCGCCTCAATTTGACATCCGGACCTTAAGGTATATCTGAATAATAAAAATAGTGTCAAAATTTAACATTAATTGAATAAAATTAGAATATTGCAAAATCAACCTAAAATTATAAAACAATGTCAACTCTGTAAAATTAAGCACATGTAACACCTAAGAGATATAAAATAGGAAAAAATAAAATTTTAAATTTTTTCTTATCAAATTCTCCTACACTTAACCCTTGCATATCCTCAGGCAAGATAGAATTTCATTCTAAACTAAGAAGCAAAAGATTTTACTTTTCAAAAACTTCAAATTCACAAATCCATAAGAAAGAAACTAATAAAAGCCAACAAGAAACATAACACATGATGATAAAAAGTTTTGATAAACTTGAAAATTAACTAACATAGTAGCTTCATTAAAAAAGAGTAGATCAAATTGGTAGATTTTTACAAGATTCACTCACTAACTCTCAAGTGTTTAGGCTAGTGTTTCACTCAAGTTTATTCTATAAAATTAATCTACCATAAGCTTGTTAGCCATCTAATCTCTACTACTCAAATCACATGCATAAAATAAATTAAAAGGGCTTTATTCATGGTTATAATGTGGCTATGGTAAAAGCAGGAAAAATAAGGATATGGAAGGTTAGAAATTAAAAAAATTAATAGAGCACTTAAATTATAAATATATGGGTAAATCATAAATAATTACAATTTAATACAACAAGGTAAATTTAAATTCAAACAGTCATCAACTTTTTCATTTTTCCTTTCCCTTTTCTTTCTTTCTTTTTCTTTTTTTTTTAATTTCCTTTTTGCCTTATTCTTTCTTTTTTCCAATTTTTTTCACTTTTCTTTTTTTAATTTCTCTTTTTTTTGCTTTACTTTTTTTATTTTTTTAACTTTTCTTTAACTAACCTTTCAACTTGAAGTTAATGATTTTTCATAACAGATAAACTTACAAACCTTCACACTTATTCAAGAGCCTATCTAACAAAATTTAAATGCTTTACTAATACCTAAGGTTGGGTAAAGATATTTTTTTTTATTGAAAAATTGCTCATAGGCTAATCAACAAAGAAAATGTAATAAAAGCTCAAGGAGGTTAAATAAAGATAAATAATTTTTAATATTAAAATTAATAAATTTATATATTTAATATTGTTAATGTATACTATATAAGTTTACCAAAATAAATAATTATATTAAAATTTGAATTGGTACTTTGATATTAAAATTTTACTTAATGGGATAAGGCTTTATTGTTGTTGTATATTAAAATTTTAAATTATTTAAAAAATTTAAATATAATTTTGATATTTTGAAAATGAATAGATAATATTATTGGGTTAGCCTGTTGTTGGTAATAATAGTATATAATAAATAATTAATTCATTATTATATATTTAATTTTAATATGTATTAAAAAATTTAAATATATATATGTCTGAAAAGGCACATGAATATAAAATGATATATTTTATTAGACTCTAAATGTTTCAAAACTTAAAATAAAGTCATAATCACAACAATTATTAAATTAAAATTATTTAATAATATCTAATTATAAATAAATAATTTTAATTTAATAATTCCAAAATTTATTACATTATTCTATAATGTAAAATCTTGAAGTTATAAGAATAA
The DNA here is from genome assembly GCA_020226215.1 of Sindora glabra. Classification (NCBI taxonomy): domain Eukaryota; kingdom Viridiplantae; phylum Streptophyta; class Magnoliopsida; order Fabales; family Fabaceae; genus Sindora; species Sindora glabra. The sequence continues at coordinate 52,134,411 of CM035227.1, read as the reverse complement.
TCAAAGCATAAATAGATTTTGCTATATTATTAACTTAACAATGCATCGATAAATTATTAAATTTAATGTACATCGAATATATTTTTTTAAAATTAAAATTTATATATTGTATAGCAATATATTAATTATTAAATTTAATAATATATTAATATTCTATTACATGAATATTCTAATATTTATACCAATATTGCATTGGGCTAATCATTGTTGTGTGTATGTTGCAAAAGTTTTCTAAGAGCCAGCATACCCTTTGGTTGATTTTTTAAACAAATACATATTTTTTGATAGTTTCAAGAAACAATGTGCAACTTTACTATTATGCAACAACTTTTTAACTATTGCTTCAACGGTTAAATAAATATTTTTATTAATATTTATATATTTTGCACTATTATAAATACTCATCTCAATCAAACTCAATTCATACAATAAATATTTATTCTTTATATCTTCAATCTCATTCTTATAATTTTTATTTTTCTACAAATATTGAAGATAGGTGAATGTGGTGTATGAAGTTGTAAAACTTTAAAATTTTCACTTCAAAGGAAAATTTGCAACTAAGTTTTCGTGACAAGATAATGCTAGAGCTAATGAACATGAACGCTGTACAGTTGTATGTTGTTTTCTTCTCTTTGCATCTAAAAGGATTCTTACATCCCGGAATACTACAAAACAGGGACGTTTTAGAGGCAAAGAGATCGTAAAGTAGGTGTGAACACGAGTGGTTGTAATTATGTATTGTATTGATGTTTGCCGAATTCTCTTTTCATGGCAGCAAGTATCAATGGATTTATAATGGAAATTAAAAAATTTTGAAATTAAACTTTAAATTTTTTGTATTTATTGAATTGAATTTTACAAATTTATTTTATTATATTATATTTAATGATAGTTATTAATTTTTATTTGAAATTTAATTTTAAATTTTGTTTTTCATGTATATAGTATTATTTAAATAAACAATAAAATCGAGAGTAATCCAAATTACAGAAAAATGATAAAGTCCGTTTCATTAATTAAGGCAAAGTCCGAATTAAGATCAAGTCTGCTTGAGACGGTGACAAAAAGAAAAAACATTCAATGTATTTTTTTTTTTTTTTATACATAGGAATATTTAAACCGGGAGGGGGGTGATTGGGGGGACAGAACATTCAATATTTCACACGCCGCTGAAGGAAGTTGACGAAAAAGGAAAATGCCAGCAGTACACCGTGCCCTTAGCTAACAGCAAAAAATCACTTTTCCGAATGAACTAATTTATCAAACAAGGCTTGCGCGCGTGTCATAACGTGTGTTAATAAAATGACTAGGAAATTTCTCTTATACCCCTGTGTGAATTGTACTCCAGTGTATAATTAGATTAAATTGTTAATATATTATTATATAATATATAAAATTTAAATTTTAAAAAATATAAATTTAATATGTAATTAATTTTAATATATATTATATATTATTACGTCAATAGTTTATTGAAATCTCTCTCAAATGATTGTAGTTTTTATACAATATTTGAGTTCTGTTACAATAGGTAAAGTGAATTTTTAAGAAACTTTAATGAAAAAAATAATAAAATTTATAACTTTTCATATAGAATTGCATAACTTTTTCATAAAAAGCAGTAAGTGAATGCGAAATCTATCTGCAAAAATACTTAAAAATTCCAAAAAAAAAAAACACAAAATGGTTCAACGTTGGAACACACAAATTTTAATTTTTTTTGAATTTTTATGAAAAAATTGCAATATTTAAAAAAAAAAAAGATGTAAAATTTTATACAGAAAGTTGCAACTTTTAAAGAAATTCTCACAAGAGTAAGTAACAGTACGTATGAAAGCATAAATCAAGTAACTTACACTGTAGAAATCTCCTTGACAAAAGCGCTACTAAAAGTGTGGCAATAATCGTCCTGTCAAAGAAAGGAACAAGATTCAAGGAAGAATGTCTCAAGCTGCAAGTTTTGTTAAGCCTCCCCCTTAAGGCACGAGTGAAAGTGACATCATGTGTTAGAAGTCCCACTAATTCAGTACGTATCCTTGTTAGAAAGTTGTTAATAGAACAAATAAACATGTCCATTTTGACTCTGATCCAAGATTGTTTGTCAATCCATCTTATTTACTCCTCGAACTGTGCTCTTTTGTATTTGATGAGGCCCAGGTTTAGACCTTATTGAGCATAAACAATAAGGGTAGGGATAATTCCAAATTTAGAAAATGTTTTTAATTGTTTATTATTTATCTCTTTTTTTTCGTTTGTAGGTTTTTTTGTATCCAACAAGCCACGTTGAACGTGCAATTAATCTAAAAACAAGTTAGGTTGGATCTTTTTTCAAGGAACAAGACTCTTTTAGTAATAATTTTCTTCATTTATATGATTCTAATATAAAACCTTGCTTAAAATGATCAAATTGTCAGCCACTCAAATAAATTGTTGTTTGTATTATTTATCAAATGTTATATCATTGATTTTTTCATTGATAATTATAATATTATACTTTATCATTTATGTTCGCTCTTGAAGTAAGTTAAATTTTGCTTCTTGAATTAGTTGCTAGGTAACAAGTGTGTTGCACTTCAAAACCATTTTTTCCCCCAGAGGGTAAATTATATTTTACCTATGTGTATTTTAATCTTTTTCACTCAAATCATTTGTGGTTTTAAATGTTAAAATTCATTCATCTATATTATCGATCATTAACATTTAAATGAAATAAACTATTTTCTATTTAAAATTTATTGAAAAATACACATGAAACACACATGCTTGATCTTTTCCTAAATTTGATCTGATTTGAAACTTATTCTAAAAATCATTTTACCTAAAAAAAATCTGACACATTGGAAAAGCACACTTTATTTCTTTAAATTGATCCTAATTGTTGAGGAGTGCTGATGCTAGGAGCTTTTGTTCACTTTTCACTTGTGTATCAAATTAGATCAAATTTAAGGAACTAGAGGTTACGTGTGTTGTGAAATCTTGGTTAAAACAACTAAATTGCCCAACAAAATAGAAATTTAAAGACTAATTTAACACTAGATTTCCAAACTAGGTTTAATTATGTAAAGAAAAACAATCAAAACTTAATTTATACCTTCCTTTTAGTTGAGATATGTTTTGAAACTTCTAAAAGAAAGATTCGAGTATTTTTCTTTTAAGGTTAGTCCCCACAATTAGTCTCCACTTTACCCCACCCCATGATAACAATGATGTGTGATAGCTATTTTTAGAGAAAAAGGATTTGGAAAATTTTCTAATGGTTTTGGGGGTGTTAATACATGAGAAATATATGATTATGATTCAACTATTGTAGCTTTGCATCCTTATTTATATTATTTCTCCATAACCTACTAGGGTTTCACAAACCTTTATTTGTTATGATCTTAGGCCTTAACTAATTTTGTGAATCCCTACCAGCTATGGTTCATTATTGTTATAAGTTATACTAATTACTTATTAATAATTATGGCCCAATATTGAAAATATGATTTTTTATACCTATAGTTTGTTTGAAGTCTATTTGCTATCTTAAAGCACAATTAATTTTTTGTAAAACAATTAGGATACGTATTATCCAATATTATGACTTCTTAGATTCATCATTAAACTAGCATTAGTAACAATTAAATTAAAGTTTTTTATTTAATATTTAGAATTAATCTTGTTAATTCTAAATTCAAAAAATCTTGATTAATATTTAGTAACATACATACCATGTACTATTTAATATGAATTATAAATATGAATATTTTTATTTGCATTATCATGCAATGTAATGTTTCTACACAATGACTTGGTTGAACTTAGAGCATGGCATATTGATTGAAAGCCTAGTCATTTGACTACTATGTAGCAAATTTAGAATTCATAACTTATTATGTCAAATGTTGAAAATAATTTTTTTAATGATTTTACCCACCTTGTCCAAGAATTTTTAAGTTGTAATTCTTAAAATAATATGAGATATTCTTTTCTCCTTATGAGAGGTAATGAATTTCTTATTGCAAAACTTCATATAGGGTAAAGTTATATTGATAGATGTGATTTTGATGACTGATAATAATTAGAAAAATGTCAAAATATAATACACTTTATATAAGATTTTTGTTATGACCCAATATTAAAAGGTGATTTTAGTTACTTACAATTTTTCCAAGTTCATTTACTATCTTATAGCTTAAATAATTTTCTATAAAATAATTGTGGATACATTTTATCCAATGTGTGTAACCCCTTAAATTCATCATTGAACTAGTAATGAGAAATAATTAAATTAAAATATTTTAATTAGAATTAATCTCATTAATTCAAATTCAAAATCAATTATTAATGTCTAACAACATGCTATGAACCAGTTAATGTGAATTATAAATATGAATATTTTCAATTACAATTATGATGTAGTACAATTCTTCTATCATCCAATAAAAAAAAATTCATGACTTATTATGTGTGAAACTTGAAAAACATTTTTTCCCCTAATTTCAGTTATCTTGACTAAGAATTTCAAAGTTATAATTCTCAAGATAACATGGGATATTCTCTTCACCTTATGAGAAGTAATTAATTTCTTATTGACATTTGCATAATTTCATACATGGTAAAGTTATACTAATAGATGTACTTTGGATGACTCCTAGGAATTTGGACAATATTAAGGCATGATGTGCCATATATAAGACTATTATGATATTTTTGGTTAGAGGATTAACTCATGACCATTACAATGTAAGAATTTTAATTTGACTTATCCACATTGGAATTCTTAAATGCGCTAACTTGGTGTGCTCATTCAACTAATGATCATTTACATATATGTGCTAATGTTACCACATTAATGCCGATATATAAGATTATCATATAATGTAATGTATAAGTCTTAAAATAACATGGAACATTCCTTTCTTCTTATGAAAAGTGATAAATTCCTTATTAATATTCATAAAACTTTATATAAGGTAAATTTATATCAATAGATGTCCTTTGGATGACTTCTATAGATTAAGATAATATTAAAGTGTAGTGCACCATATATAAGATTACTATCTTCGATTAAAGGATCAACTCAACATCATTGTAATATAAGAATTTCAAGTTGACTTATCCATATTGAAATTCTTAAATGGGTCAACCTAGTGAGCATATTCAACTAATAAAAAACTATGTATATGCATTAGTGTCACCCTTTTTTTTATTTAAACAAGCATCATATATACTAATCTATTTAAGTCATTAGCATTTATTTCAAATAGCTCAATATTAGAAGTATTTTAAGATCTAAGCATGTAAGAAATATGTTTTATTGTCATTATCCTTATGTACGACTATATTCCATGAGCCATCTTGATATTCGAATTTTATCAAGCATAAAAAATAATTAAATAATTGATGGAAGATTCCTCATATTAACAATTGAATGAATGAAAAAATTTATAAGAACTTTCATGCTACATCATATATAATTGGCTTGTAGGGCGCAACTTTAATAATGTGCATTTCAAGTGTGTTTTCTATTAAATTTTGAATGAAAAATAGTTTGGATGGACAAAAATTAATAGTTTAAAGCACAAATCAATAAATTTCAACATTTAAAATTACAAATTGGTTAAGTGAAAAAGAAAGAATTTGCTAATGAGTAAAGTATAATTTATCATTTTCAAAAAAGTATAGTTCCTTTGTAATTTCTTGCTTGGTTGATGAAAGAAAGGGGTTGCATATAATGATGTTACTTTATACTTATTACCATACCTTTTTCCTACATAATGATTAAGCTTAAGCTATAACTACTTTAAACAAGTTTGAAACAAATGTACTTCAAAGTTTGAAACATTCTATTGGGTTTGAACTAAGTTCTAATTATTATTAATTATTGATTGTTTTCTATTATGAATTATCTTCATATTCAAGTTACATATTTGTATTATAGTGGGAATGGATTCCTTATCAAACAAATATTTCTTAGTTATAAATATTTGTATTGGTCAAAGGTTTAAGGTATAAAAGAAGAGTGAAGTGAGTGTCTATAGGGTTTATATGGGAACCTTCATAGAGGTTTGAGGGAGTTATAGAGTTAATAGTAAGGGAGTTGTAGAGTTATGGTTGAGAACCTACTCACATATTATCCTATAATCTTGTGATGATGTAATGGATATTTTCCTATGCATAAATTTTTCCCTAAATTTTAGAGTTTTCCATATTAAATTATTAGTATGATTTATTGTGATACTTTGATTAATTTAATTGCTTGATGATTGTGTATTTAGAGAGGGAATATTTTTCCTAACAACTGGTATCAAAGTAGGTTTACTTCTATGAGAATAGTAATTTAAGATAGCAAAGCTTGGTTGATATTGCATGATAGAAAATAGATGAAGTTGATGATAATGGTAGGAGTGGTGATGATGTTGCCAATGATAATGATGATGATGATAAAGATGATTTAACTATATAGGGTTAATAATTGTGATGATAATGATATTTATAGTTAATGATGGAGATGAAAATGTGAAGATATTTTACCAGTTCATGAAAGTGTTTACAAGTTTGATGTTCTTGCAAATAAAAAGATTGTGAATTGACTCTCGTTAAGTTTATGATACTTGATTGCAATGGAGCTAATTGATAGGAAGATGATTGTTATAGTTTGAGAAAACTGTAATGATGAAGGGCTTTTGTAGTTAGCACTCAATAATTGGTTTCATTTGTAATAGATAGGGTATAAAGATTGATAAAGATTATAGAAATTGTGTCAAAGTGAAAATTGTTAGGTTTGGTCCAAATTTTAATTATTATCAATTATTAATTTTTTTTTATTATGAGTTATCTTTTGATTCAAGTTAGGTACTTATGTTAATGTAGGAGTAGGATTCTTTATCAAATAAGTATTTCTTGATTATAAATATTTGTGTTGGCCAAAGGTTTGAGGTATAAGAAAGATGTGGTGTGAGTGCTTATAAGGCTTATATAAGAATTTTCATGAAGATTTGAGGGAGATATAGTGATAGTAGTTAAGAAGTTCTGGAGTTACGGTTGAGAACCTTTATACTCATTCTTTTATAATCTTTTGATGATATGGTAGATCTTTTTTCATTAGTAATTTTTTTCCAGAGTTTGAGGTTTTTCACATTAAATTATTAGTGTGATTTATTACACCACTTATATTAATTTACTTGGTTAATCATTATTATAGAATTGCACTTACATGTGAGATTTTTAAAGGATTGTATGTCAATTTTTGATCAAAATCTAATTGAAAGTCATTATAAATTGTTTTCAACATCGAGTTTGTAATTATTGTAAATAATAACAATACATTGGCTATTATATTAAAAATAACTTTTTTTAAAGAGTTATGGGAAATAATATTACATATGGAGATATCTTAAATACCATGTTAGTTTACCTAAATAATCAATATGATATGTTTTGCCACCTTTAACTCTAATCATTTTCCCTTGTTCTTTCTCACCATGTTCTCCCTATTCCTCCTTATAAAACACCTTAACCTAATCCCTTCCCTATTCCCTTTGTACTCCACTTTATAAAACACCATAACTAGAAATAAGAACTAACATCTCCTATGACACTTCAAAATCCTAATTTCAATAAATTTAAAAATAAATTTAATAATAAAGTTGTCTTAATCAAAGAAAGATGCTTCCCCAAAATCTATCTTGTACCTATTATTCAATATATGAGCCCTAGAATAATACTCTTGAATCCAACACTTATAAATTTGATGAGCATTAATTGAAAATTAATGTTGATATTATATATTTTATATAAATAAGTAACAAATAATACTACTGAATATCACATAAGATAAATGTGTTAAGTTTCAGAGCAAATAGGACATGGAAGAAATTAATAATTTATTCCTAAATCCACCTAGGATTTAAGCAAAAGAAGCATAAACTAATGCTAATATTTAAATCTTTGTTAAGCAAAAAACCCTTGCTACAAAAAAATCTACTTCTATTTCCTAATAAATAACCTAATCACCAACATCTAAATGATCTGAGCATTAATGCATAAATGATTTGCAACACTTAAACAATGTGTGATCACGATTAGATCTCATCATAAACATATGAACTACGATGATGAATCATAAACATTATCCTTAGAAGCAATATCTTTATGACTTTGCATGAGTGGTTGAATACATTAATCAAAGTAAAAGGGATTTCTTTCTCTTAACGTAGATTTGGATCACACTTAATCACCTCATGACACTTTCTTTATTTCTTAGATGATAATTGTAGGCTTTCTAATATTGACCAGATATTTATTAAATTATGTGATTAATATCTATACTAGATATTTCTTTTAAAAAAGATTTGATGAACATTGGTCAAATAATAATATTTGATTAATTTATTTTATCTTATAGGTAATTTTTTTATCTTTAACTAGAATTATCTTCGAAAGGTGATAATTGAGCTTTAATTAGTGATCAGGCCTAAATATGACTCTAGTTAATAATTAGCACATATTTAGTTTTCCTTAAATATAAGTTAATTATATTATGGTTATATACAGGCCTAATTGTATTAGGCTTATCACAATTAGGAACCTTAGTTTGAGTATAAGTTTCTAATTACATTATAACCTCAATTTTGACATGTTTTTGTGTGTAACCTTACTGGATCTCATTACATTGGTAGTGATTCTAGAATTCTATTTTAGTATCATAGATAATGAGTGATATTTAGTAGCACATCGCTGCTATCTAAGTAATGAGAATGTTAGTGACTCAATATAGCCATTTTGTGACCAATATTATATATACTTTATTCCATTTTATCTTCAATATCTAACTTAAATTTAAGGCATGAAATATATCACCTTTTTTCAAAATTCAATTTGTGTGTTTCTTGATTTATTAGTAGACTAAATAGAATAAATAAATTAATATTACATATTGATTTATTTGAGCATAACCATGCATTTTATAGTTTCATTCAATTAAGAGGTCTATAAATATCATTCCTCCTACATAGGAGGGATAAAATCTTGTTTAGATTACTTATATCTCTCTGTATGATTTGTGGTATGCCAAATCATCACTTTTTAGGCTAACCTTATTGTAAGTGATATTAAATGGCATCAAAATACATGACTCCTTAAGTAAGGAATTGAAGTGATTTCAAGTTAAAGGATCACTTGCATTATTGTTACTATTAGAAATACTTATGACACTTATATGCAATTCTCATAGTGGGCTAATCTAGTACATTTATTTTTTAACATGTACTTATGAGTTGACTTAATAGCATGTATCCATGACCATAGTTATAAGCTAATAAACATACTAGTTTTAATGTATTATTTTTATCTTAATTTATAATAATACTTAATTAGGGATATTTTAGGAATAATATAAATTATTACATGAATAATTATTATATTTACATATATTACATAAATATAACATTAAACTTATATATAAAGAAAATGTAATATTTACCTATATTATGCAGATATAGAGAAAATGTAATATATTGTATGTAAATATAATTATCTTATGATTGGCTACTAGACTATATACTAACAATCTCCTACTTGCATTAAAACTCATCAGTTATGTATTTAATACTAAGTGACTTAGTGTGACTATCATGCTTTTATTGTGCTAAAGGCTTTGTTAGTAGGTCTATGATATTATCATCTCTTGGTACTTTGTATATCTTCATATCTCCTTTATCAATAATTTCACACATGAGTTGGAAGTTTCAAAGTATATGCTTAGATCATTGGTGAGATTTGGGTTCCTTAAATTGTGCAATAACCTCATCGTTATTGCAATAAAGGTTTATTAGATTGAAATGCTAGGAACAATGCCTAATTTCAATGATGAACTTTTTAATCCAAATATCCTCCTTTAAAGCATCAAAGGCAATAATGTACTTAGCCTTTATGGTAGAATTAATTATTGTTTCTTGCCTTTTCCAATATTACCATTCAAGTAAAACATATGACTTGATTGTAATCTAAAATTGATTTTATCAAACTAGAAACTAGAAATAGTGTAACTTTTTACCACCAGTTCCTCTTTATCTCCATATATTAAGAATAAATTCTTAGTTCTTTTCAAGTACTTAAGGATATTCTTGAGAATGACCTTGTGACCTTTACCAGAATTTGATTAGAACATACTCGTCATGCTTAAGGTATATGAGATATTAGGAGGAGTATATTATATAACATATATGATAGATCTAATAGTTAATGCATATGGAATCTTATTCATATGGTCTTTCTAATCTTGTGTCATATGACCCCAAGCTTTAACAAATTCATACATGTGACATGGGTAAGAATCCCTTTTTGGATTTTTGCATATTGAATCATTTCAGTACTTTGTTAATATATGCACTCTAACTTTGGCTAAATAATTTTCTTGATCTATCTCTATATATTTGGATACCTAGGACGTATAAAGCTTTGTCTAAGCTTTTCCTTGAAAAACATTTCCCTAACTAATCCTTCGTAACCTATAATGTAAGGATATTATTTCTAATGAGTAGTATGTCATCTATATACAGTATAAGGAAAATAATTGTGCTCATACTAACCCTTTTGTAAACTTAAGATTCATTTTCATTTTTAATAAAATTAAATTCTTTGATTGTATCATCAAAACAAAGATTTCAACTTCGAGAAGCTTGCTTTAACCTATAAATGAATCTTTGCAGCTTATATACCTTTTTAGAATTTTCAAGAGTGACAAAATCTTCAAGTTATGTCATATGCACATCTTTAAAAAGTTACCTTCTAAGGAAAGTAGTTTTGACATCCATCTACTAAATTTCATAATTATAAAAAGCTATAGTATCAAGCAAGATCTAAATAAATTTAAGAATGGCAATTAGGGATTAGGTCTTATCATTGTTTTACCATAAATTTTCTTAAAACATTTAGTGACTGATTACTTTTTAAAAGGTCATACATTACTATCCATGTTGATTTTCTTCTTGAAAACTCACTTGCCCTCAATAGGTGTTACCTATCTAGAATAAGATCCCATGCTTGGCATACATGGAATCCATTTTAAATCTTATGGACTTGAGCTACTTTTAAGATTTAATAGCTTCTTAGTAGGTTGTTGGCTCATTTTAATCTATAAGCAAAACATTACCATGTTGCATCATAAGAAATCTATATCTTTCATACTCATGGCATGTCTAATCAAATCTATATTGGCCTCATGTTACTTGAATAGATTCTTATTCCATAGTAATTTTTGGCCTTTGTTTTAGTTTGTTTATAGGTTCAATGTTATTTTGTGAATCTCCAATTTCTTTGAGTTCTATTTTTTTCCTATTAGTTTTATTAGAAACAAACTCTTTCTAGGAAAATACTAGTCCAAGAGATAAGCACTTTGCTTTGGGCAAGACTATAGAAATAATATTCTTTATTTTCTTTAGGATATCCTACAAAAGTATTTATCGAATTTAAGTCTAAACTTGTCTAAAGCTTGACATTTTATGTAGGCTTTGTAACACTAAATCTTCATAAAGATATATTGGAATGTTTCCTAATCCATATCTTATATGAAGTTTTTGAAGCCATTTTAGAGGGATCACGATCGAGTATAAAAGTAGCTATCTCTAAAAGGTGTCCTTAAAAGGAAATTAGAAGATCTACATAACTTATCATAGATTGCATCATGTCTAACAAGATGCGATTTTGCCTCTTTAAAACACTAGTCCATTGTGACATTTTAGGTTGAGTAAGTTGTGATACTATATTACACTCTTTTAGATAGTTACTAAACTCTTGGCTTATGTATTCCTTACCTTAATTTAATCAAAATGTTTATACTTTTGCCAAGTTAGTTTTGCACTCCATTCTTGAATTCCTTGAACTTTACAAAGAATTTTGATTTATGTTTCATAAGATATACATATCCATATCTATATTAATCATTAGAAAATATGATGAAGTATTGAAAACTATCTTTAGTAGGTGAACTAATAGGCCTACACTCATTAGTATGTATGAGGCTTAACATATCACTAGCCTTTTCAGTATATTTAGTGAATGAGGCTTTAGTCATCTTGTATAACAAACAAGATTCATACACCTTATATAATTTGAAATCAAATGAGTCCAAGAGTCCATTTTTATTGGGCTAAGATATATGCTTCTTGTTTATATAGCCTAAGTGATAGTGTTAGAGATAGGTTAGGTTTAGATAATTGGATTTGAACTAATTAATATTTATATTATAGACTGGCATTTCTTAACTTTTATAGCAAAAATACCTGAAGTAGAAGTCTTACTTTGTTTCTTTTTTTCAAATCCTACAAGTAAACTTTGCAGTTTCTCTTCCAATGTTTGGTTTGCTACAATGGAGGCATTTCCTTTCCTTATCCACATTACCCTTAGGTTTCAGTGTAGAAGACATGGGCTTAAGATTAAACTTGGATTTAGAATTCTTTTTTTTCTTGTCCTTGCCTTTGCCTTTGCCTTTGCTCTTTAGAACCATTATTATGGTATTAGACTTTGCCTTTTGTAATTTCTGTTCTCCAATTGTTAACATGTTTAATAGTTTTAGTAGTGTTTTGTTAATTTTATTTATGTTGTATATCACGAAAAGCTCTTAGTTTAATGGAAAACCTAATCATTCAAGGTTCTTAACATATTTAACCTTTGTGAGTACATTAACAAGATTCTCTCTCTTTCTCTCTTTTTAACATAATGATAACCATAGGCTTTCTAATCTTAGCTAGATATTTATTAAATCATGTAATTAATATCTCAACTAGATACTTTTTTTAAAAGATTGATATCTTAGCTAGACATTTCGTTTTAAAAAGATTTAGCTAATATAATTTTATCTTATAAATAAAATTCTTTTTTGAACTCTAACTAGAATTACTTTAAGAAAATAGATAATTGAGCTATAATTATTGACTAGGAACAAATACAACTCTAGTTAACAATTAGCCATATTTAATGCCCCTTAAGTATAGCCTAATCATATTGTGTTATTACTTAGTGAAGTCTAATCATATTGGGCTTATCATAATTAGGAGCTATAGTTTAACTAAAAGTTTCTAATGACATTATGACTATAATATTTTATATGCTTTTTGTGTATGATCTAGTAGGCTTTTATTATGCTGGTAGTAACCCTAAAATTCTCTTTTAGAATCATGGACAATGAGTGGTACATTACTACACCTAATCATGAGAATTTTAATGATTTAACATAACCATTTAATGACCAATATTTTATGTAGTTTAGTTCTTTTTATCTTAGACATCTTGATTGAGCTTGAGGTATGGAATATATCATCATCTTTATAATTCAATCTATGTATTTCTTGATTTTGAAGTAAAGTAATTGAAACAAATAAATCAATATCATATATCAATATTATTAAGCATAACCATGCATTTCATAATTTCATTCAATTATGGGTCGACAAATATCACTCTTCCTATGTAGGAGGGATAAAATCATGTATAGATCACTCATATCCTTCCGCATAATTTGTGGTGAATCCAATCACCACCTTTTAAGCTAATCTTATTATAAGTAACATTAGATGACATTAAAGTACATTGCTCCTTATGAAGGGAACTATAATGATTTTCTATCAAATGACTACCTACATTATTATCATTACAAGAATTGCTCATGATACTCATATAACAATCCATATGGCATTCTTATGACAGGTTAGTCTAGTATATTTATTCTCTAATATGTACTTATGAGTTAATTTGATATTACATATCTACAACTATAGATATCATCTAATATACATATTGGTCTTAATGTATTGTTATTATTATTATTATTATTATTATTATTATTATTATTATTTATAATAATATTTGATTAGGGATATCTTAGGAGTTATATAAATTATTCTAGGGACAATTATGATATTTACTTATATTATGCAAATATATCATTCAATAAAATAATTGGAATAACTTTATAAAGAAAAAATAATGTAATGTATGCACATATAATTATCCTATGAATGGCTATTGAAGCATATACTAATAGAATGAAATTAAATTTCTTACTTATACATACCTATAAATTTTGCACCAAAATGATATGCAATAAAATATGGTTGATTATGAAACTATAAACTAAATTACAAATATAAACACAAAAACTAAATAAATTCTTACATTTATATTACTATTATAGATTTTCCTATTAATGTTGGCACATTAATATCGGTTAAAGTGAAAATCGACAACTATAATGGTATAGTGATATTTTTAAAAATAAATGCAACATATCACACTAGTTAATATAATAAACTAATGTTATAAAATTTATTTTCTAATTGATAATGAAGGGTCCATTCTTAATTAAGACAATGATTGTTATTTACAATTAACATCCATTATTACTTACATGCCAATTTTTGAATACTTATTCTCTAAGGGAATACCAAATATTGAATATGCAGAATGTTAGATGTTGGCTATACATTAAATTGACATATAAAGGAATGTTAATACTTAACCAATATTTTTGTTTATGATGTTATTGGAAATTGTAAAGAATATTGTTATTTTAGACTTCGATTATACATGAATATTGATGCCTAGATGTTATCTACAACTAATTAATATTTATATTTATAGTATCTTTAAAAATTATAAAGATTATATGTATTTCAATGGTTTGCTTGTTGAAAGCACATTAGCATTTACAACATTGGTGTCTAGATCAACTGATGTTAGAATTGATGTTACTATGTCTATAAATTTCACTTGCACTTTTTTATTTTTTAATATTTAGGTTGAATTTAAGCACAATTTACATCATTCTTTGGAAGTGCTTCAGGTTTATTGGAATTACCTGATCTACGAGTCTAACATCTCTTGCTTTCAAATAGCATGAATTGTTAGAGAAAGTACTGGATGAGCAAAAGTAAGAGAATTAAACTCATGGATGAGGTGTTTCTAATAAATTCAAAGAATTCTAAATAACGGTGAGTTATCCTCCACCATTTTACTATAAGGAATGGATAGTTAATATCTATAGAATTTTATGGAGCACTTTAATATGAAAAAAATAGAGTAGATCTCTTGAAAAATGAGAATTTACAACAAGGATTTTAATCTCTTTACCATGAGGAAGGTTGCTATGCTATAATTTGTATCAATGATATATTATGTATAAGTAATTATTTTATAGAAGATATATAATGTATATTGATTTGTAAATTTCATCAAATGATTAATTGTAATATTCTTGTATAATGTTTTTTAGTTAATATTGGTAATTATTAGAAAAATGATTTATAATTAGTATATATTGTTAAAAAAATTTTAGGATGTAGAAAGTTGATAATTATTTAAGAAAATTGATATCGTTGTTAAAAATATGAGGATGCAGAAGTTCAATTAAAAAAATAAAAAAGGAATAAACCACATGAATTATTTACTAAAAATTGACGTAGGATTAGAAAATTAGAAGGAAAAATAAACAGTTGTATGAAAAATTAAAAAGTAATAAATTGAGTTAGTTCTTTGACCTAATTAATGTATATAGTACTAACCACCTAACTTGTAATAAATGGTAAAAATTCACCATGGATAGCATTTACTAGTTAAGGAATAATAAAAACTTACAACATTAGCCTTTTAAAGTCAGTTAAAGTAATAGCTTGACGTCAAAAGTGAGATATAAAGCCTTTACACATTAGTTTTCTTTTGACAATTGATGTCTATTTTGTAACTCCTTATCTATATATTTTTCTTTCACTCTATTTTTTATTTAGGTAACATAAGAGAACAATACACGTATTCTTACTACATATTTAGAAAAGCTTCCAATCTTATGGCTATGAGCATCCAATTATGTCATGGTTATCTTTTACCTTTAAATAGATGATCACGAGTATAAGATATTCATGGTTTGATGCAATTGACGTGATCATAAGATTCAAAGCTTCTCCAAGTGTGCAAGATGGTGTGTGTTGTTTTCATATTTCACCTAGTACTTCAAAGAATGAATGACTAATGTTTATAAAATTTGGTTGAGCATTTCAATACACGAAAAGTTGTGACTAATATTTTAATTTAAGGTTACATAATAATTATGTTGTATATTATAGCAATTTTAGTTTGTAGTTTTTATTAAATGCTATAATATAGAAAGTCTATAAGTGAATTCTTATTTATTTGACCTAATTAAGCTAAAACCCTACTAGACTTAGATTGTATGTTTCTTAGGATTATACTAATAGGGCCTTCTCAATTTTGAGAAGCCCAGACCTATTTTTAACAAGATAATTAAATCTAATAGTTACATAAGTGAATTCTCTCAGGTCTAACTTCCAAACAATTTTTGACCACTAAGACAAAGTAATATGCATAATCCATGAATATCAAAGTTGTAGGCTAGTGTCTTGTGGAAAATTTTGCACTTTTTACATGTTAATTTGATCTTTATAGCCCTATATATGGCCTAAAAATCGAGATGGGCTCAGTTAGGATAAAGGTATGGCTTTAACTTCTTAGTCACATATGACCTCCAAAATATCTGTATTAGGCTTGGGTCAAAAAATAAAAGTTGTGGTTCTCTCTCTAAGCTTTCTAACAATATAAATATCGCCTCAATTTGACATCCGGACCTTAAGGTATATCTGAATAATAAAAATAGTGTCAAAATTTAACATTAATTGAATAAAATTAGAATATTGCAAAATCAACCTAAAATTATAAAACAATGTCAACTCTGTAAAATTAAGCACATGTAACACCTAAGAGATATAAAATAGGAAAAAATAAAATTTTAAATTTTTTCTTATCAAATTCTCCTACACTTAACCCTTGCATATCCTCAGGCAAGATAGAATTTCATTCTAAACTAAGAAGCAAAAGATTTTACTTTTCAAAAACTTCAAATTTACAAATCCATAAGCAAGAAACTAATAAAAGCTAACAAGAAACATAACACATCATGATAAAAAGTTTTGATAAACTTGAAAATTAACCAACATAGTAGCTTCATTAAAAAAGAGTAGATCAAATTGGTAGATTCTCATAAGATTCACTCACTAACTCTCAAGTGCTTAGGCTAGTGTTTCACTCAAGTTTATTCTATAAAATTAATCTACCATAAGCTTGTTAGCCATCTAATCTCTACTACTCAAATCACATGCATAAAATAAATTAAAAGGGCTTTATTCATGGTTATAATGTGGCTATGGTAAAAGTAGGAAAAATAAGGATATGGAAGGTTAGAAATTAAAGAAATTAATAGAGCACTTGAATTATAAATATATGGGTAAATCATAAACAATTACAACTTAATACAACAAGGTAAATTTAAATTCAAACAGTCATCAACTTTTTCATTTTTCCTTTCCCTTTTCTTTCTTTCTTTTTGCCTTATTCTTTCTTTTTTCCAATTTTTTTTTCACTTTTCTTTTTTTAATTTCTCATTTTTTTGCTTTACTTTTTTTTATTTTTTTAACTTTTCTTTAACCAACCTTTCAACTTGAAGTGAATGATTTTTCACAACAGATAAACTTACAAACCTTCACACTTATTCAAGAGCCTATCTAACAAAATTTAAATGCTTTACTAATACCTAAGGTTAGGTAAAGACATTTTTTTTATTGAAAAATTGCTCATAAGCTAATCAACAAAGAAAAGGTAATAAAAGCTCAAGGAGGTTAAATAAAGATAAAAACTCAAGGTTGGCTTTATGGTTCTAGCTTAAACAAAGAAATAATGCTTTTATCATTTTTATGTGTATATGTACAAAATGTAATCTTAAAAAGATTCAAACTAAGTGTTAGAGAAACAAATCATGGAAGAACATCACACAAGAAGGAAAAACAATTGCAATAGCATGAATTTTCAACAAAAGGCTCAAAATGTCCTAAGGTAAGTCATGCTACCAAGTTCAATTTACCAATTCAAAATCCATCACTACATCAATTAATTTCAAGAAGCAAAATTATTCATTCAATCATATTATGAATTTTATCTAACTTTAATTGAATCCTATTCATAAAAATGTAAAATCTTTATTAATGGAAAGTAACTAAAAAGGACTCAAAATGACTCAAAAATAAGTGAAAAACACATTTTTTTAATTTTTTGCTTTTCTTATTTTTTTAAAGCATAAAATTGAAAAAAAAAAAAGAATTGAAAGAAAACACAAAAGCATAAAGTAAATCTTAAAAGTCTCCCCTTACACTTAAATTTTACATTATCCTTAATGTAAAGCACATCAATATTACTAAGAATAATATCAAGAAAGATAAAGGATATGAAAAATAAAAGAGAAGGGTAAGAGAAAGCAAATCTCTAAAGTGGCTTGGGTTGCTTCCCAAGATGCATATTTCTTTAATGTTTTTTGGCTAGATATCATGCTCAAGCTCCTTCATCAAGAATAAATTGGGATCTTTAACTCCATTGCTTCCACTATTTACTCTTGAAAGCCTTCATAAAATGGTTTAAGCCTATGCTCAGGAAGTACCTTTCTTTAATGTCTTTGGCTAGATATCATGCTCAAGCTTTTCCATCAAGAATAAATTGGGATCTCCAACTCCATTGCTTCCATCACATACTCTTGAAAGCCTTCATAAAATGGTTTAAGCCTATGCTTATTGATTTTAAACACTTTGTTGCTCTCCAAGCTTTTAATTTTGATTGCACCTTGAGGAAAAATATTGGTAACAACAAAAAGTCCATTTCAATGAGAATAGAGCTTACTCGACATCAATTTAAACCTTAAATTAAATAAAAACACTTTTTGGCCTATCTCAAAATTTTTCAAGAATGAACTTATCATGAAATGCTTTTGTTTTCTCTTTGCAAAGCCTAGAATTCTCATAAGCTTCATGTCTAAATTCCTTTAACTTTTGCAATTATAATTTTCTTTCCTCTCTATATGCTTTCAAATCTATGTTGCATCTTTTTATAGCCTAAAATGTTCTATGCTCTAGCTCCACTGGAAGATGACATGCTTTTCTAAAAAAATTTCAATATAGAGACATTCCAATAGGAGTTTTATATGCTATCTTGAAAGCCTAAAGTGCATCATTCAATCTTAGGCTCCACTCCTTTTTATTAGGTTTCATAATTTTTTCTAAAATTGACTTCACTTCTTTATTGGAAAATTTTGCTTGCCTATTTGTTTTGGGATGATATCGTATGGAAACTTTATGACAAACTTATATTTCTTTAACAAAGCCTTAAGTGCTCTATTGCAAAAATGATTCCTTTGATCACTAATCAAAGCATGTGGAATGCTAAACCTACTAAAAATTTAAGACCTAACAAAATCTATAACAACTTTGGAATCATCAATTTTTATGGCTTTAGCTTCCACCCTCTTAGAAATATAATTAACAATAACAAGAATGTAAATAAAGCCGAAAGATAAGGGGAAACGACCCATAAAATCAATGCTCAATACATAAAAAACCTCACAAAAAGCATAAGAGATTGAGGCATCTCATATTTATGAGTTAAATTTCCAATTCTTTGACATTGTTCACAATTTTTACAAAATATGTAAGCATCATGGAATAAAGTAGGCCAATAAAAATCATAATTAGCACTTTCTTTGCTATTCTATTATGTCCAAAGTAACCTCCACAAGCATAACCATGATAAAATACAAGTATGAAATGAAACTCAGAATCATGTACACATCTTTTAATTATTTGACCAGTATAAAATCTCCATAAATAAGGATCATTATATATATAATCTTAGCCTAACTCTTAAACTTATCCATTCAAGCTTTCTTAGCATATATAGGCAACTCATTGGCAACCAAATAATTCATTAAATTAAGATACCAAGAATCCTTACCTAGCAACTAAAAAAATTGCTCATTTGGAAAGGTGTCATGGATAGGAAAAGTGTCTACATCTCTTGGAATTCTACTCAAATGATCAGCCACTAAGTTTTTAGCTCAACTCTTATCTTTAATTTTAATATCAAACTCTTACAAAAGAAACATCCATCTAATTAAGTAGGGTTTTGCCTAGAGTTTCTTCAAAAGAAACTTTAAAGCTACATGATTAAAAAACACAATCACCTTAGAACCAAGCAAATATAATCTAAACTTATCTAAAGCAAAAAAAATGGCTAAAAGTTCTTTTTCTATTGTAGTATAGTTTACTTTAGTAGCATTCAAAGTCTTTGAAGCATAATAAATCACATGAGATTGTTTTCCCTTTTTTTGTGCAAGAACAACATTGATTGCATAGTTGGATGCATCATACATCTATTCAAATGGTAATTCCCAAGATGGTGTCTGAATGATAAAAGTAATGATAAGAGCTTGCTTTAACTTGTTAAAAGCTTCCTTCAATGTTAATCAATGTTGAATTCCACATTTTTTTTGAAGTAGCTAGGATAATGGAAGAGTTATCTTGCTGAAATCTTTAATGAATCTCTTATAGAAACTTACATGACTAAGAAAAAAATGCATTTTTCACACACAAGTAGGATAAGGTAAAATAACAATCATATGAATCTTAGTAGGATTTACTTCAATTCCCTTACTACTTACTATATGTCTTGAAACTTTCCCATGCTACATGAAATGACTTTTTTTTTTCAAAATTAAGCATAAGGTTAGTTGTAATGCATTTGTTTAACACGCTAGAATGATTATTAAAGCATTCGTCAAAAGGAGAACCATAAATAGAAAAATCATCCATGAAAACCTAAATGCAATATTCTAAAAATTTAGAAAAATGCCTACCATATAGCTTTGGAATGTATCAAGTGCATTGCATAGGCCAAAAGGCATTCTTTTGTAAGCAAAAGTGCTAAAAGGGCATGTGAATGTTATTTTATCTTAATCTTCAAGAGCAATATGAATTTGGAAGTTGTAATGTAGCTATTTAAGAAAGAATAATGAGAGTTTCCAACTAATCTCTCTAACATTTGATCAATAAAAGGTAAGGGGAAGTGGTCTTTTCTAGTTGCTTGATTTAGCTTCCCATAATTAATGTCAACTTTCTAGCCATTTTGCATTCTAGTAGGGAGCAAATATTATTCTAATTTTTCACTACTATCAAGCTACTTTTCTTGGAAATAACTTGGACTAGACTCACTCATTTACTGCCTGAAATTGGATATATAACATTAGCCTCCAATAGTTTAGTAATCTCCTTTTTACCAAATTCGAAATCATAAGGTTTCGTCTTCTTTATGGTTATCTAACTAATTTGGCTTATTTTTCCAGCAAAATTCTATGCATATAGGTGGAAGGGCTAATACCAGGGATGTCTGCAAGTATCTATTCTATTGCTTGTTTATGAGCTCTTAAAATCTACAACAATTTTTCCTTTTGTTTAGGTATAAATTCTTTGCTATAATGATTGATAGCTTTTCATTTTCCTTTAAAAATGCATATTTCAAATGTTTTAAAAGAGGTTTAAGTTCTAATGTTAGTGGCTAGATGATAAAAGGTACTAATTTTATGGAAACCACTTCAGCAAGTTAAATTCCTTTTTGGACATCAAATTCTATAGTTTCTACATCAAATTCTACATGTTCTGGAACAGCACTAATTTCTTTGCTTATGAATAAGAGATTTTAGCACATATAGCACATTGGTTATAATCATCACAATAATTATATTCATGACCATCAAAACTATTAATGAACTTAAAAATATGGGAAAAATCAGTAAGCATGTCATCAAGGGTATTTACACCATGTTCATCAAGTATATCTATTTGGAAGATAGAATGCTCTTCATAGGAAATTTCATAGCCTAAAAAATGTTAAAAGCCACTACTATATGTCTAACTTCTATAAAAAGAGTGCTAGTATCTATATTAATTTTTCTCTTTGTTATTTTAAGGAAAGATTTTCCTAGAATCAAAGGTGTAAGGCTATTTGAATAATCATCCTTTATTGGTAAAATGTAAAAAACCACTAGGATTATCAACTCCTTAACTTGAACTAGCATATCTTCAATTACTCAAGTAGGTTATTGTTGGGATCAGCAGCCAAACAAGCACAGTGGAATTAATTGATCCCAGCTAACAGATCTATGCAAAACGTTAGATTAGAATAGGTTTCGATTAATACCTTTCGATGACTCAGAGACTTATTGATTAATCACCTCTTTGACTTCCTTTCGATCGAAAACTCTAAGGTATCCACACAAACTTGTGAATTACTAGCAAATGTCTCACATCCATCGATTAGAATTCATATCATTTTGTTTTGTAGTGTTAGTTATGCCCTCTAAGGGTTCAAAGGAGTTGCTAGGTTTTTCTATGTTAGGGATGCATGAATAGTCATATATTATTACCCAAAAACCCTATTTAAATAGGTGCATAGAAAATCCTAACTAATGAAGCTTTGTTCTATGTATAATTATAGGCTTATTATCAGGCCTTATAATTATAACATAGAATGCCTAAATATTAGGCCTAAACAATTTGGTCTATCAATTTCAAATCCACTAGGCTCTAAGTGTGCAACCTTATGGACTCTTATTACATTGGTAATGATCATTAATTATATTAATGATCATAAACAATGAGTGTTGTCTAACAACACATTATTATTACCTAAGTAATGAGAAAGTTAGTGATTCGACTAAATTTTTACATGTAAACATCATCTATGTCCTTTTGTCCTAAAAATCTAGATTGAGCATGAGACATGGACCGTATCATTCCTATATAACATAATCTAAAGGTTTCTTGATTCTTAAGTAAGCTGATTGAAGCAAATGTAATTGACATCCCATGTCAATTCATTTGAGCATGACCTTGTATTTTCTTAGCTTTACTTAATCATGAGGCCCACAAATGTCAATTTTGTTATATAGAAGGGACAAATTTCATCTTGATCACACAAATACCTCCACATGATATGTGACATATCCAATAACTACCTTTTCATTCACTCAATCATGAGTGACAGAGAGTAGTATCAAAATATAAAACTCATACAAACTTGTGAATTACTAGTAAACGTCTCACATCCATCGATTGGAATTCACATCCTTTTATTTCGTAGTACTAGCTATGCCTTTCAAAGGTTCAAAGGACCTATTAGATTTTTCTATGTTGGGGATGCATGAATAGTTATATATTATTACCCAACAATCCTATTTAAATAGGTGCATAGAAAATTCTAACTAATTAGGCTTCGTTCCATATATAATTATAGGCTTATTATTGAGCCTTATAATTATAATATGGAATTCCTAAATATTAGGCCTAAATAATTTAGTCCATTGATTCCAAATATACTAGGCTCTAAGTGTGCGACCTTACAGGCTCTCATTACATTGGTAATGATAATTAATTATATTAATTATCATAAATAATGAGCAGTGTCTAAAAACATATTATTGTTACCCAAGTAATGAGAAAGTTGGTGATTTGACTAACCTTTTACATGTGATCATTATCTATGTCCTTTTATCCTAAACATCTAGATTGAGCACGAGACATGGACCGTGTCATTCCTGTATAGCCCAATCCAAAAGTTTCTTGATTCTTAAGTAAGTTAATTGAAGTAAATGTAATTGACATCCTACATCAATTCATTTGAGCATGGCTATACATTTTCTCAGCTTTACTTAATCAAGGGGCCCATAAATGTCACTCCTGTTATATAGGAGGGATAAATTCCATCTTGATCACACAAATTCCTTTGTATGATATGTGACATATTCAATAACTTCCCTTACATTCACTTAACCATGAGTAACAAAGAGTAGTATCAAAATATAAAACTCACATGTAAGGAATCTTAGTGATCTCAGGTGAAAGAACCATATTAATAATGATCACTAAGAATCACTCATGACACTCATATAACAACCCATATAGTGTTCTTAGGATGGGTCAGTCTAGTATACAAGTTCTCTAACTTGTACTCATGTATAGACTTAATATCTCATATAAGTCACCACACATGTTAGTCTTAACATATCAAAGTAATCTAATCCTCAATGATATATGATTAGGGACATTTAAGAATATAATTGTTCTAAGGTTATTATCATAATTAAATATATTACGCAGACAATATATGTATAAATATGATAATTGGAATTGCCATTAAAATAACACAATTCAAATTTATAATCATCAATATGATTAGTTTTAGGGCATATACGTTAATAGTTATGCAATAGTTTTATTGGCTAATTGAATGATAACTCCTATTTGTTTCAAGGGACTAAGCTATAGAAAGGAAAATATTAATATTGACATGACATTTATGGAAGGTTTCCGGTTAATTAAAGCATGTTCAAATTTGTTGTTACCTATTACATAGGGTATATCAAAAGTTCCTAGATCCTTGCACTTCTGGGGTAAGCTTGGTTGAAGAATGGCTAAGACATTCTAGCCTAAACTCATTTTTCATTACCATAAAATTTTTTCTTGTATATGCATAGCTTCTTAAGGAATTCATCATATTTGGAAATTTATTTAATGGCATCCAGCAATAAAATGTTAACTTCCACCTTTTTAAAAGTTTCCAAAATCTCTTTATCTTTATCAAATTCTTCTATTTTCCTTAATTATGTAATTTTGTTGGGGAAAGGAAAGAGTCTTGTGAAATTTGCTAGCTTTTGCATTATCTCTGGTTTATTTAAATTTTGGTTAGATTGAAGGGAGTTTTTTTGTAGAATTTTTAGTAGCTATTGGTTACTGTGCTTTGTCTTTCTAGCTTACTAATGGAGGATTACAAGAAGCTTAAACTTTCTTGCTATTTCTTAACATAATGGCAGAAACATTGCCTCTTAGGTTAGGAATTATTTAAGATGGCAATCTATTAGACCCTTATGATTTGAGCTTATTTATGGTGGAAGCAAGCTGACCAAATTGTGTTTATAGGTCCTATCTTATGGCATTTACCTTCTATTGGAACTATAAGTTATTGGTAGCCATTTACTTGACCAACTCTTCAAGGAATGGTTAAGAGGATAAGGCTGTTTGTTAGTTTTGGAAATTTTATTATTGTTGGATTAGCTTGGTTAGTTGCTACTGGAATAGGGTTCTATTTTAGTATGGTGCTGGACTAGTGCATTGCTATATTTAAAATTAGGATGGTCCCTCCAACTAGGATTATACAAATTTGAGTAATGATTATATTTAGGTTACTATTGCTTTTAGTACTGGTTTGACTATTGGTATTGTAGCTTCCCTAGGAATACTATTGCAGCACATGCTTGGTATTAGCCATTACTTTCTTGTAAGGTTGGGCATGCATTAGCAAGATAGCTTAAGTAAGAGCATAAGCCACAAAGTCTGGTTAGTCGAAGGACTTGTAATTACTGACATTGCTATCCTATAGCCAATTGCCTTGTTAGGAAAGTTAATTCATCTATCATATGCTCCATTCTTTGCTAGTTTGCATAGGAAAAGAAATTCCTTTTGTGCACACTTTTAGTGGTAGGGAGCACCCTGGTGCCAAATTGCTATGAGTTAGCTATCATATTTCCTATCAAGTTTCTAACTGCCATAGGAGTCTTATCCACTAACGTACTACCACTGGCAGCATTTATATACTTTTATTCATGGGAAGAAAGCCTTCATAAAAGTATTGAATTAGAAACTACTCACTAATTTGGTGATGATGGTAGTTTGCATATAGCTTTTTGAACTTTTCCTAATATTCATATAGTGTCTCACCACTCATTCGCTTGATGCCACATATCTCTTTCCTAATAGCAATTATTTTAGATGTAGGGAAGAATTTTTCAAGGCATTGTTGCTTCATATCATTCAAGCAAGTCAGGGATCTAAGCTACAGGTAGTAAAGCCAATCTTTAGCAGCATTAGCAAGGGAGAAAGGGAAAGCCCTTAGTTTGATATGATCCTTAGAAATGTCTTGATGCTTCATTATTGAACATACCATATTGAATTCCTTCAAATACTTTTGGGGATCTTTACTTGCAAGATCATGAAACCTTGGAAGTAGATGTATCAAACCCAACTTTAACTCAAAATTAACATCCAACTCAATATATTGAATGCCTAATTGCTAATATATAACATTAGGGATAGTTAATTCCTTCAAAATCTTATTATGAGCCATGGTTTCTAAGTTATTTACTAGTGCAGAATGGTAAATAGGAAGGCTTGAACTATCTATATTTTTATTCTTATGAAGAGAATAAAAATTTTTATAAATTTTAGAATCAAAGTTAAACAATTTAGTAGTAGCTCTTCTTGTCTTACACTGTCACCACACATCAATACATTAAATAGACTATAGGAGCATTATAGGAACATAGAAACACCAAAATGCAAATGTACTATGAAAAATCAATCTAAACACATTTGATAAACTTATCTAGACATTTTTAAAAATTATGGGACCACTACAAAAAATTTTCTATAACCATGCAAAACCTAAAAATGCAATAAAAATCTTTAAAAAAAATAAAAAGTGGTCAAACCAGTGGAATTCGGTAAAAAATGGAGCATCTCACAAGGCTAGTGACCTTTAATGAGAAAAATAAAATCTAGCTCTTGTAAAATTTTTAGCTTAATCGAAGTTAGTGAGACCCAATATAAATCTTGGGGGTAAGGTGAAAAGTTCTTGAAAACTAGTTTCCTTGGGCCAAAAACCTCTATTTTAATCTTGGATAATGTATAATATGATAAAATATGATGAATTGAAGTGGTGGATTGAGAAGAAAATAAAGAATGCAATGGAATCCAAGAAAATACAAAAAATTGTAGTTACCATAAAATGTAAGAAACATAATTGATAGATGCAATTACTAACTGAAATACTTGAAGAATTGTGTAATATATTGCTAGAAATATGTGGGAAAAGATAAATTCAAGAGGATCCTTGGCAACGATGCCAAAATTTTGATTGCAATGCCATTATGCACCAAAATTAGTTAAAACCTAGTTTGTTGCAAAATAATGTAGTGTAGTGAAATAACCAAGTCGTACCCCTAATGATCCCTTGATATTATCTTTTCTAATTAAATTCCTAACAATATCTACACAATTATATAATTTATTATGCAATAAAAACATAAGAAGCTAATGTATAGATGTAAAATAGAATAGGTGCAATATGCTATATGAATGTAGAATGCTGGATTGTTGCAGTAATAGAATTAGAGGGAGGTTTTGTGAATTTAAATTAAATTGAATGTATTAAACAAAGTAAAAACATAGAACAAATAGATAGAAGGAAAATCAATATGGCAAAATAGTTTATTCAAGGAATTGAAAGCTTTGTCTTGGATTAATCATTGATTAATTAGGATTTGATTTTTCTAATTAATTCTTCAACGTTGGCTTACCTGAAACCCTTGCAATAACGCATGAATTTTAAACTATATTACCATATAGGATTTGATTAAATTAGAAACCTCTAAATTATCCTTTAACCCTCTACCCCTAAACCCTAAATTAATCATTTAACCCTCTACTCCTATGTGTAAAACTATAATTTACCAACCATAATTTAACATCAAAATAACAAAGAAATTAGAAATCACAAGGATGAACATCAATTATGCCAAACCAACATCTAACACATGTAACCTTAAGAATTTAGCACAAGTAAATAAAGGAAGAGAAAAATTAATTTAAAAAAATTAATATTATAATTCATAACCTTATAATTTAGATAAAGAAGGCCTCAAATTCTTTGAATCGACCACGGTCTTAAGCTTCTAATGAAGAATAAAAAAGAAAATAAGAAGAGAAAATTATTTGTTGAGTGTTGTATAGTCTGAATAGTCTAATAAGTTCTCCTTATTTATTTGACCTAATTAAGCTAAAACCTTATTGGACTTAGATTGTATGTCTCTTAGGATTATACTAATAGGGTCTTCTTAATTTTTAGAAGCCTAGACCTATTTTTAACAAGACAATTAAATTCAACAGTTACATTAATGAATTCCCGTAGATTTGACTTCCAACCAGTTTTTGACCACTAGGACAAAATAATTTGGATAACCTATGAAGATCCAAGTTGTAGGCCTATGCCTTGTGGTAATTTTTGCACTGGTTCCATGTCAATTTGATCTTTATAGCCCTAGATATAGCCTAAAAATTAAGATGGGCTTAGTTAGGATAAAGACATGACTTCAACTTCTTAGCGATATATGACTTCCAAAACATTTGTATTAGGCTTGGGCAAAAAAAAATGTAATTCTCTCTCTAAGCTTTCTAACAATATAAAGACCACTTCAATATGACATTTAAAGCTTAAGATATATTTGAAAAATAAAAATAGTGTCAAAATCTAATATTAATCAAATAAATTTAGAATATTGTAAAATCAACCTAAAATTACAAAATAAGGCTAAGTTTGTAAAATTAAGCACAAGTAACACTTAAGAGACATAAAATAGAAAAAATAAAATAATAAATATTTTTCTTATTAGTTGCTTATAAATTTCATTCGCATTTTCTATTTGAAACATGCTTTATAATGGAAAAATTGATGAGAAATTATAGTGAAAAGATATAGTATGTCCATTTTTGCATTAGAAGGCTTAAGTTTATTGCAAAAATAGATATTTTGCTTCTTCTTGCTTTAATTTATTATCAAATTACAACCATATGCACCTTCCAAAGCTATTTTTATAGTGTTGGTGTGTATCCTAGGAACTAATTATAAGATGATTGCAATATTACATAACGTATTACGTTTTCATTTGGCAATACAATTATTGTGTTGTGCTTTGTTTTATTTTTCATAAATTATAAATTAAATATAATAATTATCCTTGGAATAACTTTACTATTCCTAAAATGCTCCTAGTCAAATATTATTACAAAAAGGATAGTAATAATATATCGAGATTAGCATATATAGTGACTGATGATTACGAATCATGGATATTTGATACCAAGTCAATACATGAGTATATTGTTAGTGAATAATGTACTGGACAGACCCATTATGAGAATACTATATGGATAGAGGTGTCATTAGTTATTCTCATATGACCATAAATGCACATAATCCTTTGACCTGAAGTCACTATGATTCCTTACATGAGGAGTTACTCACTTTGATGTCGTCCTATGTCACCTTTAATCGGGATAATGAGTAGGGTATTGATTGGGCATGTCATGAATCATGCAAAGGGAAGTGAGTGATGTGGATGAGATTTTATTACTTTTATATAAAAAAGAAATATCCTTAGGTCCCTTAATTAAGTGAGACTTAGAAATATATGATCATGCTCAATTGGATCAATATATGATATTGATCATTTATTTTGAATCTACTTAGCATCAAGAAATATAAATTGAACATTGATGAGGATGACACACTCTATGCCTCCATTTCAATTTGGATATTGTTACAAAAGGGATTATGATGCAAAGCGTTAATCACATATTAGGTGGATGTTGAAATACAGACATTCTTACTACTTAAGTGACAGTGATATATTGCTAGATACCATTCACTGTCTATGGCTTAAAGATGAGTCATTGTTAACGTAGTAAGAACCTATAGGGTCACACAAAAGGAGTAGGAATAAGACAATAATTAATTAGATTTTAGTTGGACTAAAACTCAATTAATTGGACTTATTTTCGTGTATACATATATTATTAAGATAATAAGATATTTATTCATATAATATATATGTGATATGTATTATGTGATATTATTTGATATTAAAGTAATATCAGATAATTATGTTATTAGATATTAGATAATTATATTATGAGATAATATTATTTTCTAATATATAAGATAACTATTTGTAAATTCTTAATGTTAGATAATTATATTATGAGATAATATTATTAACTAATATTAGATAATTAATAGATAAGTCCTATTTCTCCTCACTCTCTCTATGATAAGGATAAGATAATAGTTATTTAGTGTGATTAGGATTTTTTGAAGCATTATCCTAGTAGAACTAGGATTGTGATATGCCTTAGTTCTATGAAAGGACTTGAAGGCAGCACATTATTCACACACATTGACTTCAATCAAACCTTAAATCATTCTAGAAAATGCCAAATCCAATCATAGTGAGAGAGACAAATCCTAGCAGCTTCGTGGAGGAGAGAAGTCGTTATTCACTCCGTGTGGATACCATGGAGACATTTTACCTTTCGGTCGACGTTTGATTCATCTCAATCTCTCAAGGATTCATTCAGAAAGAACACGAGTACAAATAAGGTAAAATCCTAACACTGGTTTATGACTTTTGCATGGATCCTAGGAAGGATTTAGATCAAAAATTTAAAATTCTGCTACATATGTTGATTTGAAACCTAACATATAATCCATTGTAAATTACAAAATTTGGGTTTCATATTAAGAAGCACTATGAGAAAACCTAAAGATGTGCAAATTAATGAGAGATTATAATGGAAAGAAGTATTGTAACCATTCTTGCATTTGAAGGCTTGACCTTTTAAATTTATTAAAAGACTAGTCATACAACTTCTCACTATAATTTATCATCAGTTTGCAACTATCTATGGAATCCTCTAAAGGCATCACTGTTGTTTATTGTAAATTATAGCATTTGGGTTCCATTTTAAAAAGGATGTTAAGAAAATGCAAATATATGCAAATTGATGAGAAATTGTAGTGAGAAAAAGTAATGTACCTATTTTTGCATTGAAAGGCTTGAGTTTATTGCAAAAAGGTTATATTATTTCTTTTCACTACAATTTATAATTAGTTTGTCAATCCTACAAGTCAGAAGCTTTTAAACAACATAAAGGAATTACAATAAGAAGTATTGCACTTTTCCTTTCATTTAAAGTTTATTGTTTATTATAAATCATAGTTTTTTATTTATTTTTGTTGTTCAATATGTTGTTTTTTTATCCATTTAATTGTATAAAAATATCTTAATGAAAAAAAATAAATTTAATGCTATTGACTTCACTTAGATTAAGTTGAATTGAGAACAAAATTTATTATTTTATAAAATGATATCAGTTTTTACATGGTTTATGGTAAAATTATGATATTATTGCTTAAGAGTAATTGAAATAGTTAGCAATAAAATTTAATTCATAATGTTTTTTATTAATTAATAATCAACGTATAAAATTTTGTAGTAGAACAATGTTATTTCATTATAGAAGTCATTTTTTTATTAATTAATTGACATGGAAACTTAGATTAGGATGCAAATAAAAAAAATGAAATCCTAGTACTATTTGTAAATTTCATTGCAAGGCTCTTCCAATCATATAATAATTCCCTTTTTATTAACGTATACTTACTTTTCAATTTTAAGATAATTCTCTTCAAGTTTGTGTTTATACTCACTAATTGTTTTGTAGTACTAAAGAAATGTTAGGTCATTGCTAAATTTATGGGGCTACGCAATTACTAAAAATGCACATAATATATGAGTAAGATTTTTTTAAAATTTTTTGTAATGAATCCAAAATAGTACAATAATGATGATGATTAAAAATAAAAATATTTTCCTAATTTATGATTTTCGATGAAAAAAATCGGACAAAATCCGGAATCATTGAAGGAGGAATTTCAAAGCAAGATTAATTAGATAAATCTAGAAAATTATTAGGGGCATTGCAATAAGTGAAAATCAACATAAAACCTAAGAATAGGTTTGAGAAATTTCACTTAGAAATTTACTAAATTTTTCGTACCCGATAAATAAAAAAAGTAAGGAAATGAGTCGAAATTATATTAAATTAACTCTAAAAAAATTTATGGATGGCCAAAAATAATTTTTAAAGCTAAAAAATAATTATGAAAGGTCAAAAACAATTTTTTTTTTAAAAAATATAATACTTAGAAGCCCAAAGGTGAAAATGCAAAGAAAGTGAATAATTTAGGGTCAAATTGTAATAATTTTTTTTATCTTTATAGGCTTGTTTTTTTATTTTTTCTATGTTGGCTTGGGTTGGCCGAAGTTTTTAAGGTCCAAATATGAAAATTGGAGGCCCAAAATTGTGGGCCCAAAGGTTAGCTTAAACTTTCAAAGGAAGTTAAGGACCAAAATGAAAGAAAAAGGGTAAAACTTGAGGCCAAACTGTAATAATTAAAATTTTTCAAATTTGTGTCATATTTTTATTGGTTGGAAGAGGTTATTATGGTTTGAAAATTTAGACCACTTGGGTATGTAAGGAGAGTGTCCATTTGTCATAAAAAATCTTTCAAAATCAAAGAAAAATCAAACTTAGAAATTGTTGAAAATTTGTAGAATTTTATGAAAAAATTTTTAGGCAAATTTTATATAAAGAAAAGGAGACTTAGGAGCAGAAAAACCCCACTCCATTCTAGCCCAAAATTGTGTAACCCTAGAGGAAAGGAAGAAAAAATTTAGCCAAAGAAATTTAAGGAAACATTGTAAGCCAAATAGATAAATCATCAATTCCTCTTAACCCCTCTTGATTTCTTATAGCTTTCCTCTTCTCCTTAACCTTAAAATCTAATTTTTGTTTCCTTGAAATTACCTCCCTCTCCCTTAAAACAAAATGTTGGAAGAAAGAAGAGAGTGAAGAATTGAGGTGAGTAATAATTTGCTTTTAGGTTACAAGTTGATTGTTGTTGAGGTTTGGTTAAATGTAATGATGTATCCTCTTGTATGCAATTGTGTTGGCTGCTGAAAACTTTTGCTATGAAATTGTTATGTGATGTGTGATGCTCTTGAATTGATTAATTTAATTAGAAAAGATAAGGGAAGAAAGGTTTTCCATTTTTCTATGAAGAAATTGGTTAGATATGTAAGTGAAATTGTTGAAATAGAAATCAGATTTTGTTGGTGAAAAACTGTTGAAGTTAGACCACGAAATTCCTTAGTTTAAAATTATAAAAAATTTGGTTTCTTATTGTTTTATGATTCTTTATGAAGTGAATATGAATTCTGAAAATTTAGGTGAGCTTTAGATACCTTTAGATAATTTTAGAGAAATTTCCTAAGCTAGGCCATCAATGTTGTCCAGAAACAGGGCATCTTCATGTTGGTAGCTGTTCTTAAATTTTTTTGAGGTATCAAATGATCAGAAAAAATTATGAGAAAATTCAGGTAGTTAACCAAGGTGTTGTTAATGTTGTGTAAAATTTTCATGGCAATTGGAGTTGATTTGATCACCTAATAAAATTGTGATCTAAAATTGTTCAAGATAAAACCCAAAATTTGGTTGGTTCTATTCACAAATTTTTTTTAAGGGTACCAAATGGTTGAGAAAAATTTTTAGGAGTTATTAAGAAGGTGAGGTAGCATGAACCAAAATTTCAAGAATTTTAAAATTTATTTGATCCTCTAAATAATTCACACACTTAGACTGTCTAAATAGGGTTCAAAACAAGAAAAATCAAGGAGGATCCTTGATGTTAAGAAAATGAAATTTGAAAAAAACCCTTGTGTAGCATTTAAATTTATTGTTATTTAGAATACTAGGACTAATGTTTGGTGATGAGAAATTTTCATTATGATGTAACCATGAAAAAGGGTAATAGATTTTGAATGTACAATAACTATCCTTTAAAAGTGTTACTACACTAAGTGTAACACTTGTATGACATGAATTGTTTGATGTGTATATGTGAGTATCCATTAGGAATTGATATGACATTAAACTTAGAATGACAAATGAAGCATAAAATACTCATAGCATGGTTGGTATTTTAATACATTCCTCAAGGAAGATCCATAAAAATTGTGGTTGATGCATGTGGTGTTCCACGATTATTCACTCTGCTTGTAAAATTGTGGGAGGGAGATAACATCCTTTACAGAGAAGGAGAGGAGTGGTTAGTAATGGAGGGAAAAGTTTAATGGTCTCGGGCTTAGGGTGGTGGAGGATAGGGTTAGACGAAAGATATAAGGCGACACTGCATACCAACTAATGCCATTTCTTAAAAACAACTATCAGAATTTGAAATTTTAATTAAA
Source organism: Sindora glabra (assembly GCA_020226215.1). Lineage (NCBI taxonomy): Eukaryota > Viridiplantae > Streptophyta > Magnoliopsida > Fabales > Fabaceae > Sindora > Sindora glabra. Next base: position 52,100,564 of record CM035227.1, on the reverse strand, counting down.
TGTAATAACTAGAAATAGAAGAGAAATCCTTAGATAGGAAAATCAAAAAGGGAATAACAAGTTTTTGCTTTCTGAGTATGTCTTATACTCACTCTGTTTATTGTATTGAAATTGTAGGTTCGGATCATGGACTCGTGGGTATGCACTAACACTTATGGAGGATGTGCCAACACTCCCCGAGGGACGCATAGATTAACATTCCATTTTGAGATTTGGGTCACCCTTACAAATGTAAATATTTGGTATCGTGTGGACTTTTTGCCTATGGACATTGAACCAAATGTCCTCAAGATTTTCTTTCTGTTAGTGCAGGTTACCCCAAAGGACGAATTTGGGAGTAATGTGACTCCATTAGTGTCTAAGGTGTTTAGTTTTAATTCCCCTTTGGAATTTGACCTGGAAGAGGAGGGCCCTAATCGGGTCAATGAGTCGGAGGATTAGAGTCAATGTGTTTGTGATACTATAAACTAACTTTACCTTTTGTAAATATTTTTTTTGTAATGTATATATATATATATTCTACACTTTATTCTGGTACTTTTAACATTATTGTTGTCTATTTTCTTTTGTACGCCTTTGATATTATATTTTTCTGTTATAAAGGTGTGAGATACTATGTTGTCTTGGAAGGCTAGTAAGGATATCTAATCAGTATAGAGTACTGATTGGGTATCTTTACGCCGATCACGACAAAATAAGTTAGGTCATGATAGAGTTGGTATTAGAGCATGATCCTGAGTACTTGTAATTTCTTGTAATAGAGTTTGTTGTAACCCAAATAAATCATGAGGTTGTGGAAGACATATGAAGAAGTAAGTGTTAGCGGCCACGGGTCCATGAAAATTTTAGGTAACATTTTACATTTTCAGAATTAGTACTGTTTACTAATTAAGTTTATTTTAGATAACTATGCTTAGGAGAAAGTAAACTCAAACCCTAATGCCTTATCAACCTACTAGAGTATATTCGAAAATGCTAGAAAATGAGGCAAATGTAAATGTGCCCACTAAAAATCCAGAAAGGGTGGACTAGGGACAGCCTGCAGCTCTAAATTGGGCTATAAGGCTACAATAAATGTTAAATAGATTTTTAGAACAAACCCAGAACTCTCCTGCTCCACCCTTAGTATCCCCACCTAGAAGGTAAGTCCCAATGTTGCCTTAAGGGAGAGACTACAACTAGTGCATGAGTTTCAAACATCGAACCCCCTAAGTATAATGGCATAGATCCAACAGCTGACTTGTATTAGTTTATTAATCAGATTGAAAGGATGTGTAGATCACTAGGATATGACGAAAACATGATGGTAGAGCTGGTAGGTTACCAGTTGGAGGACGTTGCACACTTTTGGCACGTGCATAATATTGAACCCACTATTACAGCACGAGAGCCGATTACTTAGAAATAGTTTCAAGAGGAGTTTATTGATAGATTCTTACCGCTAAGCGTTAGAGAGGCAAAAGCCCAAGAATTTGAGAAGTTAACTTAGGGGTTAATGACAGTGGCCTAGTACGATGCTTAGCTTACCCAATTGTCATGATACGCAAAATATTTGGTACCAATAGAAAAAGCACGAGTCAATCGATTTGTACATAAACTTCGAGATTATTTCTATGATCAAGTGGACGTCTCTGGCAATACTATTTACAAGCAAGCGTTGAATCAAGCCATCAAAGTGAAAATTCAAATAGTAGAAAGACATAATTGAGAAGCTAGTTTAGGAGAAAGACAAACTTTCCCATTTCAAGCAAAAAGTAGCAGAAATGTGGGCAAGGTAGCAATCATTTAAAATATCCCAAGGAGTACTGGATAAGTTAATAGAAAAAGGAGTAACTAGTGAAGATCTCAATGAGGACTAACTAGAGGTAGATCTGAAGCTACTGTTAATGCTCCCCACTAAGTATATTCAACACCATCCAGTAAGCCTCTACAATGCCCTCGTTGTGGTCTCAGCCACATCGGACTATATGGCTTATGTTTCTAATGTGGACAAATGGGACATCGAGCTGTTGAATGTTCGTCAAACCCGTAGGGATGCAATGCAGCAACCTCCAGTTTTCATCTTGTTCAGAATACCACTTTTGTGAAGCTACCAACAACATTAAATAGAAGAAATATGGGAAAGGAGCCCACAACAACTCAAGCCTGAGTGTATGCCATAATGCACTAAGAAGCCCAAGACTTAAATGTGGTGGTGGCAGGTACGGTCCGAGCCAAAACTTTTTTTGTAAAAGTATTATTTGATCCCGGTGCCACCCATTCATTCGTATCTGTTAATCTAACAACTAAAATCTCTAAACCAGTTAATGTTTTAAATGAACCTTTAGTGGTGAATACACCAGTTGGGGAAGTTATGTTAGCCTCGCTTAGTCTCGATAGCTATAACATTAAAATAAATAATCATTCAATCACCATAAAATTAATCGTATTAGAAATGATATACTATGATATGATACTAGGAATGGACTAGCTATCGAAATATCATGCTTGGGTTAATTATTATCATAAGACGGTCACCTACCAACTAGAAAAAAGGTGTAATCCAAATCTTCTAAGGTGAAAAGAAGCTTGGATTACTAACCTTTATGTCATGTACAAAAGTTTGAAAACTCATTAATAAAGGGCACATGGCATGGGTCGCTTTAGTAAAGGAAATGGAGAAGGAAGAAGGGGTATTGGAACAAGTCCCTATAGTGAAGGAATTTTTAAATGTTTTTCCAGAAGACTTGCCAGGATTACCACTAGATGGAGAAATAGAATTTGTAATTAAGATAATTCTCGGAATAGACCCCATATCAATTGCACCGTACAGGATGGCATCGATAGAATTAAAAGAACTAGAGGAGCAATTGCAAGATCTATTGAACAAAGGCTTCATACATCCTAGTACGTCATCTTGAGGAGCATCGATATTATTTATGGAAAAGAAGGATGAATCGTTACGACTATGTATTGACTACCGGCAATTGAATAAAGTCACCATAAAGAATAAATATCCTCTACCCAGAATCGATGATCTATTTAATCAACTGTAGGGTTCCTAATATTTCTCAAAAATTGAATTACACTCCGGTTATCATCAGTTGAAAATACGGAAGGAGGATGTCCCAAAGATGGTGTTTCGAACTTGCTACAGACATTATGAATTTCTGGTGATGTCATTTAGCTTAACAAATGCTCCTACAACATTTATGGAGTTAATGAATCGTGTTTTTAAAACCTTTCTTGGATAATTTTATTATAGTGTTTATTGGCGATATTCTGGTATACTTGAAGAGTGAGAAAGAACATGTGCAACATTTAAGGATAACCTTGCAAACACTACGAGAGCATAAGCTCTATGCTAAGTTCTTGAAGTGTGAATTTTGGATGAAGAAGCTACACTTCCTAGGCCACGTGGTATTGCAAAGAGGAATACAAGTAGATCCTCAAAAAGTTGAAGCGGTGCTTAAATGGCCACGACCATTATCAATAGCAGAGATTCATAGTTTTCTTGGTATGGCTGGATATTATAGAAGATTTATCAAGGATTTCTCAAAAATCGTAGCACTCTTAACTAGGCTGAAATGTAAAGGAGTCAAATTTGAGTGGAGTGATGACTGCGAAAGGGGTTTCAAGTGCTGAAAGAATAACTTACCTTAGTTCTAATATTAGCTTTGCCTGATAATGAAGAAAAATATATAATATATTGTGATGCTTCTAGAGTGGGCCTCAGATGTGTGCTAATGTAACAAGGAAAGGTAATAACATACACATCTCGTTAATTAAAGAAACATGAAGTTAACTACCTTACTCATAATTTAGAAATGGCTGCTGTGGTGTTCGCATTGAAGATATGGAGACATTATTTGTACGGAGTCACTTGCGAAATATATATGGATTATAAAAGCTTGAAATATATTTTTGAACAAAAGAAGCTTAATATGAGACAAAGAAGATGGATGGAGTCTATAAGCGATTATGACTGCTCCTATTCATTATCATCTGGGTAAAGCTAATATAGTAGCTGATGCTTTAATTTAAAAAACTTTAAAAGGCAAGGATAAACAGATGGATAGTGGTGCGAAAAAAAATCTAGCTTGCATAGTAGTGCATTCTGTTAGCCGCCTTAAGATTATATATGATGACAAATAGGTGTTGCAATAGCATCGTATGTCTTATGCTAAAGTTATTGTATTAGCTTTAATAGACATACTATGTTATAGTTGATGCATATATGATATAATGAATATGCTTGTTCTTGTATATGCATGATGAGAATTAAGTGTTTGCAATAGCATTGCATGTCTTTATACCAAAATGTTATAAAATCTTCAATAGACATGCTATAGTATAATTGAAATAGCAATGCTTGATTATATGCTAAAAGAGCTATATTGTAGACAAGCATTACTAAGCATATGATTAATCAAGATATAAAAGGATGATCATGCAATGTCTTTATACCAAAATGTTATAAAATCTTCAATAGACATGCTATAGTATGATTAAAATAGCAATGCTTGATTATATGCTAAAAGAGCTATATTGTAGACAAGTATTACTAAGCATATGATTAATTGAGATATAAAAGGATGATCATGCATGAACTTGTGCTAGTTGGTTTTATATGAATTATGCATCAATATCTTGATATATTAAATTAGACTAACTATATTTTTTGGAAAGTTTATGAACTTGTAAATAGGAAAGTCCAAGATAAAGAAGAGTGAGCATTGAAGAAAGGAAATGGAAGATCATAGTGTGCTCAACTCTAGAACAAGGAAGAAAGACAAGAAAGGAAATGTGATCCAAGTATTGAAGATTGAGAAGACTAAAGTGTTTGAAAGCTTAGAAGCATAAAAAAAAAGGCCAAGGACTTCATTGGTATAGTCTTTTCACTTTAGGCTTAGACTTTCTTGTAAAATAGAGTATTTCATGATATAAGCTCAAACATGTTTTCATAATCTTAGCTTGATCAAAATATTTTAAAAGATAGCCCATAATCACATTTTAATAAGATAGCCTATGAGGTCATTTCAAAAACAAATGAGATATGAGTTTTTGATGTTTTCAATTTTGACCTTTGGTCATTCTCTCAATCATATCTCATAAAATACTCATGATTTTACTGTTAAACTTTTTTCATATGAAAATAGACTCAAAGAGCTTTCCATGAACATATCATATACTTAAAATGATCAATATATATATAAGAGTTATGATCTCTTCAAGTTAAGTCTAAAAACTAGCTTTCTGCATGCTAGTCATTTCTGATGTGTGCTCATTGTTTTGATTATACATTGAAAAATGAAAATTATGTGCATGAAATTATTTTTATGTGAAAATAGACTCAAAAGGATTTCCATGGACTGGTCATTTGCTTAAAATTACTAAGATATGAAAGATTTATGAATTTTACAAATTGAGTCTTAAAATCAGATTTTCACAAAGACGGTGTTTCTGACTTTTGCTCATTGTTTTAAACATATCTCAAAAACCACATTAAATATGAGCATGAAACTAGTCCCATTTGAAATTATACTCAATTATCTTTCCAACAATAGGTCATTTGCTTAAAACGGACTTAAAATGAAGAAGTTATGACCTTTTAAAGTTGAGTCTGCATTTCTATCTGGGAGAATCGATTCCAGAATCGATCCCAATCATCCAGAGAGCACTTTGGACGTCTTGAATCGATTCGGGACTTGATTCCAGCCATTCTGGTGTGCGAATAACAGCTAGTAATGGCTAGTTTTCATTCCTAACAACCTTAAATGGCTATATTACTCCATGGGCTTCATATATAAGCTAAGAAACATGAAATACAATAGAGAGAGAACCTGGACATCAATTGTAATCATCATTTTACATCCTTCTTCATCCAAATCATGATTTGAGCTTTAATTTGTGAAATTATTCTATTATAGAGCTTCATTTGTTTCATCTACTCTATAAGAGAGTTTGTTTAAGTTGTTATTCATCTTTTTATCATTTCCAAATTGTAAAAGATAAGGTATCCCTTAGAAATTCTTTGAAAGGGTGAGGTATCCTTTAGAAAAACTTAGAGAGGGTGAGGTATCCCTTGTAAGAGAGTTTTTGCTTAAGGAAAAGAAAGAATTGTAAGGCTTCTTCAAGTGCCATTGAAACTTGAAAGGATACTGGATTAACACAAGCTTGGAGAGTGGATATACACCTTGGTGAGGATATCCAAGGGAGGAACCATTATAAATCCTTGTGTTTGATCTCTCTACCCTTACTTTTTATTTTTCTACAACATTGCTCTATTATTACTGGTTTATGCTCTATTTTGTTACTACTATTAATTGATATATTGTGCTCCAATATTAATCTTGTTGCTTAGATAATTAAATGACTAAAAGAGACACTCATATATGCATTAGCTTTTTGATCATCTATTTATGCATAGTTGATGATCACTTGCTCTATGTTTGTTTATGTTACATGTTGTGATCCAATACTTATGATGATGTATATATGACTAAATGTGCAAAAGAGGTATATATCTATGCATTGACTTATTGATTCCTCATCCTTAGTTGAATGAGTTACTTTGCACAAGTGAATTAAAATTGTTATATCTTAAGTGCAAACACATTTATAAAACTCTCTTGGAATTGATTAAATCAAGATTATTCTCATGGCTTCCAAAAATCAAAGGGTTTCCAAAAAGAGTTTGAAAAAGATTAAAAGTCTTAAAGACACTTAATTCACCCCCTTTTAGGTGTAGGTTGCCAAGGCCAACACATTCTACTATAATGGATCAAATCAAGGCAATTTAGAGGGAAGACCCATAATATGAGAAGTTGAAAGGTAAAGCCACAATAGAAAAAGATAACTAATTAAAAATTAATGATGAAGGAGTAATAAGATGTGAAAATCGATTGTGGGTACCTACTACTTTTAGAAAGGAAGTGTTAAGACGAGCTTATGAATCATCCTACACGATGCATCCAGGTGTAATAAAAATGTACCAAGATTTGAAAAGTTTATACTGGTGGGATGGAATGAAAAGAGATGTGTGGGAATATGTAATGAGATATTTAACTTGCTAACAAGTAAAAGCAGAGCATCAACATTTGGCAGGTCTCTACTAACACATTTATATCCTTGAATGGAAATGGGAAAGTGTTACTATAGACTTCATGATTGGGTTACCATGAACCAGTAAAGGATACGATTTTGTTTGGGTGATCATTGATCGTTTAACTAAGTCTACCCATTTTGTAGATGTGAAGATAACATATATTGCATCGCAATATGCTCAACTCTACATGGATAAAATTATTCCATTACATAAAGTATCATTCACAATTATCTCAGACCGCGGATCACAATTTACATTGCAATTTTGGTGATTATTTCAAGAAACATTGGGCACTTGATTACAATTTAGTATAGCATTCCATCCGCAAACAAATGGGTAGTCAAAGAGAACAATTTAAACATTAAAAGATATGCTCAGGGCTTACATAATAGAATTTGAAGGAAACTAGGATAAATACCTACCGTTAATAGAGTTTGCATACAACAATAGCTATCATGCTAGTATACAGATGGCTCCATTTGAAGCATTATATAGTAGGAAGTGTCGATCACTTATTGGATGGTTTGAACTAGGGGAAGCAAAAATGATTGGTCCCAACCTTGTTGAAGATGCTGTTCATAAAGTTTAATCAATTGGAGAAAAGTTACATGTAGCTTAGGATAGATGTAAGCCTTATGCAGACAACAGGAGAAGAGAATTAGAATTTCAGGAAGGAGAACGTGTATTTCTAAAAGTTACCCCTATGAAAGGAGTTGTGTGATTCAGTAAAAAAGGGAAATTGGCACCTAGGTATGTGAGGCCATATAGGATTAAATGCTGAATTGGAAAGGTGGCTTATCAATTAGAATTGCTAGATAATATGAAAGCAATACATCTAATTTTTCATGTATCTATGTTACAAAAATACCTCCTGAATGAATCCCATGTATTAAAAGAAACATCGATGGAATTAGATCGAAAGTTAATGTATGAAGAACAATTAGTACAAGTTATTGACTGGCAAACATGAAAATTAAGGTCTAAAGAAGTCCCTATGGTTAAGGTGATATGGGATAAACACGGATTCCAAGAAGCAACTTGGGAATTGGAGAAGGAAATAAGGGAAAAATATTCCAATATATTTGGTAAGTCCATTTCTTATAACCATTCCACAGTTAATAGTAGATTTATACCTTATCCTAAGAAAATTTAAAGATGAATTTTCTTGAAAGGGGGAGAGCTTATAATGACCCCAAAATAGTACAATAATCATGATGATTGAAAATAAAAATATTTCCCTAATTTAGGATTTTCGATGAAAAAAATCGGATAAAATTTGGAAACATTGAAGGAGGAATTTCAAAGCAAGATCAAATAGATAAATCTTGCAAATTTTTTGGGGCATTACGATAAGTGAAAATCAAATTAAAAACCTAAGAATAGGTTTGAGAAATTTCACTTAGAAATTTACTAAATTTCCAATACCCGGTAAATAAAAAAAGTAAGGAAATGAGTCGAAATTATATTAAATTAACTCTAAAAAAATTTTTGGATGGCCAAAAATAATTTTTAAAGCTAAAAAATGATTATGAAAAGTCAAAAACAAAATTTTTTAAAAAATATAATACTTGGAAACCCAAGGGTGAAAATGTAAAGAAAGTGAATAATTTGGGGTCAAATTGTAATAAAATATTTTATTTTTTTGGGCATTTTTTTATTTTTTTTGTATTGGGTTGGGTTGGTCCAAGTTTTTAAGGTCCAAATATGAAAATTGGAGGCCCAAAATCATGGGCCCAAGGTTAGCCCAAGCTTCCAAAGAAAGCCAAGGACCAAAATGAAAGAGAAAGGGCAAGACTTGGGGCTAAACTGTAATAATTAAAAATTTTCAAATTTGTGTCACATTTTTATTGGTTGAAAGAGGTTATTATGGTTTGAAAATTCAGACCACTTGGGCATGCAAGAAGAGTGTCCATTTATCCCTAAAAATATTTCAAAATCCAAGAAAAATCAAACTTAGAAATTGATGAAAATTTGTAGAATTTTATGGAAAAAATTTTAGGCAAATTTTATATAAAGGAAAGGAGACTTAGGAGCAGAAAAACCCCACTCCATTCCAGCCCAAAATCGGGCAACCCTAGAGGAAAGGAAGAAGAAATTTAGCTAAAGAAATTTAAGGAAACATTGCAAGCGAAGTAGGTAAATCATCAATTCCTCTCAACCCCTCTTGATTTCTTGTAGTTTTCCTCTTCTCCTCAACCCTAAAATCTAATTTGTTTTCCTTGAAATCACCTCCCTCTCCCTCAAAACAAAATGTTGGAAGAAAGAAGAGAGTGAAAAATTGAGGTGAGTAATAATTTGCTTTTAGGTTACAAGCTGATTATTGTTGAGGTTTAGTTAAATATAATGATCTATCCTCTTGTATGCAATTATGTTAGTTGCTGAAAACTTTGGTTGGGAAGTTGTTATGTGATGTGTGATGCTCTTGACTTGAGTAATTTAATTAGAAGAGATGAGGGAAGAAAGGTTTTCCATTTTTCTATGAAGAAATTGGCTAGATATGTAAGTGAAATTGTTGAAATAGAAATAAGATTTTGCTAGTGAAAAACTATTGATGTTAGACCACGAAATTCCTAAGCTTAAAATTATAGAAAAATTGATTTCTTGATGTTTTATGATTCTTTATGAAGTGAAGATGAATTCTGAAAATTTAGGTGAGCTTTAGATACCTTTAGATAATTTTAGAGAAATTTCCTAAGCTAGGCCATCAATGCTGTCCAGAAACAGGGCATCTTCACATTGGTCTCTCTTCTCAAATTTTTTTGAGGTACCAAATGATCACGAAAAATTATGAGAAAATTTAGTGTTTCTAATGTTGTGTAAAATTTTCATGGCAATCGGAGTTGATTTGGTCATCCAATAAAATTGTGATTTAAATTTGTTCAAGATAGAACCCAAAAATTGGTTGATTCTATTCACATAATTTTTTTAGGGGTATCAAATGGTTGAGAAAAATTTTGGAAAAATTTTTAGGAGTTAATCATAAGGTGAGGTAGCATGAGCTAAAATTTCAAGAATTTTAAAATTTATTTGATCCTCCAAATAATTCACACCCTTAAACTACCTAAATAGGGTCCAAAACAAGAAAAATCAAGGAGTATCCTTGATATTAAGAGAATGAAATTTGAAAAAAACCATTGTGTAGCATTTAAATTTATTTTTATTTAGAATACTAGGACTAATGTTTAGTGATGGAAAATTTTCATTCTGATGTAACCATGAAAAAGGGGTAATAAATTTTGAATGTACAATAACTATCTTTTAAAAGTGTTACTACGGTAAGTGTAACACTTGTGTGACATGAATTGTTTGATGTGTGTATGTGAGTATCCATTAGGAATTGATATGACATTAAGCTTAGAATGAAAAATGAAGCATAAAATACTCATGACATGGTTGGTATTTTAATAAATTCCTCAAGGAAGATCCATAAAAATTGTGGTTGATGCATGTAGTGTCCCACGATTATTCACTCTTTTTATAAAAATATGGGAGGGAGACAACATCCTTCGCAAAGAAGGAGTGAAGTGGTTAGTAGTGGAAGGAAAAGTTTGGTAGCCTTGGGCCTAGGGTGATAAGGAATAAGGTTGAATTGAAGATATAAGGCGACACTGCATATCAGCTAATGCCATTTCCTAAAAACAACTATCAGAATTTGAAATTTTAATTAAATGTAATAACTACAAATAGAAGAGAAATCTTTAGATAGGAAAATTGAAAAGGGAATAACAAGTTATTTCTCATTGAGTATGTCTTATACTCATTTTGTCTTTTGTATTGAAATTGTAGGTTCAGATTATGGACCCGTGGACATGCATTAACACTTATAGAGGATATGCCACTACTCTTCGAGAGACACATGGATTAACGTTCCATTTTGAGATTTGGGTCACCTCTACAAATGTAAATATTTGGTATCATGTATACTTTTGGCCTATGAACACTGAATCAAATGTTCTCAAGATTTTCTTTCGTTAGTGCAGGTTACCCCAGTGGAGGAATCTAGAGGTAACGTGACTCCATCAGTTTCCAGGTGTTTAGTTCTAGTTCCCCTCTGGAATTCGACCTAAACGAGGAGGGCCCTAATCGAGTCAGTGAGTCAGAAGATTAGAGTCAGTGTGTCTATGATACTGTAAACTAACTTTACCTTTTGTTATTTTTTTTTGTAATGTATATATATATTCTACACTTTATTCTAGTATTTTTAACATTATTATTGTCTATTTTCTTCTGTACGTCTCTGGTATTATATTTTTCTATTATAAAGGTGTGAGATACTGTGTTATCTTGGAAGGCTAGTAAGGATATCTAATTAGTATAGAGTACTGGTTAGGTATCTTTACGCTAGTCACGAAAAAATAAGTTGGGTCGTGACATTTTTATATATTTATTTATAATCGATCATATTTTATCACTTTTCATTCTGATATATTTTTTATAGATTTATATAGGTAAGAAACTTGATTTTATTTATATGTTTTATTATTTTGTGGTATTATTTACTATCTATTTATATGAAATACGTAATAATATACATCAAATTTTAATAAATATTCATTATATTCACATATATTAGACTTAAGTGTGCTTTTTTAAAGAGTACCAACTTCACACATTAACCAAGGTGTATTGAATATAAATTTTTACCATTTTTATTCTTTTATTATAATCTCTAAAATTATTTAAATTAGGAGTCTATTGTATTATTAGAGATGTTAAGGGTTAGAAGGGATTAGACATGGAAGAATGACAAGAAGGAGTTAGTGTTAGAGGGATCAAGTAGGGGGGAATTGTAAGTAGGTAGTTTTTGTTAGTGTATATGCCCTAAACCAATCATATAAATGATTGTAAACTTGAATTGTGTTATTTTAATGAAAATTTCAATTATCATATTTGTACATATATTGTCTATGTAATATATTTAATTATGATAATAACCTTAGAATAATTACATTCTTAAATGTCCCTAGTCATATATCATTGTGGATTGGGTTGCTGTGATATGTTAAGACTAGCATGTGTGATGACTTATATGAGATATTAAGTCTACACATGAGTTCAAGTTAGAGAACTTGTATACTGGACTAACCCATCCTAAGAACACCGCATGGATCATTATATGAGTGTCATGGGTGATTCTTAGTGATCATCATTAATATAGTCCTTTGACCTGAGATCACCAAGGTTCCCTACATGTGAGTTTCATATTTTGATACTATTCTATGTCATTCATGATTGAGTGAATGTAAATGTAATTATTGAATATGTCGCATATCATACGGAGGGATTTGTACGATCAAGATGAAATTTGTTCCTTTTATATAACAGGAGAGACATCTATGGGCCCCTTGATTAAGTAAAGTTAAGAAAATACATGGCTATGCTCAAATGAATTGACATGGGATGTTAATTACATTTACTTTAATCAGCTTACTTAGGAATCAAGAAACCTTCGGATTAGGCCATATGGGAATGACACGGTCTATATCTCGTGCTCAGTCTAGATGTCTAGGACAAAAGGACATAGATGATAATCACATGTAAAGGTTCAGTTGAATCACTCACTTTCTTATTACTTAGGTAATAATGATGTGTTGCTAGACATCGCTCATTGTTTATAATCATTAATATGATTAATAATCATTGCCAATGTAATGAGAGCTTGAAGGGTCACACACTTAAAGTCTAGTGGATTTGGAATTAATGGACTAAATTGTTTGGGTCTAATATTTAGGAATTCTATGTTATAATTATAAGGTCCGATAATAAGCCTATAATTATACATGGACCAAAGAACAAATTAGTTAGGATTTTCTATGCTCCTATATAAATAGGCTTATTGGGTAATAATAATAGTTGATTCATTATTCACGCATCCCTATATAGCATAGAAAAATCTTAGCACCCTCCTTGACCATAATCCTTGAAGAGGCATAGCTAGCACTACGAGGCTAAGGAGATGAATTCCAACCAGTGATCATGAGGACGTTCATTGGTGATCTGCTGGTTTGTGTGGATACTTTAGAGTCTTTGGCCGAAAGGAAGTTGAAGAGGTGATCAACGAACAAAATATGGAATCATTGAAAGGTATAGCCTAAATCCTACATTCTAATTTAACATTTTTGCATAGATCCATTGGCTGGGATCGGTTTATTCTGCTGCGCTTGTATGGCTCCTGATCCTAACAATTTTAAGGGACTGTCACATTAGTTATTTAATAAACAACTAATATTTAATGTTGTAATATACTTCTAAAAAATGGTTTCCAAATAAAAAGACAATGATTGTTCTTATACATATGGAAACTAATATTATTGTATTTTTTTCACATCGATTACGAAACCAATGTGGAATTATCATATATACAATAATACTCATATATACATTAGTTTGAAACAATTAACATTGATTGGCAATTTTCTAGTGGTGTATTTTTCATTTTTAAGGGAAGTAAAAATCACACATATTTAATAATTAGCTAATAGAACTTCATTTGTACAAAATAATTGGTGAGTATAAATACAAAATTGAATATGATTTATTTCAAGGTTAGAAGATGAGTATAACTTATTAGATAAAGAATCATTTTAGGGTTGGAAGAGTTATGCATTGAAATTTCTAATTAGAGCTAATGTTTTACTTATTTTATTTTCACCTCATGTTAAAAAGGAAAAGTTGTCAAGATAATGTTATTTTCCTTTGGATGTCAATTGTTAGCTAGAAAACCATTCGTTTACATGACAATGATGTCATCTTACTTTGAAACTTTAAGACATTGATTATTTATTACATAACCAACATTTTATTATCAAAGACATAAATTTTTAGTAAACAATTAACATCTTTTTTTCGACAACAATAACCAAAATAGATAGTAATTAATAACAATGGAAACAAACTTCTATTAGGTAGTAATGTTATTTGCAAATAAACAAATGCTTACAAGAAAGCACTACGTATTCAAATACACTTGAATCATTCAATTTAGTTCAAGATAAGCTTTAAGGAAATACCTTACTTAGAGGTCTCTCATTTTATCAAGCTCATCTTAAGTGAAAGGGTTAGTGTTGTTGAAGCTATGGAATTTGTACACAATTGACATGTTAAAATTAAGACCCATTTAGGTAATTGAGCATGTGAGGAGATGAAAATAAGTAAATAAATACTATAGTTGATTTTTTCTTTTCCAAGATGTATTATATTGTGCATGTATCACATGAAATAGTAGCCATACTCTACATTATTAGGATGTCTAGGGCCTTATAGCAAAATAACAAGTCAATTTTATCCTATCGATGCATAAGCTTTCATTTACAATATGTACAATCTTTCTTATGAAAGTTACCTTCACATTAACCCATTTTACTTTTTTTCCTTTCTTATTTAGTTGTAAGCCCTTATTGTAGCATACACCCAAAGCTTCATTAAAGACTAATTTCAACATTAGTTATGCTTTTTTGCCTAAAGGATCCAATCGCAAGAAGAGCTTTTTCTTCAAATACACCATGACAAGTATCCAATGAAACCTATAATACAATAACATAGAAAAATGTCAAAATTTGTTTATGAAAGTTAGAAATTATAGCTAAGGCATAAGTGATACTTACCTTTCATGGTACAACACGAAGTAACATGCTTTCTTAGGCTTTACTAGTGATGCAACCGTAATGTATTCTTCCTTTAAGTTGTATTCTTTCCTGGCTAGAGGGTCGATATGATGTCAATACCAAAATCCATAATGAGATCTTTCTACTAAGGAGGAGTAATAGTTATAACAAAACTTATAAAAGGGAAGGTGTAAGTAAACTTCTATTTAGATAACTGTTGAATTAATTCATGTTTTGGCAAAGAAGGTAAAACAAACTACTTTGCCAAAGCTAGATGCAAGTGACATTAAGCTCCTTAAACCCTAAGGGCTACAAGATGGTGTCTTTCTTAATGAGTAGTGGGTAAAATGTTCCCACTATTTTTGCATCCATCATGGGATAGAGCTAGGTCTCTTAAGTGCAAGAGCTATTAAACTTCACCTCTAACACCATCCAATGACAATAAAAAGGTCATTGAAATAAAGATAATGTCATTTAGTAATCTTAAATAACAAGATTAATATAACTTCAACCATACAAAAAAGTTAAGCGGTAAGGACAAATGATGATACCTTTATTGGGAATTGAACGAGGTCTTTTAACCATGTTATGAAAGTTCTATGGTCTACATCCACTATATGGATTTCATCTCTTGGCATTAACACCTCAACCATGTGGTTTAAGGGCTTATTGACCACCATTTTAACTTGATCATCTAGTAAAGGTTAATGGTGGAACTTATGGCTTGTCAAAGCCCACCTAATTGTGACCTTATGTATAGGTGGTCTTGCTACCATCAGAGTACATAAGGCTCTACCTTGTTTAATATGAACTCCCATTATAAAAAATCCAATTCATACATAGATATATATGAAAAATGTAAAGGTGAAATGTGACATTTACTTAGGGTATAATGTTCATAACATTTGTTGCTATGGTAATTGACATAAGAAGTATTGGCAAACCCTTCACATTAATCATACAAAAGGTAGGCACCCCTTAGTGATTAGTAGTCCTAAAGGTAAGTTAAGCAATGGTTAGGTGGGTTAGCTCCTCCATATAAGTAGTAATCATAGATGTTGGTTGGATAAACACTATACGACTTAGTTATGGGGTCTGTTGGAAGGCAAAATAGTTTATTAAAGCATGAAGCTACTATTACATCTTTGCTATCGAATTCGCATTGAATTAGCCTTCCTTATCAAAGGTGATGTTTGCTTTGAGGTCCTGCTGGAAATCGTGCATCATACATGCACAGCGGAAAAATTTTTTTGCACGATTTCCACCAAGGATCCATGCGAATTTAGAACGCCATAGATCAGGGATTAGGGTTTATACCTTTCGGCAAAATTCTTCTGACCGCTGCAGCAAATCTGATCTGCTTCCAAATCACGAACCGGAATGGAAACCAGTAAATCAGATCACCAGTACAACGTTTTGTGGCTGCACCTCTGTGGTATCCACACGAACCCGTGAATCACCGATGAATGTCTGCTACACACACCGGTTGGAATTGATCTCCTTAGACTTCGTAGTGCTAACTACGCCTCTTCAGAGATTTTAGTCAAGGAGAGTGGCTAGGGTTTTTCTATGCTTTTTCTTGGGGTGCGTGAAGAATAATAGTAATCCTATTATTACCCAATAAGCCTATTTAAATAGGTGCATAGAAAAACCTAACCTATTTGGGCCTTATTCCATGTATAATTATAGGCTTACTATTGGGCCTTATAATTATAACATGAATTCCCAAATATTAAGCCCAAACAATTTGGTCCATTAATTCCAAATTCACTAAGCTCTAAGTGTGCGACCCTACAGGCTCTCATTACGTTGGCAATGACCATTAATCATATTAATGATCATAAACAAAGGTTGGTGTCTAGCAACACATCATTGTTACCCAAGTAATGAGAAAGTCGGTGATTTGACTAAACCTTTACACGTGATAATCATTTATGTCCTTTTGTCCTATACATCTAGATTGAGCACGAGACATGGACCGTGTCATTCCCGTATAGCCCAATCTTGAGGTTTCTTGATTCCTAAGTAAGCTGACTGAAACAAATGTAATCGACATCTCATGTCAATTCATCTGAGCATGGCCATGCATTTTCTCAGCTTTACTTAATCAAGGGGCCCATAGATGTTACTCCTGTTATATAGGAGGGACAAATCCCATCTTGATCACACAAACCCCTCCGCATGATATGTGACATATCCAATATCTACCCTTGCATTCACTTAACCATTAGTGACATAGAATAGTATCAAAATATGAAACTCACATGTAGGGAACTTTGGTAATCTCAGGTCAAAGGACCATATTAATAATGATCACTAAGAACCACTTATGACACTCATATAACGATCCATGTAGTGTTCTTAATATGGGTCGGTCCAGTATACAAGTTCTCTAACTTGTACTCATGTGTAAACTTAATATCCCATATAAGTCTTCACACATGCTAGTCTTAATATATCAAAGCAACCTAATCCATAATGATATATGACTAGGGACATTTAAGAATACAATTATTCTAAGGTTATTATTATAATTAAATATATTACGCAGACAATATATATAAATATAATAATTGGAATTGCCATTAAAATAACATGATTCAAAATTACAATCACCAATATAATTGGTTTTAGGGCATATACACTAACAATCTCCCACTTGCACTAAAGCCAATCATCCATGTATCTAATACCTATGGATCTCATATGACTATCATGCTTTTGCTGCGTTAGGGCTTTTGTCAGTGGATCAGCGACATTATCATCAGTCGGTATTTTGCATATCCTGACATCATTTCTATCAACAATATCTCTTATGAGATGATAGCGTCGGAGTATGTGTTTGAATTTCTGGTGAGATCTAGGTTCCTTGGCTTGCGCAATGGCTCCATTATTGTCACAATAGAGCTCTACTGGGTCAGCAATGCTAGGAACAACTCTAAGTTCATTGATGAACTTCTTAATCCAAACAGCCTCTTTTGCGGCATCTGATGCTGCAATGTATTCAGCTTCTGTTGTAGAATCAGCCATTGTCCCTTGCTTTGAACTCTTCCAGGTCACAGCGCCACCATTAAGGCAAAATACATAACCTGACTGCGACCTGAAGTCATCTTTATCGGTTTGAAAGCTAGCATCAGTGTAACAATTTACAATGAGCTCTTCCTCACCTCCATAAATCAAAAACATGTCTTTAGTTCTTCTTAAGTACTTAAGAATATTCTTGACAGCTGTCCAGTGACTTTCACCAGGATCTGATTGGTATCTGCTCGTCATGCTTAAAGCATACGAGACATCAGGACGAGTACATAACATAGCATACATGATAGATCCAATCGCAGATGCATAAGGGATCTTACTCATGCGTTGTCTCTCATACTCTGTGGAAGGACATTGAGTTCTTGAGAGACTTATGCCATGTGACATCGGCAAGAATCCTCTTTTAGAATCTTGCATGCTAAACCTTTTTAGCACCTTGTCGATGTATGTACTCTGACTTAGGCCAAGCAATTTTCTCGATCTATCTCTATAGATCTTGATACCTAATACATAGGAGGCCTCACCTAAGTCTTTCATAGAAAAACAATTTCCTAACCAAGTTTTTACAGACTGTAGTATAGGAATGTCATTTCCAATGAGTAATATGTCATCTACATACAACACTAGAAAGACTATTGTGCTCCCACTAACCTTCTTGTATACACAGGGTTCATCTTCATTTTTGATGAAACTAAACTCTTTGATTGCATCATCGAAACGAAGATTCCAACTCCGAGAAGCTTGCTTTAACCCATAAATGGATCGTTGCAATTTGCAAACTTTTCCAGCATTTTCAGGATTTACAAAACCTTCAGGTTGTGTCATGTACACATCCTCAAGAAGATTTCCATTAAGGAAATCAGTTTTGACATCCATTTGCCAGATTTCATAATCATAATATGCTGCTATAGCTAGAAGAATCCTGATGGATTTAAGCATGACAACTGGAGAAAAGGTCTCATCATAGTCAACACCATGAATTTGTTTGAAACCCTTTGCAACCAATCGTCCCTTAAAGGTACACACATTACCATCCATGTCAGTTTTCTTTTTGAAAACCCATTTGCACCCAATGGGTTTTACCCCTTCAGGTGGATCAACCAAAGTCCAAACTTGGTTTGAATACATGGAGTCCATCTCTGATTTCATAGCTTCTAGCCATTTCTCAGAATCTGGTCCCATCATAGCCTCTTGGTAGGTTGTGGGCTCATCTTGGTCCATGAGCAACACATCACCGTGATGAGTCACGAGAAAACCATATCTCTCGGGCTCACGACGTATCCTACTAGATCTACGTGGGTTCTGTGTTACATGAGCAGGTTCTTCCACAACTGTTTGTGGAACCGGCTCAGGTTCCATCTCAAGTTCAATGTTTTCTCGTTGATCTTGAATTTCTTCAAGTTCTATTCTTCTCCCACTGATTCTTTTAGAGATAAATTCTCTCTCTAGAAAAACACCAGTTCGAGCAATAAACACTTTTTGCTCGGTTGGATTATAGAAATAATATCCTTTTGTTTCCTTAGGATATCCAACGAAAAAACATTTATCAGATTTGGGTCCAAGTTTATCAGAAGCCTGACGTCTTACATAAGCTTCGCAGCCCCAAATCTTCATAAAAGACAAACTAGGACGTTTCCCAGTCCATATCTCATATGGTGTCTTTTGAACTGATTTTGATGGAACACGGTTTAGTGTGAAAGTTGCAGTCTCTAGAGCATGTCCCCAGAAGGAATTTGGAAGGTCAGCCTGACTCATCATTGACCGAACCATGTCTAACAAAGTTCGATTCCTCCTTTCAGAAACACCATTCCATTGAGGTGTTCTTGGTGGAGTGAGTTGTGATACAATGCCACACTCCTTTAGATGATTAAGGAACTCTCGGTCTAAGTATTCACCACCTCGATCTGATCGAAGTGCTTTAATACTTTTACCAAGTTGGTTTTGTACTTCATTTTTGAACTCTTTGAACTTTTCAAAAGATTCAGACTTGTGTTTCATAAGAAACACGTAACCATATCTACTGAAATCATCAGTAAAAGTAATGAAGTACTGATAACCTCCTCTAGCTTGTGTGTTTAAAGGTCCACATACATCACTATGTATAAGCCCCAATAAATCACTAGCCCTTTCACTTTTCCCAGAAAAAGGGGCTTTAGTCATCTTACCTAATAAACATGACTCACATACCTCATATGATTCGAAATCAAATGAGTCCAAAAATCCATCCTTATGAAGTTTGGAGATGCGTGTCTCATTTATATGGCCTAAACGACAATGCCAAAGATAGGTTGGATTTGAATCATTAGTTTTGACCTTCTTCGTGTTTATGTTATAGATTGGATTTTCAAGGTCCAGAACATAAAGACCATTCATTAATTGTGCACAGCCATAAAACATTTCATTTAAATAAATAGAGCAACATTTGTCCTTTATTATAAATGAAAAACCTTTCTTGTCTAAACAAGAAACAGAAATCAAATTTCTACTAACAGTAGGCACAAAATAACAATTGTCCAATTCTAAAACTAATCCACTAGGTAAAGATAAATAATAAGTCCCTACAGCTAATGCAGCAACTCTTGCTCCATTTCCAACGCGCAGGTCCACTTCACCTTTGGCTAATGATCTACTTTCTTTAAGATCCTGCACATTTACACAAATGTGAGTACCACATCCAGTATCTAATACCCAAGATGTAGAAGTAGATAAATTAACCTCTATAACATAAATACCTGAGTTGAAAGTCCCACTTTCCTTTTGCTTCTTAAGCTCTTCCAGGTAAATCTTGCAATTTCGCTTCCAATGTCCTGGTTCTTTACAATGGAAGCATTGTCCTTCCTTGGCCACGCCACCTTTGGGTTTCAGTGCAAAGGAACTTGACTTGGACTTTCCATCAGTCTTGTCCTTTTTCTTTTTATTCTTGGCCTTAGACTTGCCTTTTCCTTTGCCCTTTTGAACCATCATAATGGAATTGGGCTTGGACTTTTTTAAGTTCTGCTCAGCAGTTCTTAACATGTTAAACAGTTCAGGCAAAGTCTTGTCAATTTCGTTCATGTTGTAATTCATGACGAATTGACTATAGCTCTCAGGCAACGATTGCAGAACTATATCAGTAGCCAATTCTTGCTGTAAAGGAAAACCCAATCTTTCAAGGCTATTAATGTACCCAATCATTTTAAGTACATGTGTAGCAACGGGTGTTCCTTCAGCCATCTTACACTGAAACAATGCTTTGGATACATCATATCTCTCATGTCTTGCTTGCTCTTGGTAGAGCTGTTTAAGGTGATCAATCATATTGAACGCCTCCATGTTCTCATGTTGCTTCTGAAGCTCAGAGTTCATGGTAGCAAGCATGAGACAACTGACATCCAGAGCATCTTCTAGATGCTTCTTATAAGCATCCTTTTCTGCTCGAGGAGCATTAGCAGCAGGCTCATTTGGAGTAGGTTGCTCTAGGACATATTGCTTTTTCTCATGCTTGAGGACAATCCTCAAGTTTCGATACCAATCGAGAAAATTCGTCCCATTCAGCTTATCCTTCTCAAGGATAGATCGCAGTGATAAATTTGATGCATTTGATGCCATGGTTATCTACAATAGAAAAATATGCAAAATGAGAATCATGTATTTTATTTATTTAATAAGGTCTTTTATTAAATAATACTCCCACTATTTTACTCAAAATAATAGCCTTCACTATTATTTCGGAAAATCGTAGCGTTTGAGATTTTCTAGTGGACCAAGATCCATATTTCACCTAGATTTAAGTCAGCTTTGGCTGATCACTCAAGTTTTGGCTATTTAGGTAGGCAACTCCTTGTCAATTACATCTTATGTAACTCTTGGATAGTTGGGTGAACAACACTTGTTCAAATCCATCTTATGGACTTAAGCCCAACTCCATGCCTCTAGGCCCCCAATCCTATTGAGATGGCCTAGTTAAGTCAAAACCCAATTATTGGCATTTGGATATCACTATTATCCTATCGTGTCTCACCAAGATAAACTAGGCACTTTGCTTTGGCAAACCTGCCTTATGTTGATCAAGGCCTTGACAAGTGCCATTCATTGGAAGGCATCACTTTTATTACTGACTTAATATTTGCATTGAGGGATTTAAATGTCTATTTTAGATCTCACCATTATTTGCCATCCATACATGCCTATATCTAACATATCATATACATTAATATAAAGCATGCAATAAAGCATAAAATAAATGTGCATAGTTATGGCCCAACTACTTTGATTTTCCCAAGCCAATGAGAAAACCAAAAGGTCAACCTAGGGTAAAGATATCTTCTTTAAGCATCTTCCACGGTTGTCCTCATATTGATTTTGGCTCCTTGTCTCCATGGCAGCAAGCTCCAGGCTTAAACATATTGTACATTTGAAAGTAAACTATTCTAACTTTACAATACATAATGAAGGAGAAAACTCGAGTTACATTCGAGGGGAGTGAGGTGAGAGAAAGAATGTACAACTAGAATTTATAGAGAAAGGCACGACACGCAGGCCGTATTTAATTACAATAAAACCAAAACCAATAAATGAAATATAACCATACATTATGGTTTAAGGGCCATAACTATGCATCATGCAGCAAACATCACATGTAAGCATACCATATATTGAAATTGATCTTGTTTCCAATTTTAACTTGTTTAAAATTAGAAGGTTATGAAAAGATTGATTTTAAAACGCAGCTTAGATTTAGGCAATCAATTATTGCGCTACGTAGAGTTAGTACGGCGGTCCCGCTAGCCAGTTAGCGGGCGGGGGTCGAGGGGGGGCCGCCCCTCGCGGGGGTGGGGGGGCGGAGCCCCCTTCCCAAAAAATTTTATACATCATATATTCAAAATTTTGAGGACTTTCGGGCAAAAATCCAGAAAATTTTGAACGTTTCGATTTCTGTTTTAACCATTAAAACAATCGGCCAAAATTAGAATTTATCAAGAACCCTAATTCCAGAACCGTTCCGGAATCCTACTTCTTGATGTTCCGCCATATTAACTCAAACAGTAGTCCATGTTCTATTTAATTTAATCTCATTAAACGAAACAGAATGCATACATCACATGTATACAACCAGACATGTTTCTGATCGAATTTTAATCTCATTAAAACAGAAACTCATCAGCTACGTTTCCAGTTTTTTTAATCTCATCATTAAAAAAAAATGAATCATTAATTATGTATGTTTCAATCTAATTTTAATCTAATCAAAACCGATTCATTAATATACAAAATTACATTGATCCAGAACCCTAATTGCATCATGCGTGATCTGATTAAACACCAATTATCTAGATTTAAACGCATAACACAGAAAAGTAATCTATGGATTCGCAAGTGGCTCTGATACCACTGCTGGAAATCGTGCATCATACATGCACAGCGGAAAAAATTTTTTGCACGATTTCCACTAAGGATCCATGCGAATTTAGAATGCCATAGATCAGGGATTAGGGTTTATACCTTTCGGCAAAATTCTTCTGACCGCTGCAGCAAATCTGATCTGCTTCCAAATCACGAACCGGAATGGAAACCAGTAAATCAGATCACCAGTACAACGTTTTGTGGCTGCACCTCTGTGGTATCCACACGAACCCGTGAATCACCGATGAATGTCTGCTACACACACCGGTTGGAATTGATCTCCTTAGACTTCGTAGTGCTAACTACGCCTCTTCAGAGATTTTAGTCAAGGAGAGTGGCTAGGGTTTTTCTATGCTTTTTCTTGGGGTGCGTGAAGAATAATAGTAATCCTATTATTACCCAATAAGCCTATTTAAATAGGTGCATAGAAAAACCTAACCTATTTGGGCCTTATTCCATGTATAATTATAGGCTTACTATTGGGCCTTATAATTATAACATGAATTCCCAAATATTAAGCCCAAACAATTTGGTCCATTAATTCCAAATTCACTAAGCTCTAAGTGTGCGACCCTACAGGCTCTCATTACGTTGGCAATGACCATTAATCATATTAATGATCATAAACAAAGGTTGGTGTCTAGCAACACATCATTGTTACCCAAGTAATGAGAAAGTCGGTGATTTGACTAAACCTTTACACGTGATAATCATTTATGTCCTTTTGTCCTATACATCTAGATTGAGCACGAGACATGGACCGTGTCATTCCCGTATAGCCCAATCTTGAGGTTTCTTGATTCCTAAGTAAGCTGACTGAAACAAATGTAATCGACATCTCATGTCAATTCATCTGAGCATGGCCATGCATTTTCTCAGCTTTACTTAATCAAGGGGCCCATAGATGTTACTCCTGTTATATAGGAGGGACAAATCCCATCTTGATCACACAAACCCCTCCGCATGATATGTGACATATCCAATATCTACCCTTGCATTCACTTAACCATTAGTGACATAGAATAGTATCAAAATATGAAACTCACATGTAGGGAACTTTGGTAATCTCAGGTCAAAGGACCATATTAATAATGATCACTAAGAACCACTTATGACACTCATATAACGATCCATGTAGTGTTCTTAATATGGGTCGGTCCAGTATACAAGTTCTCTAACTTGTACTCATGTGTAAACTTAATATCCCATATAAGTCTTCACACATGCTAGTCTTAATATATCAAAGCAACCTAATCCATAATGATATATGACTAGGGACATTTAAGAATACAATTATTCTAAGGTTATTATTATAATTAAATATATTACGCAGACAATATATATAAATATAATAATTGGAATTGCCATTAAAATAACATGATTCAAAATTACAATCACCAATATAATTGGTTTTAGGGCATATACACTAACAGGTCCTTTAACTCAAAGTGTGAAGGTTCCATTGGATGGCGCTTTGATGCATTGATAACATGTCGAACATGATTAGGATGCTTCTTAAATCCTAGTGTTGTACTTAAGATGTTTTTATTCTAAACTGGTTAAAACTCACATTGAATGGTGTACTGCATGGCAGTGTTCTATAAGATTAAATAAATAATAGATAATTAGATTTTTTTATGTTAAACATAAGCTTCTAAAGCTAACAATACATTTTTATTTAATTCTAAACATTGATAATTATCTCTACATCTGGTTGAGTCTCTAAGGTCATGTACTACCTTTGCTTATTAACCCCAACTTGCTTCTATAAATATGAGTGAAAAATAGAAAGTTCCTCTTAGATGTCATCACTTTCAGCTTTGACAAGCCTTTCTTTGACTAACTTTTTCTCTAACTTTTGATAGGCTCTTTAGAAGAACCTGTATGGATATATGTTTTTCCTTTGCCAATCCAAATTTAACCTATTTAACTCTTATTGATAAAATGATATATTAATTTACAAGTATAAATGATATATAAACAAGATATTAAGTAGATTTTGTCACTAGAATGTACAAATTTTACTTGGACATGTTCATCTTCCCTTTACTTTAGAAACTTCTCCTATGATTGCTAGATGAAGAAGTTGGATTCTTGAAGTGCATTCATTTTTATCTTGGTATCAAGATTGACATAATCTTGCTTCAACCTTGTCCTAAAGTTCTACCTTTAGTTTGCCACCTATGATAGTACTTTTCCATGCATTTATTAGGTGTTAGGAAGATAGAAGGCATTGCACAAGGAAAAAATGCATATAAAAGAGTTAAATCTAATTATTCTATGAATATAATTTTGCATATCTATAACACAAAGTAGGGCAATTAAGTGTACATATCAAGATTTCCTTCCATAGGTTATCCTTTAATGTCAAGGGGAAAAGCTTCTAATCTGGATAACTTATTGATACTTTAGATTGTGTAGCCAATCTAACATAACTGCTATGTATTACTTTATGTGTTATAATTGGCTACCATTTGGCATTGAACTGAAAATTTAAGTTCTCACCCTTAGTTCATGTTGTGATGATGCCCTTCAATGTTGTAAGAACCCTTTTAGTCCTTTGGGTGGGATTTGCTGACTTTCTAGAACAAGAAGATCCATATTCTAGCCATTAAAAAAAATTAATGTCAATCATGAAAATGACAATTATATAAATTTTATTCACAACAATTGCTACATGGTGGGAATAGTAAAATGCATAACTAACATGACAATCAACTAAACTTAAATTACAACAATCATTATATTTTATTGATTCTTTACTAAGGGTCAAATACCATTTTATATATATATATATATATATATATATATATATATATATATATATATATATATATATATATATAAAAGGATACAATAGCATGCAATAATAATGGCATCACCACAACTATATATTTAGAGGGTAACTAAACCTTAAAAGCATCACTAAACCAAATAGATGATATAAGCCTAAATTAGTGATGAAAGTTGTTATCATAATGTTAGTACACACACACAAACATACACATATCCTCTAACTAAACAAAAATAATAATAAAAATAAGACTAGAAAACATACATGAGAATGGGTATGATGATGAGAATGAGGATAAAGCTAATTATGAATTCAACTAAGAACATGACGGAAGTTTGGGAATTGTTGGAAGTGGGGGTTATCATTAAAGAAAGTGAGTTTCAAAAAGCAAGTGTGAAGAGAATAGAGGAAGAAATGAAAGTTTTGCAGGAAAAAACTTTAGAAGTCAATTTCCAATACATAACCAACATCTTACAAAAATAATGTTGGATCTATACAAAATAGACATATAAAGTTAGGCCTATATTTATAAAAATACCACCATTTGTATCAATTTCAATGTTGGTTATGAAAAAGATTGACATCTTAAGTTTCTTTAATTCTTACTAGATAATGGTATGTATGGCTTTCAACAACAGTTATGTAAGAAACCCACATTTTAATTTTTTCAATAATTTGACACATGCAAGAGAGTTCGAATAGACATTATTTATCTATTTAACTTCTTGTTTTTAGTTTTCTAGTATTTTTAAAAATACCATTGCATTCAAATAGATGTTAGTTATATGCTTAATCCATTATTTTAAGTTTTCAAATAATTTCAAAAATAGCCCCACATCTATATAGATGTTAATTGAATTTATGACTATTTTTTTAATATTTTTAATAATTTAAAAAATGTAGCTGTATCACTATAAGCATTGGTTTTTATTTTTTCCGACGTTTATTCCTATTTACATTTTTGTAGGAGTATGATGTTTGTGTGTTTAGAGAGGCTAAAATACCAAAATAATGTTTTTTACAAAATTTATTACCGATTTACTATTTTTTCGAAACATATTACCGAAATACGCATGGTGGCGGGAGGCGCCATTTGGTGTGGCGCCTCATGGGCGGAGGCGCTATCCAGGATGGCGCCTTTGGGGCGTTCCGAGAGCGCCATTCAAGGTGGCGCCCTCGGTCAATTTTTTCTATTTTTTCCTTTTGAAATTAATTAATGTTGATATCATTTGAAAATAAAAATTATAAAAATAAATAATATATGATTGTAACTGAAAATAAATTTTTGAAAATAAATTACTTATTTTATAATTATATTTGATGTCATATAAAAATATGTTAACTCCACTTTGATATCTAATACATAAATTTATTTTAGGAATTAAATAAGAAAGTAGTTAATGATAATAATATAATGAATAAAAATGATAAATATTTAGTAAATAATTAAATATTATTTAAAAAATATAGGATCAATAAAGAATAATTACATAATTTACATTAATGTCTCTCAAAATTTTATGTAATGACAGTTAATTTTTATCAATTTTTGAAATTATAAACTTCTAACGCTTGGAATTATATTATTACAAGTCATTATTTAATATGTTATTACACATAAGTAAATTTATTGAGTATACTAAAATATTCTTTATATACAAAGTTGAAGATAGCTAAAAATGAAAAGAAATATAATGTAATAAATATATTTTTCTTATTTTATATTTATTCCAATAATATGCTTGTCCATTTGTATTTATTTGAATAAAATTTTGTTTATTTTGTGACAGAATGAATGCAAATTGGTGAGGTTGAAGATAGCTAAAAATTTAAAAAAATATGATTATTTCGTTTCAATAATCTTTTCATTTTGTAATGAAATCGGAATTATAACATGAATTAGATATTTTTTATTTCATCAGAATGATAAAATATTTTGGCAATGAGAGTGAAAAGTACCGATTAATTATTTTTTAAGAAATTATTATTTGTTTCATCGTTCGCTCGAAACATTTTATCGAAATAAGCACAGAAGATACGAATAGCGATGGAGAGACGCCAAATGACGTGTAGAGGTACGCTAGACGAAATGGCATCGTTCGCGCTGAAGGGAAGGAACGACAGGCGATATGGCACTTTTGGCCCATGGCACCCTTGCTCCTTATTTCTAAATTAATTAGGCGGTGACTGTGTTGACTGTGCACCCTAGAGACATGAATTTTTGTGAAAGTATGATAATTAATATTATTTATTTACTTTCACACGATAAATAAAAAAAGAATAGATAGGTTAAAATAGGCTAATACGTTTATTTCATAAATTATTTTGCGCTTCACCGCAGTTTCAAAACTATTTACCAAATTACGCAGGGCGCCGTTGAAGGCGCCTTTCAACATGGCGCATTCGCTACAGCAAATTTCACTGCGCGGGCTGGGAGGCGCTATTTCACCTGGCGCCTACCCAACAAATTTAAGTTTATAACTTATGGGGCTGGGAGGTGCCAAGTGACATGGCACCTCCATAGCCCCATTTTATAAATTATTTAAGTTTTATAAATTTATATATTTATTTATATAATTTTAATTTTATCATTATTTATAATGAAATTATAATTTTTAAAATTTAATTAATTATATTTTATGATATTATTTATCTATATTAGTCGTAAAAATTAAGATATAATTATAATAAAATTAAAATTATATAAATAAATATATAATTTTATTAAACTTAATTAATTTATAAAATGGGACTGTGGAGGTGCCATTTCACTTGGCGCCTCCCAGCCCCATAAGTTATAAACCTAAGTTTGCTGGGTAGGCGCCAGGTGAAATGGCGCCTCCCTAGTGAAATTTGCTATAGCGAAGGCGCCATGTTAGAAGGCGCCTTCAGCTGGCGCCCTGCGTATTTTGGTAAATAGTTTTGAAATTGCGGTAAAACGAAAAATAGTTTATGAAGTAAACGTATTTTGATATTTTAACCAAGTAGATATTTATAACAATTGTGAAAGTATGATAATTAATAATATTAGTTATTATATGTGGAAGATGTCCTTATCATCATTTTTTAAATAAAATTAAATATTGCAATGATCTTCATGATTTATTGTTATTTGTAATTATTCCTGCGCAAGCAATTAAAAAAGTGGTAGTAATTAGAAGCATCCTAAATGTTGACGTTTGGCAATAAAGTAGTAAAGTCATCCTAAATGTTGATGTCTGGCAATAAAGTAGTAAAGTCATCCTAATTGTTGATGTCTGGCAATAAAGTAGTAAGATAAATGTACACAAATATACAAATATATAAAAAACATAGAAAAGAAAGCTAATGTCTACACAAGTGATGTCCAGTCCCACATCCAGGATCGGTAATGTGGCGGCCGTATCTACTAACCCTCTGTGCAGGCTCGGGAGTCACATCCCCGGTGTCTGTGTCTGCTCTACCTCCAGCTCCTGCTTTGCCTCTACCCCTGGCTCCCGCTCTGCCTCCACCTCTACCTCTATCTACAAGCTCTGAGTCATCTGTCATCATGCCACCATGCGCTAATCCCTGATCCTGAGTATGCCAATCAAATACAGGACGATATGGCTGGGCTGGACCAGCATCATCAGAAGGAAAGGCATAGAATGCAGATGAAACTCCTGGTGCGTGTGGAAATGCCTGGAATGAGGATGGAACACCAGGAGGGGGCTGGTACATCTGGGATGACGACGGCCCAAATAGTGCGGCAGAGAACATGGTGGAGGATGAAGGATCATCAGGTGTAGTAGGGTGCAAATGAGATGCAGCAGTAAGATCAGGCATCATCGTCATGGTCTCCTGGGCAGTCGAAGGTGGAATCTGCTACACTGTCGAAGCGGACGGAACAGCAGCTTGCGACGTATGCCGTGGAGCAGTGCGACGTCGTCGGCGAGAGCGAGGTTGATCATGGTCACCCTCCGCAGGGTCTGGGATGTGATGGGCCTGGGGAGCTGGCTCCGCATGTGAGTCAATAATGACATGATCAACCTGCTGAATCGCATGAAGGATGGACTCCGTCGCTGACCTAAGTGCATCGAAGGTGAACATAGCCTGCCCCTCAGGGGTAGTGAAGTCCTGTAGTGAAGAAACCTCATCTACCTGTGCAAATTTTTGACATTAAAGTTAGTTATAATACTAATGCATTTAAAGAAAATAAGATACAAAAAACTAGCACGCAAAATTACCACAAGGTCAAGCGCTCCCCCGACAGGTGTAATACATCGTCTGGTAACCCGTCTGTACCATGTCATGTAATCGGAACGTGGTCCCAGAACTAGGCGTGTTGTCGGCTCGGCGGTAACGCACAAGTCTCACCGAATATCCCAGAGTGCAATATACGGCTGATGGCGGATGTGCCACTCCTCATCATGCCGACTGGACAAGTGAAGGCAGTGGACTTTCGCCACCTGCTTCGGTGGCTCTGGAATAGTCTGGCGTAGTTCAAACTGCCGCAAAACCCTATCAGGCTGGCAAGAGGAACGGGGCATTTGTTACCGTCCTGGGTCGCAGCAATCAGTAGCACGCCCCTGAACTTGCCATACAGGTGCGTGCCATCAACTTGTATGAATTGCTTGCAGTAAGGAAATGCAGCAATGCATGGCTTGAAAGCCCAGAAAACTTGATTGAAAACATGCTTCTGTGGATCGACACGATTATCAGCTGTGACAAATTCTTGGGACTCCAACTTGAACAGCGCCTGGTCACAGTAGCCTAAAATGTCTAACCATTTGGGAAGCACTTCATACGATTTATCCCAATCACCGTGCACCTTGACAATTGCCTTTTGTTTCGCCTTCCATGCTTTCCTGTACGAAATCTTATACCCGTACATGCTTTCCACCCTCTCTTGTATAAGCGAGATTGGAACATCTTGCTTCATTTTAATCATCTCTAGGATCAGGGAACTGATATACTCGGAATCTAGAGACTTGTGGTCCTGTGTCAAACTAGCATTAACACATGTGTGGGGCCTTGAAAATCTAGTTATGGTCCAAGTGTTACAATTCTTCAGTTTCGACGCTCTGAGGTGGAAATTGCATTGGTCCCCAAATTTATCACACTTCACGTTTAATCTTCTGCTATCCGACTCCTCCACGTAATAACTGTGGTGCCTTCTGATGTGGTAATGCTTGGTTGCAGCAATTAAAGCCTCCTTGCAATCGAACTCTTGCCTAACCTACAAGTTGTCCATGTCGTAATCATAGGTTGGCTTCATTATTTTCGGAAATTCATTTGGATTCCGTATCGCATCCCAATCAATGTCAGAGAAGACAGCAGCTTGGGGGACACCATATGATGTTTGTGCAGCATTACCACTCCTCACACACCGCGTTGGTACACTGTCTGCATGTGTAGCCGCACGTTCTTCGTCATCTGTGTCACGATCATCACCGCTACTGCAGGACACCTCATCGTCTTCAAAACCAGACTCTAGGTGGGCATCCATTAATACGGGATCGATAGATTCTTCTTGTACGACCGGCAAGACACTTGATGAACCTACCAAGGTTTGTGGTGCATTTACCGGGAAAACACCTGCAACAGATGAGTCCAACGCAGGAGTATGACTATAAAAAATGTGGAACTCAAATCCACCTGTGTAAGGAGGCCCTTCCCGCACCATCGAACAACCAGTGTTAACAAAAACTGCTGGATCCACGGGTGGTGCAGTTCTTGGAACTCTTTCATCAAAACCAAGGTTGCCAGTGCGCAATTCGGATGTGATCACATCCACGTACAATTCCATGGCTGTCATCGCCGAATGTTGTTCGTAGCTTGCTATCGCGCATGCCAAGTCTTCATCGTCGTCCAATTAGTATGCCATGTACTGAGCCTCTGTTTGATGCTGTGGAAACTTGTAAACAATCTTCCCCATAGCTTGATCTTCGTGAAGCTTCAGTCGGCCATGAATTCTCTCCCGCAAAACATCCATACTGCTGCATCCTCTTAATTTCAATGCCTTTGGGGGAGGTCCATCGTACATTATCCCCTCTGATCCCTCAACAATTGTACCATTTGAATATATAAACGCAATTAAACTTTTCTTCATCTTCTTACTTTTAGCTGCACAATATTCGCTGCACCCCCACATGGAGAAGTAGTCTCATATACAAATTTTGTTCTCATAAATGAGTATACTAGTATTTAATACTATAATTAAAAATGAACGCGATGTATTACTATTTTGCAAGGTATTCTGTTAATTCTACGAAATAATAGGATTATTTTCTTCAACCAATCTAAGGTTATTTCTTTTCCAAAACTAATATAAAATTTGACTATATAATTTTACCTATGGTTTTGTTTATCTCTTTCAACTATAATATTTTTCTTAGTGATTTTGCACAAATTATACTAATTAAATTAGTTAGCCAATCAAATACACTATCTTTCTTATTTTTATGACTTTTTTCCTCCGTTCACACCTACTACCAAATAGCAACTTAAAGTATGTACACATTATTATTGTCAATACCTCCATATATATCTTAATTCTTCCTAAATAAACTAAGGATACCTATATTTTTTTCAAGTACGTTAACTACTCTTCCATCTACAATATCTACTATTTAAATGCAAAAAAGTTGAAATTTGTAATAACAGTATCCTACCTTTTCAAGACTTTTGGTTACATTCACATTTCCCAGGATCCTTTTTAGTACCTCTCTTATGATACATTAAGATCTCACATGATCCAGTTCTCTAAATATGGCTTTCACCTAGGTCGTTACACCTATATTAGGATATCCTTCTTTATCTCGTTTGTTATTATTTTAATAGCACAACCTATCACATTACATATAAAGTCATACGACATTTTCATAAATCATAACTTCACATCTTAAATCATAATTTCACATCATACATCATAACAATCAATATAAAATAAATAATTCTATATTATTAATATCATAATATTCTAAATAAATTTCTCTACCGATATAAAAAATATTTTCACTATGACTTTATACAAATTATAGTATAAGCATAAAATTCCTAAAAATACTAACCAGTAAGTATTCGGAGAAGCAAACAAAAAAAAGCCTCTGCATGAAAGAAAAATTTGTTAGATAATTTAATAATTTCAATCTCTAAGTAAAAGTTATTAGATGTTATTGTATCAATTGTAAAATTATGCAACAATCACGCTAAATTAAATTTATTTTGTAAGATAATATATTAAATGAATAAAAAAAACAATATATATAAAATTTTATTCATGTATATTCAATTTAAAATATATTGTTCGAATTTTTATATCAAGAAAATATTAATATATTTTAAAAAATAATTAATTTTTATTCCTAAATCATCTCATTAAAACTAAAATATATAGTTAGTTATTTCAATCAGCGTTTTCCATAACATGAATTTTTCAAAAAAAACATATTTGATCATTAAAAAATAACTTGACGCATAAAAAATATGATATTATATCAAATTAATATTATTCAATATATTCTATTTCAACTTTTAATACAATGATTGAAAAAATAAAAAAGAAAATCATCTGCAAGGTACATGAAATGAGAAACAAATTATTTACAAACTGTAAACCCTCCGAGACCTTTCAGTTGATGTATTTTAAATTTAAAATATACTATTTAAAAAATATCATTAACAAAAACTTAAAATGTTGTCATAAATTATAAAATATAATTACTGATTGTAAAAAAAATATTGTCAATAACTTGTTAGTTTTCTAACAAATATAATATGTTAAAGTTTCAATTTTTTCTAAATCCTACATCATCACTTCACATTATAAGCCATAATAATCAAAATAAATTAAAAATTTTAATAAAAATGTAAAAAATCTACAAACACTAACCAATAAAAATCACAAACTATCATAGATCACATATATTTATAAATTTTTTTTCTGAATCCTAGATCATCATTTCCCATCATAAATAATAATAATCAACATGAAATATAAATTATAATATCCATACAAAAATTATAAAAATACTATCCAGTGAAAAACATAAACTATCACATATCATATAAATTTGTATAAATCTTTTCTAAATCTTAGATCACCACTTCACATCATATATCATAGTAATTAACATAAAATAAATATTATAATATAAATACAAAAATTATCAAAATTTAAGCAAATAAAATTTATAGATTATAACAGCAATTATCACAGATCACATGTATTTATATAAAAATCACAAATTATCACAGATCACATATATTTATATGATTTTTTCCTAAATCGTAAATCATCATTTCCCATCGTAAATCATAATAATCAACATGAAATATAAATTATAATATACATACAGAAATTATATAAAAATACTAATCAGTAAAAAATATAAACTATCACATATCATATAAATTTATATAAATCTTTTCTAAATCAAAGATCACCATTTCATATCATAAATCATAATATTAACATAAAATAAATATTATAATATAAATACAAAAAATATTAAAACTTAAATAAATAAAATTTATAAATTATAACAGAAATTTTTCTAACTCTTTAATCATCACTTCATATCATAAATCATAATCATTAATTTAAAAAATATAACATAATAATAAAAATTACAAATATACTAACCAAACAAGAGTTGACTGGAATCAGATTTGCTCCAACGTAAAAAATGCTTCCGAATGCAATGTATAAAAATAAGAACGGATGATGATTGATGAACGAACTATGGCTACAAATTTTGCGAACAAAAAAAAGAAGCAGAACTGGGAAATGGCTTCTGAGTGAGGGGGTTTGAGAGAGGAGACGGCTGCGCAAGTGTGAGTGAGGGTTTGAGGGAGGAGGATGGGTATATATAGGGGGGAGGCGCCTGATGAAATGGCGCCTCCCAGTTTAAAATTCAAATTTAAAATTTAAATTTACAAACTAGGCGCCCAGGGGCGCCTTTTGGGATGGCGCCTTCCATACGGAGGGCGCCATTCAAAATGGCGCCTCCCGCATGGAGGGCGCCACTTGAAACGGCGCCTCCAAGGGGGAGGGCGCCAGTTTGAATGGCGCCTCCAACCCCCAGGGGCGCCAACTTGAATGGCGCCCTGCGTATTTTGGTAAAATGTTTCCAAACTGCCGTAAAACGGTAAATTGTTTATGAAATTTGCGTAATTCGGTATTTAAGCCGTTTAGAGAGGGGATGTTTTGCCCAAGGCATTCTTTCTACATCTACCCAAAATTACCGATTTATTTATTTAACAATGTCTAATTCATAGCTCAACAAGAGAATATTTCAATATAAAATCTTTTAGAGTCTAGCTTAAAATTTGCGTCCTAAGAAGGGGTACGCATGTATTCAACATAATAAATTGATTATGCTGCCTGCAAATGAAAGTTTTATAACGATTTGAACAATCTAACCGTTTGTATTAATTCGATTAAATTAAATCATGTCATATAATTAAGTTTTTTTACTAATAATTTCATTTAATCAAGTTAAAATCAGGTTTTGCAATAAATAACTAAAATTTTCTGTTCAATAATAAATATTTTTTTTAACTCAACAAAGTGAGCCATGCTTGCCCTTATCCATGCCTAATAGGATTTCAACTTTCCATTATTTTTTTATGAAAATAAAAACTCAATAAACTTGATGCATAAGATGAATCTTATACAGATAGAAAAAGTTATTTACACGTTTAAATTTATTCTATTTTTTTTATTGTCCATAGAAAAGAGAAAGTAATGCAAATTAGTGCAAATTGATAATCCTTATAGAAATACTTATTCATTACAGAATATTTCATTAGAGTCATAACTATTCTCTAAGAAAATGAATTTATCATCACAATTTCATTAAAATATTAGTTGTCTTAAAAGTTCTTTGCTCCTTCCATGGATACAAATTAATGTCCTCTCACAAGTTGTGAGTCGGTCTCCTTGGATAGCTAATGCCAACAGTACTGATCATAAAATTTTCATCTACTATTATACCTCAAAGAGCTTACCTAAGTTCATCTTATATGAGGCCAATAAACTTGGAAAATCATCTCTATAATCATTAAATCCATGTAGTTTAATTATTTGGCTCTTCAATATTTCTTTCAGTTTGTCCAAAACAAATTCTCCCAAAAAACCTTTTTTTTTTTTCTTTTGTTACTCATGAAACTAGCTAATTTTCTTATTAATTGTTGGAGAGAACAAATTAATTAAGAAGATCAAGCTAAGGAACCCCAAGCGAGAAGTGTTTTCCACTGCAAACTTCTCAAAACTTGGAATGAGAGCCAAGTTACTAAAAACACGAACAAATTCCAAATCCTATAAAAGGACACCCAATCTTCCACCTTTTCCACAACAGAAAAAATATCAACTTCTTCAAACATCCGTTTACTAAACAACCAAACATGGCCTCCACCCAACCCAATAACTTCAATTTCCCTCCATTCCCCCGTCCATCACCTTTCCTCCCCTCCCACCCGCCGCCGCCATCTCATCCATTTGCTCCTCCTGCACCACTAGTAAACCGGCCACCACCCCCTCATTCGTCTGCTCCCCCGCCACCAAAAATGTCCCCTCCGCCGCCAGCATCACCCGTGCGCCCTCCGCCACCACCAAAAATCCCTCCGCCACCGCCACCACCCGTTCGCCCTCCCCCACCACCAAAAGTACGCCCTCCACCGCCGCCACCACCACATCGTCCAGTTGCACCACCTCCTCCGCATGTTTTCCCACCACCGGCTCCACTTCCGCCGCCACCCCCACCAGACAATCACCCGACAATCATAATTATTGTGGTTGTCTCGTTAGGTGGCTTCATGCTCTTTTCAATGCTGGCTTTTGCTCTCTTTGGCTTCATCAAGAGGAGGAAGAAGAAGACTAAAGAAACTAAGGATATCCACTTCGATGAGCACAAGGAAGTGAAGGAAACCATAGTTTCTGGGCCTTTCGGACAGAAGACAGTGACGATAACAGTCGAAGATGATGTTCACTTCGACGAAGAAATCAAGAAGAAGGAACAACTTGGTCATGAACACGGCTTGAATGCAAAATCACCATCAACTGATAATGGAGGCAATAATATTCCTATCAGTGATGAGGTTGCAACAACTTCAGCTGGTATGGATCATCGCCAGGAGCCCAAACCCTGATTAATAAAGAGTGATTATATATGCACAAATTCACAAACTCACACATTATTCACACCTTGAGCAAGGGGGACCATTCCAATGCTCTCTGTGCAGTCTCTTCTTGCCAGAGTGAAAGTTGTGCGAGAAGTGTGTGTGCATTTTGTCCCTTCTTTTTTTTAAAAAAAATTTTAAATGAATAAATATTATATGTACATTTTCGGAATGAATTCTTGGTCCTTAAAAGGATCCTATTCATATAAAGTGTATCATTCATTGAATAAGACCTTTGTTATATTTGAGCTTTCAAGGTATGCTCTACGTTGACAACTATAAAGTAATTGTGCAGTTGTCGGGGTGAAAAATGATTATCTGCGTGAGATTTAGCGTTTGTATACAATGGTTTACGATCAGTGTTGTGGTAATTTTCGAACCGGCCTGGTACATGTCAGGTTGAGATCCAACGCCTCAGGTCAATGATATTTTGGGAGTCAATGGTTCTTGGGGTCAAATGAGTACAAACTTTCTTTTTTATATAAAGATATATGGTACTATTACTATTACATGATTTTAAAATTATTTGTGACCCAATCTCTGCTACTGATTAGAGTTACACTGGGTTGCATGGGTTTAATTGTTATAGTAAGATTTTATATCCCTTGAAAAATAAAAATCAAGTGGCAGAAGGCGTAATAAAAACAAGATAAAAATATACAAGAGTATTGAATATGCGAGAACAAAATAAAACCGAATTTCTATTTTCCAGATTAATTGCAGACAACTTACTAATGCAAAATCACAAATCACGAAATGCGCAAAATAAAAGCAAAACTTATGGTCTTGCAGAACAGCAAATGAATTGCACGTTGAATTTTTTTTTTTTGATCCCATTATAATTTATACATTAATTATTAAATTAATATAGTTTTTAATTCAATAAATGACTAAAGATTATGGGTATTTATTTGGTACTTAAATCCAACCTATTAGCATGATTATAAATTTTATAATGCGTAAGATTTATAACCTGGCTGATTTAGGGTCCTTACCCTTCTAATTCTCATAAAGTTTACATTTGTACTATCAAAATATATAGAAGAAAAAAATAACTCTCTCCTAGATGAGTGTGTGAGTGTTTAGCGAGGAAGAATTTCCTTTTATTCTTTATTTGATTTGTTGTGTTGTTTCAGCAAATTAAAGAAAGGATTCCAATATCGTTTGTGTGTTGAAAAATTCAATTAGATCCTAAAGACCAGACGTAGCTAGACCAACGAGTAAAACCATGAATGCACCAAAATCAAGTTGAAATTAATTTTTGGAAACCCCATTGGTCATCTAAATTTTATTATTTAATTGATGTTGTTCAATTATCTCATGTCATGATTCATAATTATAAGTCCAGAAATCATTTAAAAATTTTCAAATTTTTACAACAATCGGTTTCAGAGCCCAAATAAATATATGTATCATAGTTGGGTTATTGAAGCAATTTTTTCTAAACCTAATATGTATGCTGATGGCTTTCATGCGTATGAGTTTTTGGTCTTGATATCTTTTGAATCATTATGGTATATATATTGCATCTTCACGAATGTTTTATAGGATGGGACCCGTATATGTTCTTGTGTATAAGTTTTTGGAGGTGATATTTATTTTTCAAACACTATTATTGCTTCTACTAGAAAGAATTTTCATGATCCTAAGCTTCTTGTCTTATGCTTTTTATAATGATTCATGAGCCAGCTGGTAATATTTTTTTGGTATCTGAATACATGTGTTTCTTGACAAATTAATTATGCGTATTATGAGCTGTCGAAACAATGGCACGTTGCGTTTATATGATTTGCATTTCTGGAGTTATATGTTTGCAAATTCTGGAGTTAAGTGTTCTCCTTGTGTATGTTTAGTTTTTGGACAGTCTAATGCAATGTGTGCGCGCTGCATATTGAATAACAAGTTCATGCTTTCATGGCGAATATACACTGTTGTTTCTGATTAACTAATATATATGCTTTTGCTCCGAATGATTGTCTTCATATTTGTGACGTGCACCTTTTGTTGCGTTGGAGATTTGTACATATGTTCTGCCATTGATGTATGTTTCTAGAAAACTTAAGCAGATGCAACATTTTTGCTGTTAATATTTCCCAGAAAGGTTTGAATTTTCACTTTGAAATGTATTCACTGGATATTTGTTTTTTTTTTGCCAAACTGTTTCGCATTTCTGTGTATTGTATATCTTTTAGGAGAACTTAGCAAATGCAAAATCTTTTCCTAATTAAAATTTCCTAGAAATCCTCCCCCAAACAGTCAATTTGTGACCATTTTGGAAAAATTTTTAAATTTGATTTTTCTTCAAGTTTGGATAAAATAGGGATTGGTTTATCTTGGAAATGGGCTTTGTGTGAAAATTGATAGCTGTTTTGAATCTAAAAACACAAGGAAATCACTGAGCAAATTCCAGACCACGCTTTTTCAAAATTTAGAATTTTGGAAAATTTTTAAGTGTTTTTGGATAAAGTTTTGATTGGATCAGTCATTAAATAATGTTTTCGATAATCTGAAGTGAGAAAAAGAATGGAATAGTGCACGAATTATGGGAAAAATAGCTGGGTCACAAATGGGTCTATAATAGTGTTACACCTTTCTTAAAATATATTAATTTGAAATTTATTTTATTATGAGAATAATTAAAATAATTGGCATGCTTTTGTTTGAAACAGAACTTGAATGTGTAAAGAGAAAATTCTCAATGAATGACTAAGAGTGAATTCTTGAGGAAAACAATATTTTATATTCTAGTAAGTTATGAAATGAGAGTTTTATGGGGAATAGATGAGGAAAAATAAGTAGGACAATAATTGTTAGGATTTTAAGTTATTATGAATGAATATGCGAGTGTGGAAGAGATTTAGAAAATATTTTCAAAAATATCCTAATTACTATTCCTTTTTTTTATGGCTACAAATCAGCCACCCCCACTCTTTGGCCCTCAAATCCCTAAATTTCCTACAATTCTCCCTATTTCCTCTCATCCATTCCAAATCTATCTCTTCTTCTCTTCAAGTTTGGTGAGGAAAACATTAATCCTCTTCAAACTTTTCATCTAATCAAGGTAAAATTGTCATCATTGTTAAATTTCCTTTGCATCTTCTTTAAGTTTGATGCTGGGTTAGGGTTATTTTGGTTCCAAGAGAAACTTGAACCCTGAATTAGAGAAATTTTTTAATTTTGATGTGACTAGGATTAATATGCATTAAATTTACCTCTTAAGATTCTCCTTCATATTGGTTGAGTAGGTACTCTAGCTCAAATTGATTAATTTCAAGAAAATTTGGTTTTAGTTATGAAAATTGAATTAATGCTTGATTATGAATGTGAATGCATAAAAATGTGTTGTTTGGTGATTTGATAAAATAAATTATGAGAATGTCTTAAATAAAATGATGTGAGGCCAGATTTATAATTGGATGAGTTATGTTTAAGTATTCAATGCATTCGAGGGTTAATTTTCTGGGATGAATAGTGAAAATTTGAAAAATCAACAAAATCTAAGTGATAGTTAATTATATAGTCAATTATGCCTAGAATGTACAATCTGGGAGTATACAATTAACTATATGGCCATAAGTTGCTCTTTGGAGGTCAATAGTCAATTATGGATCTCTAGAATGCTCTTTAAAGCTTTGTAGTCAACTACTGAGTTTTATAATTTGTCTAAGACCGTCATAATCAATTATGGATCCCTAAATTATTCTCAAGGTTCTCATAATCGAATATATAGTTGATTATGCCTAATTTACTTTGTTTTATATGAAATTTAAAGGTCTAATGTAGGATGTAATGATTCTAAATATCAAGATAAGATAGTCTATGATATTTGTAAGTTAAATATATAAATTGGTAACCATGAAATGATGAATTAAGAAGTCATATCTCATGATATGTGACATGAATAAGCTTGTAATGTTGTTTAAGAAATGAAATAAGGCTTAGCCATGATGTGACACATGGTACATGACAAAATTAATTTTGTTTGTGTGATTATGAGCTAAAATGGGATATGTGACCATATATTAAGGCACGGTGTTGCTATATGAATGTGATGGTAACGTCTAGAGGACATGTTATGAGAGAGAGATACATTATGACTCATGATATAGAAATAGGATGGGAGAGATGATATGAATGCTAGATGCATAATTTTCAATAATATGTCTATGGAGGGCATAAAGTTGAACTTAGAGGGACAAGATTGGGCTTGTGGAAGGTACAAGGCTAATTCAAAAGTCCCAAGAAGGATGTATGTTTATTATTATTAATTTTCATGTATTATGCTATAATATTGTAATTTAAATGTTATAGGTATTCCAATGTGACGTAATTATGATGGTATGATTGTGATTAAGCCTTTTATGGCTACCTAAGAATAAATTAATCAATTTTTATGTTTTATGCAATAAATTTTACATGAGCATAATTTGGTTAGTAAGTTGATAGATTGTTATGATTGCTTACGTTGGAGTATTTAGTCACTGAGCCCTATACTTGTTCCTATATATGTCTTTTTTAGATATATAGGTTGAGCCTCTATCATCTCTTCCTTAAAGCTAAAGGCATAAGGGTGATATATTTTTTAGAATATGAGGAAACTTTAGACATTGGATCTTTATAAATAATGTTATATTTTCTTTCTACGAGACTTTAGACATTAGTTCCTAAAATAATTGATATCTAAAGTCACAATGGTGATATATTTTTTTAAAATATAAGGAAACTTTAGATGTTGATTGTTTATAAATAATTGTTATCTTTTCTTTCCACGAGACTTTATATGTTAGTTCTTAAAATAATTGACATTTTAAAGTAATGATAATACTACATTTTTAAAAATATGAGGAAATTTTAGATGTTAATTATTTATAAATAACTATCATCTTTTCTTCTCATTTTTATAAATGATGGGAGTGGTGACATTTTTTTACTATGAATGAAGCATATCTTTTTTTTCCTTATTATGATTTTCACTTTCCTTCTTATTTGTTTCTAAGTCCAATCTTCATCTTCATCCAACTTTCTTTGCAAAAGCTTAGATCTCACCCCAACCTTTATCATATATTAGTAAGCTATAGATAGTCTTTCAAATAACATTGATTACGAAGCAAATGACTTATTCTAGGACATTAGTTTAAATCATAAGAGTTACTTTTTTACTTTTATTTCTTAAATTTGTGCATCTTCTATTTCTCTAATTTTTTGTATTTTTTAAGGAATTTTTGTTTTTGTTTCCTTCATATAACTTCTGTAGTTATTTCTACATTTTAAATTCTTATTATACATTTAATAAAATATTACAATGAGATTAAAGTTGATTGAACAATAACAGGAAATGCTTATTGTGCAAGTTTTTTGAGAGATTTTTGTTTGTATTTGCTTTGTATAACTTTTATGGTTGTTATGAGTTTTGAATATTTACTATGTGTTTAATAAATGTTGCAACAAAGATTAAAATTGATTGAAGAATGATGAGAGATAGAGAAAAAATGAAAAAAAAAAGCTTATGAAAATAATCATTTTTTGCAATTTCAAGAGAGGTAAAATGCATTTGGTGTTTTATAAATAGATAGATTTAAAAAAATTATATAAAACTAGTATAAAATATATCCTAAATGAATAAATAGGCATGAAGTTATAGCCTTTTAAAGTTTTTAATTCAAAATATATATTTTTGGTAATATGCTAAGTTTATTGAATTTTGACAATAAATATTTTGGTAGGAAAGCTAAAATTTGATGTCAAAAATATTATTTTTTAACTAAAAATTAATGTGAAATGTAAAAGAATAAAATATTTTTGAAAGAAAAGATGTTGATTTTTTTTTTACTTTTTTCACATTGTTTTATATAGCTAGCATCATAATATTATTTGCTTTGTGCTTGATAATATGTTGGTTAGAAATTGATGTATAATCCTTTAAATAGATGATGTTAATGAACTATTCTATAGTAGTGTTTATTACGCATAGACATTGGGTAAAGAATTCATAAACTAAAGCCTTTTGATTTAGTTAGATTATCTTGTTCTCTAACTAAGAGGATTATAAAAAAACTAACCATTTCATATTTTGTAGACTTTGTTTAATGACCATTGAAATGCCTTTTCTTCTCTAATGTTGCCTTTCCTTCCTTTGTGCATTTTAATTGGATAGTTAGGATAATGATAAATGAATGAGATTAGACTAGTAGAAATTGAATAATAGGTTATATGCTAGTCACCATTAGATATGGGTTGTGACAAATTGGGTTGAGACCCACCTAAAGTAGAGGATGTTAAATAAGGTGATGTGCACACATGCACGTTGCGTATGAGTGCTATACATTATTGTCTTATTATTAGATGACAACAATGATGACACCATTATGCTTCACTCTTTGAACACATAATTATCAATATTTTTCTTTTTTTTAAATTTAAAATATTTTTGTTAAATTGTGTTAATTTTATTTAATTATATATTTTAATTTATTTTAAGCCTAGCTTTTTATTGTGTAATTCTTATGCCCCAAGCTATTGTATGTAATTTTTATAGTATTTTTTAACTTAATTTGAATAGTGTAATAATTTTATTTATTATTATACATTAATATAGGAATCATAAAGAGCTCATATTATATCATGAAATTTTATATAATTTTATACTAGTTTATTATGGAATCAATTGCATAAAATTTTATTTGAAAATTTTTTAGAAGAAAAAATTATTTTGATGTGTTTATAGAGAATGTTGTATTAATAATATTAAATATCCTTTTG
This sequence comes from Sindora glabra, assembly GCA_020226215.1. NCBI lineage: Eukaryota > Viridiplantae > Streptophyta > Magnoliopsida > Fabales > Fabaceae > Sindora > Sindora glabra. The sequence continues at coordinate 52,056,760 of CM035227.1, read as the reverse complement.
GTATTATATTATTAGTATAGTTCATTGGTGATAATTTGAACTTAGAATTAAGTATTATATTTTAAAATTTTTTAAACAGCCTATTGGTATTAGGTTTTAAGAATATAATATTTTAATTCTTGTATTATATTGTAAAGTCCTATATATCCTTTAAGTATTAGGAATTATAATATAATACTAAATACATTTCAATAGTTAATTTTATGAGAAAAATATTAACATGATTAAAGTGACTGCATATGTTAACAGGTTATTATGCTTTCCTTAGTTTCTATGTTTATGCAAGTAAATTATGAAAAGACATTGAATGAAACCAATGATAAAGTTTGCGCTAAATCTTTGAAGTTAGCTTTAGTTTGTTTTGAGTAAAATATTGTTAATGTATAATCAAACGTATAGTGGTTAGACATTAGTGTGACAATCCATGTAACAAACTTTATGGAGTCATTAAAAAATCAAAGGAAACCAAGTGATGGTGAATTAATAGTCAGACTTGGAAATGGCAACAAAAAGGGAGTAGAGCTCATCAAAGATGTTTCTCTATGGTTATCCACAAAGTGTGAATGGAAACTAAAGAATGTTTTATACGTTCCTTCTATAAGGAGGAATTTTATCTTAGTGGTTGTGTTAAATCTTAAAAAGTACCCTTATCATTTTGAAAATCAAAAGGTGGACTTGATTTATGACTTGATAGTGGTTAGCTTTAGTACATTAGCTCGTGGATTTCATAAAATCAATTTAGACTTTAATTTTGTTAATTTAGTCAAATTAGTGATAGGGAAAAAGAGGAATAAAGTTAGTGAGAATTCTTCAATTCTTTAGCATAATGTTTGGGACATATTTCCAGAGATAGAATGTAGAAAGTAATAAAGGAAGGATTAGTGCATAATCTAGACTTCTCAAGCTTCAGTACATGCACGGACTACAAAAAAAGGAAGCTTCTTGTTAAAGCCATGAAAAAAAATGAAGAGTGGAAAAGAGCATGCATTATAATTGATCCATAATGACATTAGTAGCCTTATATCACCTACAACAATGAATGGTCATAGATATTTCATCACATTCATAAATGACTAATTTAGACATAGATAGATGGAATTGTTAAATGAAAAATATGAATTATTAGATGTATTCAAGACATTTAATGTTGCTATTGAGCACAAATTAGGAAAAAAAGTAAAGTGTATGAATTTTGAAAAAAGAGAAAAATATTATGGAAGATATGATGAGATTAGGAGAAACTTTAGTTCTTTTGCTTGATGTTTGCAAGAATGTGGCATTGTGGCTAGTTACACTATGCATTGAACACCAAAGTAGAATGGCATAGCTAAAAAAAAAAAAAAGACTAAACATTTATGGACATGGCAAGATGTATGCTTGCATATTCCTTATTGCTAAAGATTTTATGGGGAAAAGGTTTGAAGACTACTATTGATCCAAGTTCCAAGTAAATTGTGTTTAGTAATTAATCATAGGATAATTGTATTTGCGTACATTGTATTACATTTTCTTTATAAAGGCATTTCAATTATTATGTTTAATATTATATCTGAGTAAAATAAATAAATATAATAATTATTCCTAAAATAATTATATTATTTTTAAAATATCCTTTGTCAAAGATTATTGTAAAGACAGGTAACAATAATGCATCAAGACTAATATGTATATTAATTGATGATCATAGTTATGGATATAAGATATCAAATTAGCTAATAGGTACATATAAGAGAATAAATGTATTGGAGTGACCCACCATGAGAATACTACATGGATCATTATGAGAATGTTACAAGTAGTTATCATAATGATAATGATGTATGTAGTCCTTTCACCTAAAAGCAATATGGTTCATTTATAAGGAGTCGTATACTTTGACACCATGAAATGTCACTTGTAATAAGGTTGACCTAAAAAGTGCTAATTGGGCATATCACAAATTGTATAGAGAGATGTAAGTAATCTAAATAGGATTTTATCTCTCTTATGTAGGAGAAGTGATATCCATTAGCCTTTTAATTAAGTGAGACAATGAAATGTATGACTATGCTTAAATGGATTGATATGTAATATTAATTAATTTATTTTAGTTACTCTATTTAGGAATAAAAAAATACATAGATTGAATTATGAAAAAAGTGACATATTTTATGCTTGAGATCAATCTAGATATCCAAGAGAAAAGGGACTAAATTATAAAGAATATTAGTCATGGAAAAGTTATATCGAATTACTTAGATGGTAATGATTTATTGTTAGATAACATTCACTACCTTTTATACTAAAATGGGATTTTAATATTACTACCAATGTTATAAGAATCTATAGGTTTATACACAAAGAGCATGTCAAATATTAAAGTCATAATATAATTAGGAACTTTTAGTTAGACTAAGGCTCCTAATTGGGATAGGCATAATACAATTAGGTTTCACTAAGTATTAGCACATTAGACTATACTTAAGGGATACTAAATATGGACTTGTTATTAGCCAAAGTCATATTTGGAGCTGATTAATAATCAAAGCCCACTTATCTCTCCTTTCTTAAGATAGTTTTGGTTAAAAATCAAAATAGGATTAGAAAACCCTATGGTTATCATCTATAAGATAGTGAGAGTGCTGTGATGTTTTAGAGAGATTAATTCATAGCTAGAAAAATCCCCACAGCCAACACTGTGTTAATAGAGAGAGAGAGAGAGGAAGAATAATCCCATCTGATTAGATTAGAGTATGTGATAGCTCATGTGAACACTACATAGATGTTGTCCTTTTGAACAACATTCGTGATTTTGTGATAATCTTGTTCATGTGTTCATGATGAGATTTGATTGTGATCGATTATTATTTGAGATCAACTGTTTGTGATTGGATTATTCGGATGTCAGTAATTAGAACTAAAGTAAAATACTTTCATTAATTTATACTTCTTTCACTTGGACCTATGGTGAACTATGCTTTTTGATTTGGAACTTAGTAGTGGTATTAGAGTCACTTGCAAAACTATAAGCTAGTTACCCATTTTATTTAATTTGATGTATACATCATATACAAATGATTTATGCGACATGCTACAAATGGTTCAGTAGATGTTACAAGTCGTTAAATGCAAATAGTTCAATGATACATGAAATCACTTTGGTTTTGAATTTCCATAGATGGGAAAAGTAATTTCACGTAAAACAAAAAAATGATTTATGAAAAATAAAAAGTGATAAGGTGAATCTCAAAACCATTTGTTTATACATCTATTGTGTAATTCTCATTTTCTTCAAATAATGATTTCGTGATAATATAAAACGAAATCTGATTATGTTGATAACCATTTTGTTTAAGTGATTTAACATTATTATAATGTTTTTTGAAATAATGAGATTATGATGAGATTTTAATTGAAATCACTTTACAAGGCTTTACATATATAACTTGTAAATGGATTCTAAGGCAAATGATTATAATATTCATTGAATATTCAATTTTTTTTCGTAATAAGCATCGACATCACCCAAGTGGCTAACCAAATGCATAAAAAGGTTTACACACACATACGCATACACTTACAATTACAAGAGAGGAAGAGTAGGAGAGAGAACCAACTATTTGAGAGCTTTGGAGGGCATTCAAAAAAGCCTGGTTTTCTCAATTGAGGGGTGTTTTATTTATAGATAATTTCAAAGATTATTACAAGATTTCTAAATAGTTTATCGATAGCTAGTATCAGAGCTTGAGGGCAAAGTAAGGATGGTAATTTGAATTTTTTATATTTACTTTATGAAAGTTTTATTAGTCTCTGAGTATGAATGCAATTCTAGAGAAATTGATAGCATGCAACTAGAAACATGAGTTTATAAAGAAGTGTAAATCCTAGTTAAACTGTGTGGTTAGGCGTTTAGGTTACCTTTGTCATCCATGCTTTCATGTGAATCATAAGTCGGAGTTAGAAAATCTAGAATGATTAAGTTATATTGAGATTCTAATATTTAGTTCATATTGTAAGCATAATGAATTCCTAAGATCATCTTTATGGAACCTGAAAATACTTTGATATTGGTTACTAGAAAAGTTTTATATATTTTTAATATCTTTTTTATTATCATTCTCTTCTCGTTTTTCATTTTGTACTTATTCATCAAAATCTTTTTTCAAATTTAAAAATAAATCAACTTAAATTTCTATTTTCAAAGAAAAATTCAAATTTAAGGATATAAATTAAAAAATAAATGATTAAGAGATGCCGAATATCTTAGACAAAGAACTTTATCTTATTAAAAATCATTCATTTTTTTTTATCAAATTTGATTATATAATTAAGACTATAAAAGAAATAGCTAGGGTAAAACTTGAAAATGAGAATTTCACTATTATTCCAAGCTAAGAAAACCTCAAACATCAAAAGAAGTATAACTTTATACACATTGGTTGTATCGCAGTAAAATTTACTTTTCAAAAAGGGTTAAATAATGCTACCCTTCTTTATCTTAGATATGGAAGAGATAGTGATTTCAAAAACTCCCTTTAAGGAGTAGTTGAAACTAGTCTATCATAAAGAATAGTCTATTTTAATTATTTTCTAGATCTTGACATAGTCTTTGCAATAAACCAATTTCTAGAAGCTCTTTTTAAACTTCATGTAAAACCATATGGATACACCATGGAACCTGGATAAATCCTTTTGGTAATCATCTATCGAATCTATTACAAATTACACAACTTTTCACGATCACTGTGCATCAAACCACCACTAAGAAAAGAGAAATTATATTTTTTCTCACAAATTGTACCAAGGTTAATCTATCTATTCCTATGGAAATAAAATAGGATGATATAGATTGGTTTGAAAATTAGGGTTTTTAAAAGTGCTGTCAAGCCTAAAGAAATCTTAGCAAAATATATATTAAGGATAGAAATTATGCCAGATAGTTTTGCCTTCATCTCCTTTTCAAATTGCAAGAAACCAAAAATTGAAGAAATTGAGGCATTTTTCGAACAAGTAAATCTCAGAAATATGGTTATAAGACTAAGAAGATCTCTCTCAGGAAGAATAAGGCCTAAGTGAAATCTTAAGCTTGAACTTTCTAGAAAATCAGTTTAATCTACTCAATCAACAATCAATGTTAACTTGAGAGGTATCAAAAATATTTTAAAGGCCCTAAGACTAGTATATGATCAAACCATTCAAAAAGAAGATGAGAAGGATGGTGAAATGATAAGAAATGGTAGTGATGATAAAGGATTTACTAAATTTATCAATTCACCGACTGCCTCGTAACTTCAGCATAATGACCTTGATCCAATATGAATTATGTAAAACAATTTCAAAATGATAAGGATTCTTTCAGAAAAGAATTTTATTATGAAGAATTCAATCCTCAAAGAACCTAGATTTTAAATAAATTCAAAGGAAAATTTAGGACAAATATTCAAAAAAGATATTACAATTTTATAAATTTAATTCAAACAAACATCTCTTTCTTTGAATGGTTTAAAGTATATGCTAAAAATAACCAAATAGACTATCCTTTTAGAGAATCAAACTCTATTAATGTAGTCTCTAAAAATACTTAAGAATGGATTACAATCAAACGGGAAAAATTCATTTCTGAACTACTTCCAAAAATAACATTTCAAATGAAGATTACAAATCTAAAGAATTTGATCATTATAGTCCCATTTAAGCAAAAAGATGCTATAAAGGGAGAACTTGATTTAGCAAGAGACATTGTAGCTTTAATAGAATAGAACAACTGCATTAATAGGTATATTCAAACTCTTGGAAACCATATACTGAATGTTGGCATTTCTAAAAAATTTGTAAGAGAATCCTCTAACATAAAGGGGTTGAAAACCTTTTGTTTAAATCATACCAAATTCCTTCTAGCAAACAAATGGCCTTATCCAAGGACCCAACCATAGCTAAAATAGACCAAATGTTAGAAGAACTTAACCAAAAATTAGGAAAGGTGTATATTGATAAGTCAGCTTCACCCATGTCGATCAAATCCATTACTAGTCATATGGTAAGAGTTCTAATGATCCTAAAATATCTTCAGAAAGTTGCCATGAGTTAAATTCAATTAAAAAGGAACTTAAATCAATTAGAGAGTACCTCATAAGCTATATTATCCAAGAGCTAGTTGCCTTGACCAAATCATAGAAGAAAAATATCAAATCATTCAAAATTCATACAATGGGAATAACATCTATAAGTGGAACATAAATAGAAAATTTAAGTATGAAATCCTCAATATCCTTCAGCAAATGACTATGATTAGCAGAACTTACCAATTAACCTATAACTATGATGATACAATCGTACTTCACTACTTAGTTACAAGGTTTATACACCTTACTAAAATAGAGAAAATCCAAATAATAGAAGCTATCAAACATGACCAAGAAGGTTATTTAGTCCCAGGACCTAATGGTTAACCAATTCCAAATGCTATAAATGTTTGATTTATATAATCACCAAACATTTCATAAGAGATCCTAGCCTATGGAAAGATAAATCCGTTGAATTCCTCTCTAATGTCAAATGTAAAGCCTCGTCTAGCTTTAAATGGTATAAGGATACTTTTTTAGTTGGATTTACTCCAAATTAGATCGTAAGCAACCTTTTTGGAAGGAAAAATTTCTTGCAATTCTTCTTAGATCTTTAGGTGACAAAGGAAGAGAGAAAATTGAAAACTAATTTAGTAATCAAATCCCTTATGAGCACTTTATCAATAGGCATTTAGTAAGTTATGTTCAAAAGGTAGCTCTTAACATATGCTAGGATGACAAAATACAAAGGCAATTAGCTAAAGAAAAATCCCAAAATCAGAGAGAGCTAGTAACCTTTTGTGAATAATTTAGTTTCATCTGTCTAAAATCCTTCAAATCCAAGCATAAGTAAAGAGTTAGGTAATAGCAATAGCAATAGCAATAGCAATAGCAATAGCAATTTGAACCTAAACTTTAACCTTAACCAAAACATCAATATGAAAAATACTAACAGAGGAAATCCAAACCCAGATATAATCTGCCTCCTTATCAAGCTCAAGATATTAGGCTTGTATGCTATAGGTGTAATAAGCCTAAGCACATTGCCAAATAATATAAACTGAATAAGAGGATTAAATAACTAGAATTGAATGAATTCATCTTGAACCAAATAATTAACCTTCTTATTGAGGAATCTTCTTAATTAGAAAATGAATTAGCAATAAAGGAAGAAGATCAAGTCCAATAAATGTTTCGATTGCCTAAAGATGATGAAATATCCTTAGAAGAATCATCCTTTGAGCAAGATGTAAACATGCTTAATACGAAGCAAAACTCGTTTCTTAACATTATTAGTGATTATTCAGATAATGAAAAGAAGAAAAAATATCTCTAAAAACTTAAATAAAGTCTTGATAAACCTTTAAGTTCAAAAAGTTTTTCTCAACTTCAGAGATATTTTTGGAAAGATTTAAACTAGAATAAAGTATGCTGATTACATTACAAGATTTACAATCTAAGATTAATCTTAAAATAGATGTAAAAGAGCTTAAAGAGATTCAACAACTCCAAGGTGCAATTTTATCTAAACTTTAAAAACTCTTCTCAAGGAAAGGAAATGATTAAAATCAATAGGGATGAAGAAAATGATTTCTTAGGATTTGCTTTTAAAGTCCCAATTCCAAAATATCATATTCCAATAAAAATAGTCAAGAACAATTAGGAATTAGAAATAGTTGCCTTATTTAATACAAGGTCAAATATCAATTGTATTCAAGAAGGCCTAGTTTCATCTAATTTTTAAAAAAAAACTAAAGTTAAAGTAAATTTGCCAATAGATCTCCACTTGAGATTAATTTTAAACTTTTTGATGTAAAGATAGTGTATTCTTTTTATTGAACAAATCAAAGTTTTTTATTTGTTAAAAATTTATCTAGCAAAGTAATTTTGAGAACTATTTTTATCCCAATCTTAACACCATATAAGGTTATAGATAGAGGAATTTCTATTAAAGTTCTTGGATAAAAAATCACCTTTTAATTTGTCAAAAAATCTGAAGAGGTTAATTTGATAGATTATAAGGAATCTCAAATCAACTATCTTTTTGAAGAAATATCTTATAAAAAAATATAGCAACAATTGGGTAGTTAAATTGTCCAAGCTAAGATCAAATCTTTGGAAAAGGGATTGTCAGCAATGTTTGTATTGATCTTCTAAATACTTTCTGGAATAGGAAATAGCATATGGTAGAACTACCATATGACAAAGATTTTTCAAAAAGAAAATTTTCGATCAAAGTAAGGCCAATTTAGATGAACAAAGAACTTGTAGAGCACTACCAGAAGGAAATAAATGATGTCTTGAAGAAAGGAATTATTAGGAAATTAAAAAGTCCCTGGCCTTGTGCAACATTTTATGTCAATAAGAGTGCTAAAATTGAATGAGGCATATTAAAGCTTGTGATTAATTACAAGCTGGTTAACACTACACTCTAATAGATTTAGTATCCAATCCTTAATAAAAAAATTATTAAATCATCTTTATTTAGCAAAAATATTTTCAAAATTTGAAATAAAATTTAGTTTTTGGCACATTTAGATAAAGCTAAGGATATATATAGAATAGCATTTATGGTACCATTTAGTCAATATCAATGGAATGTAATGTCATTTCACTTGAAAAATACACCTTTATAATTTTAAAGGATTATGAATGATATTTATAATCCATTTTTCAAATTTATTATTGTTTATATTGATAATATTTTAGTGTTTTTAGAAAATATTGATCAGTACTTTAACCATCTAAATATTTTTCTTGAAATCACTTAGTGAAATGGCTTAGTTATTTCAAAAATCAAATATTCTCTTTTTCAAACAAAAGTTTGATTTCTTGGCCATTACATTTATCAAAGAACTATAATACTAATAAAAAAAAATTAATTAAATTTACTGATAAATTTCCTGACTATCTTATTGAAAAAACTCAACTTCAAAGAATTTTTAGATGTCTAAATTATGTCCCAAATTTCTTTCTAAGCCTTTCAAATCTTATTAAACCATTGTATGAGCATCTAAAAAAGAATCCTTATCCCTAGATTGATGTTTATACTAGAATTCTTAGGTAAGTTAAAGCTCAAGTTAAGAGTATTCCTTATTTGCATATCTCAAGTCCAAATGCATTTAAAATTGTTGAAACTGATGCCTCTGATTTAGGTTATGGAGGTGTCTTTAAATAAGTTTTAAATGACAAAGAGTATGTAGTTGCATTTATATCAAAGCATTGAAATTTTGCACAATAAAACTATTTAACTCCCAGAAAGGAAATTTGGCTATTTTTTTGTGTATCCAAAAATTCCAATATGAACTTTTAAATCGAAAACTTCTTATTGGAGTTAATTGTAGCTTTGCCACATTAGTTTTAGAAAAAAATGTTAAAAATATTGCATTAAAAAATTTTTTGCCCGTTGGTAAGGCATTTTAAGTGTCTTTAATTTTGAAATTGAACATTTAAAAGGTTCTTTAAATTGCTTTCTAGATTTTCTTACAAGAAAATTTTTACAAGGATTAAACCAAATCTTCCAAATCCCTTTCAGAAATTAAAGCCAATTGTATCAAAAGCAACTACTGAAGAAAAAGCTAAACAAATTATCTCCTTTTCCAAATTGAAACCACTTGACAAAGTATCCATAAGTCCAATAGAAATTGATGACCATAGTTTTTCAATTGAGGTTTTGCAAGCCTTAACATCTTTACTCCAAAAGCCTTTCCAAATTTCCAAAAAATCATAAGTAGACATAGCTGAAGAAGAAGAAGCTAAGGAACTCATCCTTAGCTAACCTAAAATCCTTTAGGCTATCTCAAATAAAAAAAACAAAATTGCAATAGTAGGAACTTCCTTTAAAACTATTGTCCTAAAAGAACTAAAATCGGTTAAAATTACCATTAAAAATATCGACAAAGTAAATCATCAAATTCTCCTCTATATAGAACCAAAAGAATAGGCCAAAGATCTAAAAGAACTTATCCCTAAAGCCTTTCCTAAAAGGTGGCACTTCACTCTTAATATGCCACTTCATTCAAGAGAATTTTATAAGCATATTTTGATTAATTTTGACTCAGTCAAAATTAAACATCATGTGAGTTAGGATGATCAAATCTGGTGACTCATTCAAGTTTTAAAATGAAAAAAATGTTATCACTTCAATAGAATGGGTTTAGAACCATTCAAAAATCCTTTTCATCTAAATTTAATAAGGTATTGATACTAGGATTATTAGAAAGCCTAAGTTAATACCTTGTATTTTCAAAATAAAAATTTTAAACATTCTTAGTTAATTTATTTCTTACATGATGCCAAGTACCAAATTCTAAATTGCTTCATTAGGTGGTGGCATATCTTTGGACCAATTGAAATTTTTTTTCTATAAAATATAAAAAAAGGATAGGAACCCTTCAAAGATTGCTTTGATAATGGAAATCATGGCAATATCCCTATGCTTCTTCAATTCTTCTCAAAATTAAGCTTTCATGGGCATATTTTTAGGAGTATCAACTTGGCTAGAATACTCAAGGCAAATATCCAATTCTCTAGTGAGAAGGCTCTATAAAATGGTAAGCTAATTTTTATCAATTTGCCAAAGTAAAAAAATTTAAAGTCTAAAAATGGTTTGATTAATTCCCATAATTTAGTAAAAATCCTTTATGGTGGTATTTGCCTTAACTTCAACTAAGGAGGATTTCAATTCCAAGATTGAAGATATCTACTTCATGCTTAAATCTAAATCCTAAGTTAAGTCTCAAGCATCTAACAATTCAAAAGAAGACTATGAAAACTATACTAAATCAAATGAAGATGACTGTTTTAGTGTTTATATTTAAGGAGATCGAATCTCCATGAATTTTGAAAATCTAATTTGAATCGTTCAATGCAAACATAAATTCAAAAATGAAGCAAATTTGGTTACTTACACAAAAAGACAAATTCTCTTTCAATGTTAGCAAATTCCTAAGGTAAAGCATGAGTAGAATCTTGGCAAAACAATTCACCTTAGAAAAGGAGGCATAAAACAATAAATCATTTGATAAAAATATTATTATAGCTATACTTTTTAACTTTAATTTCAAATAAAGTGGTAATGACCTAACTTTTTTAACTTAAATTTCAAATGTAATAATAATAAAGTGTCAGTTGCTATATTTCTTTGACTCAAATGTAAGAGTACGGTATCAGTGAACTATTTAGAAATCTTGTAACAGTTTCTAAAATTGCCTATAAATAAGGCACACCTCAATTAAGAAAAGAAGCTTTTCTAAACACCCTCTTAAACTCTTAGATAGCTAGTTTTGTTTCCCACTCTTCCTCTTTTGTAATTGTAAGTTTTCAAATTTAATATAAATTTTATTTCTTATAGTACATCTATGATTCCTACCTTTATTTTTGAATTTTTTTCTTACATTTAAAGGACCCTTGAGGTTTATATATATATATATATATATATATATATATATATATATATATATATATATATATATATATATATATATATATATATATAATTTTAATTCTAAAATTAGGATTAACAATGGAACATCAAGTGTTGGTGCATTTTTAAATGATAAATTTTAGAACAATTATTAATCAATCTTAATTCAAAACTAGTATTTAAATTTGTTTTTAAACTAAAGAGATTAATAAAGGTTTTAAATTTTGAATTTAAAATATTCTATATTATCTCTTATGATATTTTATATCTTTATGTATTCCATAATTTATGGTGCATAGTATGCCCAATTAAACTAATGTGATTAGAATTTTATTATTGATTGTAATTTTAAAACATGACTTGTATGTTTGGTCTCCTTTTGTATTTTATTTGTACATTCTTTTCTCATCTAATTCCATTCAAAAGTAACTGCAAGTTTCTTTTATCAATTGTAATGTAAATCACATGAAACATCTTTGGAGGAGTTAGAACCACAACGAGGCCATATGAGAATATCCAAGAAAGATGTTTAAAGAAGTTGCTCCACATTAGATTAATTACTTGATGCTTTCATTGGCTTAAGAGGATCTTATGGGCTATACCATGTCATAATTTTATTTTATGCTTTATTCAATGTATGAGATATATTAGATAGTATGCATAAATAAAAAGGCTACTAATGATGAGATCTAAAATAATTTATTTAATCAAATCCTTCAATCTAAATATTAAGTTAGTAATAATTTGTAATGCTTTCCAATAATTGGCACTCATCAAAGTTTTAATTGATGTAGGGTAGATTTGCCAAAGCAAAGTATATCATTTATATTAGTAAGACGTGATGAGATAATTGTGATATTTGATTACTAATTTGGGTGTAACTTAACTGGGCTATCTCAATAAGATTCAAGCCTAAAGGCATAAAGTTAGGCTTTAGTCCATAAAATAGACAAGAATAAGTATTGTTTGCTTAACTATCCAAGAGTCACATATGATGCAATTGAAAAGTATTGCTTACCTAAATAGTCAAATCTTGATTAATTAACTAAAGCTAACTTGAGGTTAGGTAAAGTATGGGTCATAGCCCACTAGAACATCTAGATGATGTGATTTTTAGAGTCAGTAGTGTGGGCTATTAATTTGAATAAAATAATGGGAGAAAAATTTAATAAAAGTCTTTATCAAATGATTAAAAACTAATACTTATTCCCTATTTTTCTATTGTAGACAAAAAGAACAAACACATTAAATAACCTATCATTGTGATCCGTCTTTAAGAAGAATAAAATGATTGGGATAAACTTCATAGATTAGTACAAGAATTAAGAATAGTCTTCAAACATGAGTAAAAGTTATATGTCCGAGAAAGACTCATTCCTTAGCCGCATGAAGTTGGTGCACCTCATGCTAGTTAGATGCTTATAAGAAGCATCATAACGATACATTAGACATCAATTATCTTATATTGGCTACCATAGACTCTGAGCTTCAAAAGTAATATAAGAGCATTGAATATTATAACACAATTAAGCACTAAGAGAAATTTTATCAAGGGTAAGCTCAACATGAGAAGTATGAGACCTTTAGAGCATTATTTTAGTGCAAAAGGCCAGAAGGAAATCTTGTTGGGCCTCATGTACTCAAAATGATTTGGTATATTGAGAACCTTAAATTATTGGACTTTCCATTATGCCAAAAGTTGGCTACTAACGTAGTTTTACAATTGTTGTTAAAAATTATAGTCAATTTATCATGAATTACAAGATGAAAGAAATTAATAGATCATTGCTAGAATTGTTAAGCATGTTGAAAACTACTAAACAAAATTTACAAAAGACAGAGCCTAATATCATAATAATGGAATAAAAGAGTAAGGGCAAAGGCAAAAGGCAAGAAGAAGAAGGATTCTAAATCTAAAGGTAGGCCTAAAACCAAGTCCTCTACATTGAAACTTAAAAGTGGTATGGCTAAGAAAGGAAAATGCTTCCAGTGCAATGAGATTGAACATTGGAAGAGGAATTGCAGGTTCTCCTTAAAGATTTAAAAAAGGAAGAAAAAAAAGTAAGACTTCCATTTTAAGTATTCTTGTTATAGAAGTTAATAAATACCAATTTATAATATAAATTCTAAACAGTCCAAATCCAAAGACTCCCAACTTATCTTTGGCACTATTGCTTGAGCTATATAAATAAAAAGTGAGTATCCAAGCTTTATGAAGATGGACTCTTAAACTTATTTTATTTTGAATCATATGAAATGTGTGAATCTTGTTTATTAGACAGGTTGACTAAAGCCTTATTCACTAGATAAAATGAAAAGGCTAATGATTTGTTAAGCCTCATACGTAGTGATGTATATAGACTTATTAGTTCGTCAACTAGAGGTAGTTATCAATACTTTATCACATTTACTAATAACTTTAGTAGATATGGATATATGTATCTTATGAAAACTAAATCAAAATCCTTTAAAAAGTTTAAGGAATCCAAGAATGAAGTGTAAAATCAACTTAGTTAAAGTATCAAAATACTTCAATTAGATCAAGGTAGGGTTAAGCTAAGAATTTAATGACTATTTGAAAGAGTGTGATATAGTATCATAACTCCTTTTACTTAAAACACCATAGTGGAATAATGTTTTAGAGAGAATGAATAGCACTTTGCTAGACATGGTATGGCTTATAAAGAGTTATGTAGATCTTATAATTTCCTTTTAGGGCATTTTCTAAAGATAGTTGCTTTTACACTTAATTGTGTTCCTTTGAAATGGTTTAAAAGGCACCACATGAGATGTAAACTGGGAAGCATCTTATTATGCCTTTTATAAAGATTTAAGGTTATGAAGCTTATGTAAAATGTGAGGTTTTTAATAAGCTTGGAAATAAATCTAGTTAATATCATTTTGTAAGGTATCCTAAGGAAACTAAAAGGTACTTTTGTTATAATTCTACTAAGGGCAAAGCGTTTAATGCTTAGACTGGTGTTTTTTTAGAAAAAGAATTCATTTTTTAAGAAAGCTAGTGGGAGGAAAAATAAAACTCAAAGAAATTTAAGAATCACAAAATAACTTCAAATATATAAAAGAACTTGAATGGATGCCACAAGTTATTGTGGAATAGGAATCTATTAAATTAACATGAGGCCTATAGAGATCTAGTAAGACACATTATAAGCCTAAGAGATATGGATTTCTTATGAACCAAAATGACAACGTATTGCTTATGGATCAAGATAAATCTACAACCCATCAAGAAGCTATCAATAGGCTGGAATATGAGAAATGGCTTGAAGTAATAAGATTTAAGATGGAATCCATGTATACCAACTAAGTATTGGCTTTGGTTGATTCACCTAAAAGGGTGAAACCATTAGGTTCAAGTATGTTTTCAAAAAGAAAAGATACATGGATGGTAATGTACAAAACTTTAAAAGGTGCATAGTCACTAAAGGTTTTAAGCAAATTCATAATATAAACTATGATAAGACTTATTCCCTAGTTGCCATGTTAGAATCCATTTTGATCTTTCCTGCTATTACAACTTCTTATAATTACAAAATCTAGCAAATGGATGTTAAAATCACTTTTCTTAATGGAAAG
Source organism: Sindora glabra (assembly GCA_020226215.1). Taxonomy (NCBI): domain Eukaryota; kingdom Viridiplantae; phylum Streptophyta; class Magnoliopsida; order Fabales; family Fabaceae; genus Sindora; species Sindora glabra. Next base: position 52,041,697 of record CM035227.1, on the reverse strand, counting down.
CTTCTTAAGAATATGTACAAGACATAATTTGAGGGTTTTTGTTACTCTTAAAAGTGATGGCAAGGTATGTAAGCTGCAAAAATTAATTTATGGATTGAAGCAAGCTTCTCAAAGCTGGAATATTTATTTAATGATATAATTAAAGAGTTTAGTTTCATTAAAAATAAAGATGAATCTTGTATTCAAAAAAAGGTTAATAGAAGCATAGTTATTTTCCTTGTACTATATATAGATGATATGCCACTTATTGAAAATGATGTTTGTACTTTATAAACTATAAAAACTTAGTTTAAGAATTTCTTTTCAATGAAAGACTTAGGAAAAGTTAATAGGCATTAAGATTTATAGAGGTAGATCAAGAAAAGTACTTAGCTTAAGTCAAAGTATATATATTGACAAAGTGTTGAAATAATTTAACTTACAAGAATCCAAAAAGGGATTCTTACCCGTGTCATATAGTATAAGTTTATCCAAAGCTTAGCATTCTATTACACAAGATGAGAAGGACTTCATGAATAATATTCCTTATACATTAACAATTGGATTTGTCATGTATATGTACTCATCCGAATATCTTATATGCCTTGAGAATGACGAGTAGGTATCAATCAAATCCTAGTGAGAATTATTAGATTGCTAGCCAAAATATCTATAAGTACTTGAGAAAAACTAAATATTTATTCTTTATATATAGAGGTAAGGAGCAATTGGTTGTAAAGGGTTATACTGATGCCAATTTCTAATTTGATAAGGATAGTTCCTAATCTTAGTTAAGTCATATGTTTTTCCTAAATGGTGTTATTGTGAGCTAGAAATTGAAAAAAGAAATAGTGGCTAATCTTGCCATAGAGGCTAAGTATATTGTTGCTTTTAATATATCAAAAGAGGTTATTTAGATCAAAAAGTTCATCACTAAACTTAGTATAGTTCTTAGCATTTCAAACTAATAGACCTATATTGCGATATTAATAAGGTCTTTGAATAGGTTAAGAAACATAGAGACTATAACTTAGAAAAGATTACATTACTACCAGTAAAACATTTATGATCTTGAAAGATATTAATTATAAGTCCACTAATGATAAAGATAATAAAGGATTCATAGCATCTTGTTATAATAAAAGTGAACAAAGTGGAAGGATATTTGATAAAGAAGCCTTAGTGATTAGAAAAGTATTGAATGTGCAAGTAAAAGAAAAAAGAACATATTTTTCATTCTAGTTGTAACATCAAAGATAAAATTTGGAATGTCATCATAAATAATGGTAGTTATACAAATGTAGCTAATACTATTTTAGTAAAGAAGTTGAAATTGCTTACTTTATAATGTCCCACTTTGTATAAACTACAATGGTTAAAAGATAATACAGAGACAGAAGTGATCAAGCAAGTGATGGTGTCTTTCTCTATTAGAAAATGCTACAATGAAATCATTTGTGATGTTATCCCTATACATGCTTGCATCTTTTACTAAGTAAACCTTAGCAATTTGATAGAAAGGGTACTTTTAATGGTGTTCTCTATAAGTGTCAATTTATGAAAGATAGGAGAGAATTTCTTAAGCCTTTGATCTTGCAACAAGTATACAAGGATCAAGTAAGTTTGCAAAAGAAAAAAAAGGAGGATGAAAAAGAGTACAAAAAAATTAAGAATGATAAAATGAAGAAAAGTATGAGTGGAAAAAAAGGAGTATGAATTAAAAAAAGAGAATGCTAAAAAATGATTGAGTGGAAAAATGAGTGTATATGCAAATTGAGTGATATAAGGAGTACACACTTTACATCTAGGCCTGTGTTTGCACGAATTTGAAAATGTATTCCTAAAGAAGGCTCCAAGAAAGTTACCCCTTAAAAAAGGTATTGAGCATCAAATTAACCTTATTCTAGAAGCTTCTATTCAAAATAATCCCATTTATAAGGTTAATCTGAAAGGAGTAAAAGAAATTCAAAAACAAATGGAAGATCTCACATCAAAGGAATACAAAAAGGAAAGCATGAGCCCGTGTGTGGTACTGATATAATTGGTGCCTAAGAAGGATAGATCTTAAGAATGTGTTTTGATTGTTAGCTAATTAACAAAATCATTATAAAGTATAAACATCCTATTCCTAGGTTTAATGATATGCTTGATGAATTACATATATCTTATGCCATTCTAAAGATTGATTTAAAACAAAGGCATTATCAAATAAGGATGAAAAAGAGTAATGAATGGAAAATTGCTTTTAAATTAAAGCATAATTTTTATGAGTGGCTTATGATGCCTTTTGGTTTGTCTAATACATCAAGAACCTTTATAAGATTGATAAATTATGTTTTTTACCTTTCATTAGAAAATTTATGATTATTTATCTTGATGAAATCCTTATATATAGCAAAAATATGGATAAGCATGTTTGCATTTGAAATGTGTTTTACAAGTTTTGAAAAATAAGAAGTTGAATGCAAACATGGAAAAAATTTAACTTTTTTTTTGGGATAAAATTATATTCTTAGGCTATGTTAATAGTAATAAGTGAATTGAAATGGTTAAGAAAAAGTGAGAGCAATTAAGGAATAGCCTACCCCTAAAAATGCAAGTGAGGTGAGAAGTTTTCATGGCTTAACTAGCTTCTATAAGAGGTTTGTGAAGAATTTTAGTACTATATTGTCCTCTTGAATGAATTGGTTAAAAACATGTTAAGTTTTATTGGAGAGAAAAGCAAGAAAGTGCATTTAATTTATTAAAAGACAAATTGTGTTCAACCCTTTACTTGCTCTGCCAAAATTTTCTAAAATATTTGAAATTGAATGTGATGCTTTGGATATAGGTATTAGAATTGTTTTAATGCAAAAAAAAAATAAATGCATTGCTTTCTTTAGTGGGAAGCTAATGTTAGTGTATATACCCTAAAACTAATCATATTGATGATTGTAATTTTGAATCATGTTATTTTAATGGTAATTCTAATTATTATTTATTATATTTATATATATTGTCTGCGTAATATATTTAATTATGATAATAACCTTAGAATAATTATATTCTTAAATGTCCTTAGTTATATATCATTGTGGATTAGGTTGCTTTGATATGTTAAGACTAGCATGTGTAGTGACTTATATGAGATATTAAGCTTACACATAAGTACAAGTTAGAGAATTTGTATATTGGATCGACCCATTCTAAGAACACTACATGGATTGTTATATGAGTGTCATGAGTGATTCTTAGTGATCATTATTATTATAGTCCTTTGACTTGAGATCACCAAGGTTCCCTACATGTGAGTTTCATATTTTGATACTATTATGTCATTCATGCTTGAGTGAATACAAGGGTAGTTATTGGATATGTCACATATCATGCATAGAGGTTTGTGTGATTAAGATGGAATTTGTCCCTCCTATATAACAGGAGTAACATCTGTGGGCCCCTTGATTAAGTAAAGTTGGGAAAATGCATGGCCAAGCTCAAATAAATTGACATGGGATGTCAATTACATTTGCTTCAGTCAGCTTACTTAGGGATCAAGAAACCTCGAGATTGGACTATGCGGGAATGACACGGTCCATGTCTCGTGCTCAATCTAGATGTTTAGGACAAAAGGATATAGATGATGATCACATATAGAGGTTTAGTCGAATCACCGACTTTCTCATCACTTAGGTAACAATGATGTGTTGTTAGACACCGCTCATTGTTTATGATCATTAATATGATTAATGATTATTGTCAATGTAATGAGAGCCTGAAGAGTCACACACTTAAAGCCTAGTGGATTTGGAATTAATGGACCAAATTGTTTGGGCCTAATACTTGGGAATTCTATGTTATAATTATAAGGCCTAATAATAAGCCTATAATTATACATAGACCAAAGCCTAAATTAGTTAGATTTTTCTATGTTCCTATTTAAATAGGCTTGTTGGGTAATAATAAGGTTGATTCATTATTCATGCATCCTATACAGCATAGAAAAATCCTAGCATCTCTCCTTAACCATAATCCTTGAGGAGACATAGCTAGCACTACGAGGCTAAGGAGATGAATTCCAACCAATGATCGTGAGGACATTCATTGGTGATCTACTGGTTCGTGTGGATACCTCGGAGTCTTTGACCGAAAGAAAGTCGAAGAAGTGATCAACGAACAAAATCTGGAATCATATAAAGGTATAACCTGAATCCTACATTCTAATTTAACATTTTGCATGGATCCGTTGGCTGGGATCGGTTTATTCCGCTGCGCTCGTCTGGCTCCCGATCCCAACAGTAGTATCAGAGCTACTTGTAAAATGCTAAATTAGGATTTTGTTTGCTAATTGCATGATTATGATGTTGATGAATTGTTTTGTATATCACGCTTCAATGATTCCTAATTAGGATTAGGGTAAATTTGATTTCGTGCATTCTGGTTCAAGCAAACTTAATATGATTAATTCTGATTCTATTTCGAATTTGAACCTTATTTTGAATTCTGATTTAAATTTGAATATGTTTTGTGATTAATTCTTGTTTCTGTTTTGAATTCGAATCTGTTTCTAGATTTTTGATTGAAACTCAAATCTATTTCTGGGTTTCTTCTTAAATTTAAATATGTTGCAATAATTCTGGATTTTGATTCGAATTTGAAATTAATTTCTGGGTTTTGTTTTAAACAGAATCAAAAGAATTAATTGCGTGAATCTGTTTTAATATATGAAAAATATTTTTTGATTAAAACACAGATTCTGTCATGAATCAGAATTAATCAAATTAACTTCTTGAATCTTTTTCATATATGTGATATACCTTGCACTTAATGGCTGAATCTGATTTTTTATGAAATTAATTGTTGAATTTGTTTCGTATAAAATCTATGAATTAATTGGATCTGTTTTAATATGATTAAAATTTATCCATTATGATTATGTCATAAATTAGATTTGTAAACCCGTGATTTAAGTGTCAATAATTGTTGAATTGATTAACTGAAGGGGAATGTCAATTGTTGAATTGATTGACATTAAGTAATTAGTTAATTAATTCAGATTTAATTAATTCAGATTTTGATATTGAAAATATATTTGGACATATGTTTCACTTATCATGTTGTTTTGTTTCTTGATATATGGTGCATGATTATGGCCTTTGATTTTGTTGCAATTTTTAAATACAGCCTGGGTGTCGTGCCTCTCTATTACTTCTAGTTGTACATTCTCTTCTCATCTTACTCCTCTCGAATGTAACTTGAGGTTTCTTTATTATTATGTAATAATTTTATTGGAGCACTTGAAGTGGAAACAATGGAAGTGGAGATCAAACCATGAAGAAAGAAGAAGATTCTTGGGAAGAAGTTTTTCTTTCTTAGTTTTATTTGATATTCTTAAGCTCTACAATATCACTTAGGTTAGGCCATAATCATGTCACATTTAATTTATGTTTTATGTATGAGATGCATATGATGAATGTATGAGATACCTATGCTAGATGTATATGATGCATGCTTAATAAAACCAAGTACATAATGGTGAGATCAAATAAATTAAAATCCCTCAAACAAAATATTAAGTAAAAAAAAGGAGATGCCTTCCAATAATAGCACTTGTCAAGATCTTGATCAACTATAGGTGGGTTTGCCAAAGCAAAGTACCTAAAGTCTATCTTAGTAAAATGCGATGGGATAATAGTGATATCCAAATTGCTAATTATTGGGTCTTGACTTAACTGGGCTATACCAATAGGATTAAGGCCTAGAGGCATAGAGTTGGTTATGAATTCATGAGATAAATTTGAATAAGTGTTATTCACCCAACTATCCAAGAGTTGCATAAGATATAATTGATAAAGGAGTTGTCTACCTAAACAGCCATATCTTGGGCAATTAGCCAAAGCTAACTCAAGATTTGGTAAAATATGGATCTTGGCCTACTAGGAAACCTTGACGATAAGGTTTTCCGAAATAATAGTGAGGGCTATTATTTTAAGAAAAATAATGGAAGTATTATTTAATAAAAGACCTTATTAAATAAATAAAATACATGATTCTCATTCTACATATTTTTCTATTGTAGATAACCATGGCATCAAATGCATCAAACTTATCACTGCGATCTATCCTTGAGAAAGATAAACTGAATGGGACGAATTTTCTCGATTAGTATCGAAACTTGAGGATTGTCCTCAAGCATGAGAAAAAGCAGTATGTCCTAGAGTAACCTACTTTAGATGAGCCAGCTGCTAATGCTCCTCGAGCAAAAAAGGATGCTTATAAGAAGCATCTAGAAGATGCTCTGAATGTCAGTTGTCTCATGCTTGCTTCCATGAACTTTGAGCTTCAGAAGCAACATGAGAACATGGAGGCATTCAATATGATTAATCACCTTAAACAGCTCTACCAAGAGCAAGCAAGACATGAGAGATATGATGTATCTAAAGCATTATTTCAGTGTAAGATGGCTGAAGGAACACCCATTGCTACACATGTGCTTAAAATGATTGGGTACATCAATAGCCTTGAAAGATTGGGTTTTCCTTTGCAGTAAGAATTAACCATTGATATAGTTCTGCAATTGTTGCCCAAGAGCTATAGTCAATTCGTCATGAATTACAACATGAACAAAATTGAAATTACAACATGAACAAAATTGATAAGACTTTGCCTGAACTGCTTAATATGTTGAGAACTGTTAAGCAGAACTTGAAAAAGTCCAAGCCCAATTCCATTATGATGGTTCAAAAGGGCAAAGAAAAGGGCAAGCCTAAGGCCAAGAATAAAAAGAAAAAGGACAAGATTGATGGAAAGTCCAAGTCAAGTTCCTCTGCACTAAAGCTCAAAGGTGGTGTGGCCAAGGAAGGGCAATGCTTCCATTGTAAAGAACCAGGACATTAGAAGCAAAATTGCAAGATCTACTTGGAAGAGCTTAAGAAGCAAAAGGGAAGTGGGACTTCCAACTCAGGTATTTATGTTATATAGGTTAATTTATTCACTTTTACATCTTGGGTATTAGATATTGGATTTGGTACTCACATTTGTGTAAATGTGCAGGATCTTAAAGAAAGTAGATCGTTAGCCAAAGGTGAAGTGGCCCTACGCATTGGAAATGGAGCAAGAGTTGCTGCATTAGCTGTAAGGACTTATTATTTATCTTTACCTAGTGGATTAGTTTTAGAATTAGTCAATTGTTATTTTGTGCTTACTGTTAGTAGAAATTTGATTTTTGTTTCTTGTTTAGACAAGAAAGGTTTTTCATTTATAATAAAGGACAAATGTTGCTCTATTTATTTAAATGAAATGTTTTATGGCAATGCACAATTAATGAATGATCTTTATGTTCTGGACCTTGAAAATCTAATTTATAACATAAACACGAAGAACATCAAAACTAATGATTTAAATCTAACCTATCTTTGGCATTGTCGTTTAGGCCATATAAATGAGACATGCATCTCCAAACTCTATAAGGATGAATTTTTGGACTCATTTGATTTCGAATCATATGAGGTATATGAGTCATATTTATTAGGTAAGATGACTAAAGCCCATTTTGCTGGGAAAGGTGAAAGGGCTAGTAATTTATTGGGTCTTATACATAGTGATATATGTGGACCTTTAAACACACAAGCTAGAGGAGGTTATCAGTACTTCATTACTTTTACTGATGATTTCAGTAGATATGGTTATGTGTTTCTTATGAAACACAAGTATGAATCTTTTGAAAAGTTCAAAGAGTTCAAAAATAAAGTACAAAATCAACTTGGTAAAAGTATTAAAGCACTTCTATCAGATCGAGGTGGTGAATACTTAGACTGAGAGTTCCTTAATCATATAAAGGAGTGTGGCATTGTATCACAACTCACTCCACCAGGAACACCTCAATGGAATGGTATTTTCGAAAAGAGGAATCGAACTTTGTTAGACATGGTTCGGTCAATGATGAGTCAGGCTGACCTTCCAAATTCCTTCTAGGGACATGCTCTAGAGACTACAGCTTTCACATTAAATCGTGTTCCGTCAAAATCAATTCAAAAGACACCATATGAGATATAGACTGGGTAACGTCCTAGTTTGTCTTTTATGAAGATTTAGGGCTACGAAGCTTACGTAAGACGTCAGGCTTCTGATAAACTTGGACCTAAATCTGATAAATATTTTTTCGTTGGATATCCTAAGGAAATAAAAGGATATTATTTCTATAATCCAACTAAGCAAAAAGTGTTTATTACTCGAACTGATATTTTTCTAGAGAGAGAATTTATCTCTAGAAGAATTAATGGGAGAAGAATAGAACTTGAAGAAATTCAAGATCAATGAGAAACAATGAACTTAAGATGGAACTTGAGCCGGTTCCACAACCAGTTGTGGAAGAACTTGCTCATGTAACACAGAACCCACGTAGATCTAGTAGGATACGTCGTGAGCTCGAGAGATATGGATTTCTCGTGACTCATCATGGTGATGTGTTGCTCATGGACCAAGATGAGCCCACAACCTACCAAGAGGCTATGATGGGCCCAGATTTTGAGAAATGGCTAGAAGTTATGAAATTAGAGATGGACTCCATATATTCAAACCAAGTTTGGACTTTGGTTGATCCACCTGAAGGGATAAAACCCATTAAGTGCAAATGGGTTTTCAAAAAGAAAACCGACATGGATGGTAATGTGTGTACCTTTAAAGGACGATTAGTTGCAAAAGGTTTCAAACAAATCCATGGTATTGAATATGATGAGACTTTTTCTCCAATTGTCATGCTTAAATCCATCAGGATTCTTCTAGCTATAGCAACATATTATGATTATGAAATCTAGAAAATGGATGTCAAAACTGTTTTCCTTAATGAAAATCTTCTTAAGGATGTGTACATGACACAACCTGAAGGTTTTGTAAATCCTGAAAAGGGTGGAAAGGTTTGCAAATTGCAATGATCCATTTATGGGTTGAAGCTAGCTTCTCGGAGTTGGAATCTTCATTTTGATGATGCAATCAAAGAGTTTAGTTTCATCAAGAATGAAGATGAACCCTGTGTGTACAAGAAGGTTAGTGGGAGCACAATAGTCTTTCTGGTGTTGTATGTAGATGATATATTACTCATTGGAAATGACATTCCTACACTACAGTCTATAAAAACTTAGTTAGAAAATTATTTTTCTATGAAAGACTTAGGTGAGGCCTCCTATGTATTAGGTGTCAAGATCTATAGAAATAGATTGAGAAAATTGCTTGGCCTAAGTCAGAGTACATACATCGACAAGGTGCTAAAAAGATTTAGCATGCAAGATTCTAAAAGAGGATTCTTGCCGATGTCACATGGCATAAGTCTCTCAAGAACTCAATGTCCTTCCACAGAGTATGAGAGACAGCACATGAGTAAGATCCCTTATGCATCTGCGATTGGGTCTATTATGTATGCCATGTTATGTACTCGTCCTGATGTCTCGTATGCTTTAAGCATGACGAGCAGATACCAATCAGATCGTGGTGAAAGTCACTGGACAGCTGTCAAGAATATTCTTAAGCACTTAAGAAGAACTAAAGACATGTTCTTGATTTATGGAGGTGAGGAAGAGCTCATTATAAGTGGTTACACTGATGCTAGCTTTCAAACCGACAAAGATGATTTCAGGTCGCAGTCAGGTTATGTATTTTGCCTTAATGGTGGCGCTGTAACCTGGAAGAGTTCAAAGCAAGGGACAGTGGCTGATTCTATAACAGAAGCTGAATACATTGTAGCATCATATGCCGCAAAGGAGGCTGTTTGGATTAAGAAGTTCATCACTGAACTTGGATTTGTTCTTAGCATTGTTGACCCAATAGAGCTCTATTGTGACAATAATAGAGCCATTGCCCAAGCTAAGGAACCTAGATCTCACCAGAAATCCAAACATATACTCTGGCGCTATCGTCTCATAAGAGATATTGTTGACAGAAATGATGTCAGGATATGCAGAATACCAACCAATGATAATGTCGTTGATCCATTGACAAAAGCCCTAACGCGGCAAAAGCATGATAGTCATATGAGATCCATAGGTATTAGATACATGGATGATTGGCTGTAGTGCAAGTCAGAGATTATTAGTGTATATGCCCTAAAACCAATCATATTGATGATTGTAATTTTGAATCATGTTATTTTAATGGCAATTCCAATTATTAAATTTATATATATTATCTGCGTAATATATTCAATTATGATAAAAACCTTAGAATAATTGTATTCTTAAATGTCCCTAGTCATATATCATTGTGGATTAGGTTGCTTTGATATGTTAAGACTAGCATGTGTAGTGACTTATATGAGATATTAAGGTTACACATGAGTACAAGTTAGAGAACTTGTATACTAGACCGACCCATCCTAAGAACATTACATGGATTGTTATATGAGTATCATGAGTGATTCTTAGTGAACATTATTATTATGATCCTTTGACCTGAGATCACCAAGGTTCCCTACATATGAGTTTCATATTTTGATATTATTCTATCACTCATGCTTGAGTGAATAGAAGGGTAGTTATTGGATATGTCACATATCATGTGGAGAGATTTGTGTGATCAAGATAGAATTTATCCCTCTTATATAACAGGAGTAACATCTTGCTGGAAATCACGCATCATACATGCACAACGAAATAAAAATTTTGCACCATTTCCACCAAGGATCCATGCGAATTTAGGATGCCATAGATTAGGGATTAAGGTTTATACCTTTTGAAAAAAATCTTTTGTCCGCTACACAGCAAATCCGATCTACTTCTATCCATTTTCCAATCCAATTTGCTTTCCAAATCACGAACCGAAATAGAAACTAGAAGATCAGATCACCAGTGCAGCATTTAATGTGGCTGCACCTCTATAATATCCACACGAACCCGTGAATCACCAATGAATGTCCACACAAATACCGGTTAGAATTGATCTCCTTTCACCTCATAGTGCTAGCTACGTCTCTTCAGGGGTTTTGGTCAAGGAGAGGTGCTGGGGTTATTCTGTGTCTTTTGGGTGCGTAAATAATGATAATATATCCTATTATTACCCAACAAGCCTATTTAAATAGGTGCATAGAAAAACCTAACCTATTTGGGCTTTATTCTATGTACAATTATAGGCTTACTATTGGGCCTTATAGTTATAACATGAATTCCCAAATATTAAGTCCAAATAATTTGGTCCATTAATTCCAAACTCACTAGGCTCTAAGTATGTGACCCTACAGGCTCTCATTACGTTGGCAATGACCATTGATCATATTAATGATAATAAACAATGATTGGTGTCTAGCAATACATCATTGTTACCCAAGCAATGAGAAAGTCGGTGATTTAACTAATCCTTTACATGTGATCATCACCTATGTCCTTTTGTCCTATACATCTAGATTGAGCATGAAACATGGACCGTGTCATTCTCGTATAGCCTAATCTTAAAGTTTTTTGATTCCTAAGTAAGCTGACTGAAACAAATGTAATCGACATTCCATGTCAATTCATCTAAGCATGGCCATGCATTTTCTCAACTTTACTTAATCAAGGGGCCCATAGATATTACTCCTGTTATATAGGAGGGACAAATCTTATCTTGATCACACAAACCCCTTCGCATGATATGTAACATATCCAATATCTACCCTTGCATTCACTCAATCATTAGTGACATAGAATAGTATCAAAATATGAAACTCACATGTAGGTAACCTTGGTGATCTCAAGTCAAAGGACCATATTAATAATGATCACTAAGAACCACTCATGACACTCATATAACGATCCATGTAGTGTTCTTAATATGGGTCGGTCTAGTATACAAGTTCTCTAACTTATACTCATGTGTAAACTTAATATCCCATATAAGTCTTCACACATGCTAGTCTTAACATATCAACGCAACCTAATCCACAATGATATATGACTAGGGACATTTAAGAATACAATTATTCTAAGGTTTTTATCATAATTGAATATATTACGCAGATAATATATATAAATATAATAATTGAAATTGCCATTAAAATAACATGATTCAAAATTACAATCACCAATATGATTGGTTTAGGGCATATACACTAACACATCTGTGGGCCTTTTGATTAAGTAAAGTTAAGAAAATGCATGGCCATGCTCAAATAAATTGACATGGGATGTCAATTACATTTGCTTCAGTCAGCTTACTTAGGGATCAAGAAACCTCAAGATTGGACTATACGAGAATGACACGGTTCATGTCTCGTGCTCAATCTAGATGTTTAGGATAAAAGGATATAGATGATGATCACATACAAAGGTTCAGTCGAATCACCGACTTTCTCATCACTTGGGTAACAATGATGTGTTGCTAGACACCGCTCATTGTTTATGATCATTAATATGATTAATGATTATTGCCAATGTAATGAGAGCCTGAAGGGTCACACACTTAAAGCCTAGTGGATTTGGAATTAATGGACCAAATTGTTTGAGCCTAATACTTGGGAATTCTATGTTATAATTATAAGGCCTAATAATAAGCCTATAATTATACATGGACCAAAGCCCAAATTAGTTAGGTTTTTCTATGCTCCTATTTAAATAGGCTTGTTGGGTAATAATAAGGTTAATTCATTATTCATGCATCCCATACAGCATAGAAAAATCTTAGCATCTCTCCTTGACCATAATCCTTGAGGAGACGTAGCTAGCACTACGAGGCTAAGGAGACAAATTCCAACTAGTGATCGTGAGGATGTTCATTGGTGATCTACTGGTTCGCGTGGATACCTCAGAGTCTTTGACCGAAAGGAAGTCGAAGAGATGATCAACAAACAAAATCTGGAATCATATAAAGGTATAACCTAAATCCTACATTCTAATTTAACATTTTGCATGGATTCGTTGGCTGAGATCGGTTTATTCCGCTGTGCTCGTATGGCTCACGATCCCAACAACTAAATGGAACAACTTTTAACTATCCCACTTATAACAAAGAACTTTACACCATGGATCATGCTTTTAAGACTTAGCAACATTATTAGTGATCAAAGGAGTTTGTGATTCATACAAATCATGAATCCTTGAAACATTTGAAGAGTTAAGGAAAGTTAAACAATAGGTATGTAAGGTCAATTAAATTCATTAAAACCTTTCCATATATCAAACTATATAGGTAAGGTAAAGATAATGTAGTTATCAATGCATTATCAAAAAGGTATCTTCTTATCTCTACTTTGCAATCCAAGTTATTGACTTTTGAGCATATTAAAGATTCGTATAGAAATAATCTTAATTTTACCACTATTTTTAAAGCATGCAGAAAGAAATCCCTTAAGAAATTTTATAAACATAATGGGTTCTTGTTTAGGGAGTATAAATTATATGTGGCTAGAGGATTCTTTAGGGAATTGCTTATGTGAAAAGCCTATGGTAGAAGACTTATGAGAGATTTTGGAATTAGGAAAACTTTAGACATATTAAATAAGCATTTCTTTAGCTTAGCATGAACCAAAATGTAAAAAAATATTATGCTAATTATATCACATGTAAAAAGGCTAAATATAGAGTTCTACCTCATGGTTTTTATACCTTACTTCCTATTCCTAATGAACCTTAGAATAATATTTTTTATGCTATATTTATTAAAGAAAAGGAATGAAAAGTTCTATGTTTATTGTTACTAACAAGTTCTCAAAGACAACTTATTTTATATATTGTCACAAGACAGATGATGTAACAAACATAACAAATCTTTTCTTCAAGAAAGTTATGAGATTGCATGGAATGCCAAGGAATATTGTATCAAATAGAGATACTAAATTCTAAGGTTCTATGAGCTAAGTTAGGGATAAAGTTATTTTTCGTAACAATTTGTCATTTTCAAATAGATAGACAAACCAAGGTAATGAATAGAACTTTAAGTACTTTATTATACTCCTTAATTCAAAAAAATTTGAGAAGTTAAAAAGAATGCTTGTCTTATATTGAATTTGTATACAATAAAAATGTTCATTCTACCATTAGCTTTTCTCTTTTTGAAATTGTTTATGGCTTTAATCCTTTAATGTCATTAGATTTTATGCCTTTGCTTATTAATGATAAGTCAAGTTTAGATGGCAAGAGAAAAGTGAGCATGGTTTGCAAGTTACATGAGCAAGTCAAGTTGAATACTAAAAAAAGATGGAATAATATACCAAACAAGCCAATAAAAGGTGGAAAAAGATTGCCTTTAAACTGAGATATTGGGTATGGATTCATATAAGGAAGAAAAATTTTCAACTTAAAGGAATAACAAATTATATCCAAGAGAAGATGGTTTCTTTCAAGTAGTAAAGAAGACTAATGAAAATGTTTATAATGTGAGTGTCTCTTTAATGTTATTGACTTTTCCCCTTTCAATGTAGGTTTGGAAGATTCAAGGATGAATGTTTTCAAAGAAGGGGGATGATGTGAATTCCAAAAGCAAAAAGGAGTTTTCACATGTACCGAAAGGTCTATTCACAAGATCTAAAGCTAAAAATATCAAGGAAGGATTTAGTTTTGTATTCAAATATTCAAATATATGTTTTGGTGTTATGTATTTTAGCTTGGAAAAGTTTTAGTGTTATGTATTTTAGCTTGGAAAAGTTTTAGTGTTATGTATTTTAGCTTTAGTTGAATCTATGTAAGTACTTAAATCTAGTACTTGAGTACTAAGCCTAGGATTTAGTTTTGTATTCAAATATTTGAATATAGTACTTAAGTACTTTGAGTTTGATGCACATATAAGTCTACTTTGCCTTATTTTCTTATTGTTTAAGATATTATTGAGCCCTATATTAGTTTGGCCCATTATTTGACATTTTATTTTAGATAATTAATTTTGTTTAGTTAACTTTCCAAATTTGGTCTAATTAGTCTAATTATAGTTCAATTAGTTTAGTTAACTTTTTGAATTTAAGGACCTATTTAAGGAGGGTTGCTCCTCATTGTTACAACTTTTAGCATTTAAGTATCTAAAAACTCTTTAAGAGCTTTTCCTTTTAGTGATTCTAGTAAGAATTTTAGACATCTCAAGGTTGATTTAACCAATGTGGCATCAATTTTCATTTACTAAAGGATTAACATCCTTTGTGGTGTGACCTTTCCTCACTAATCGCTTTCATTATTTCTCTTTTCTAAAATATGGCATGATTATCTTCCTTTTTTAGTTTGATTCTAAGATTTAGGATGATCCAACCTTAGGAATTCATATTAGTCATGCCTTTGAATTCAAGTGGTGATTCATTATGAGCCTGCTTCCTTTATAGATATCCAATCATCCAAAAAGTAAAAAGGTTAACTTTATAGAGGTATATGAAAAGGGAACATTGCAACTTAGGAAAAAGAATTGTAAAAGATTTCTCATCTCTAAACATACAAATATCAAATTTTAAAATAAAAAAGTAATGTTATAAAGCACTTAAATAATTTAATATGAAAACTTTAAACTTTAAGAAAAAATCATATATGTAAAAAAATTATTATATCATTAAAAGATTACAGGATAATGCATGTGAAGATTCTCACTCATAACCTTAAAACTTCCTAGCCACCATCTATACATCTCTCTCAAATCTCTATGAGGGTTTCCAGATAACCATATAGATACTAACCTTATATCTTTCTTATACTTCAAACCTTTAGCCAACATAAATATTGATACTAAAAACACTTTAAGATAATAATCTAACTTGAATAGAAAAATAACTCACAATAAGAAATAATCAATAATTAATGACAATTAAAATTTAACTTAAGCTCAATAATCTTTACATTAACATAAATTCCATCATCTTCATCAATTTTTATGTTTTACCTATTGCCAAATGAGACCAATCATGGGGCGCTAATTATAAGAATCCTCCATTATTCCAATTTTTTCAAATGCAGCAATCATATTCCTATTAAGCAATTTCACCTCAATCAAGTGTCATAAGTTTCATAAAAGTTATCCACAGACTCCTCATCCATAAGAATCTTTAACATCTACAAAAACACTAAATTTATAAACATTTTTCATCAATTGGCATAAACTTTTCACATTTTAATCCTTATCTTAACCATTATCACAATCATGATCATAATCATTATCATATCATCATCATTATCAACTTCAGCCATCATCTTCATCTCATATGAAATCGAATCAAACTTTTACTCTCTTAGATTACTACTTTTTCACGAGACTAAACTCACTTTGATATTAGTTGTAAAAAAAAATCCCCTTTCTAAAAAATAAGTAACAAGAATTAAAATAAAAGAGAATTATAATAAGGCACATATATAATTTAACATGGAAAACCCTAAAATGTATGAAAAATCATGAATGATAAAATATTAACTATATTAGCAAAAGATTATAGGATAATGCATGAGAAGTTGCTTAACGATAACCTCACAACTAATTAGCCACCATTCTCACATCTTTCTCAAACCTCTATGAAGATATCCATATAACTTTGATAAGCACTCACCTTACATCTTTTTCATACTTCAAACTCTTAGCCAGCACAAATATTTATGCCTTCAAAATACTTATTTATAAGGAATCCCAACCCTACTCTAATATAAAAACTTAATTTCAATAAGAAAATAAGTCACAATAAAAAAACATTCAATAATTAATAATAATTAGAATTTAGGTCACTTAATATAAATAAAACCAAATAAATGAATTTGAGTTAAATTTACCTTAACAAAATAATGGCTCATGGTGTCATACCCTAACCTTATTCTCTAAAGGTCACAAAACATCATGAAAAAGGATGTTTATGTAATCAAAGTAAAACCAAGGGCACAAAGAGTTATGAATGAAAGGTAAATTCTTACTAATCATTTTCTATTAACCTAATCAAACCATACATCTAACAACAAAAAAGAAATGAAAATCTATTACTATAGATTTGCCCTTCAACATTGTCTTATTTATGTTAATCAAAGTAAAAACTAACGTATATAATAATATAGTGGCATTCTTTGTAAATAAGATCAACTTAACACATTAGTTATAATGACAAGCTAACATTACAAAGCCTTATTTTCTAATAAGAGATAAAGGGTCTGACATAGGAAAACTTAGGACCATAGTTATATATTAAACTAGCATTCAATATACATTACCATGCCAGTTCTTAATTAATTATTATTTAAATGAATACCATGTGAAATATTAGATGTCAATTGTACACTAAACTATTATTTAGAAGAATGTTAACATCTAATTAATGTTTGTATTTATGATGTTATTAAAAATTATAAAGAACATTTGTATTTTAGATGTTTTAAGGAATGCTAATAACTAATTAATTTTTATGTTTATGATTTTATTGAAAACTATAAAGTTTTAGATGTTAGTTTTGCTTGGAAATTGACATGCAAAGGTTATTCTAAGCTAATTAATGTTTGTATTTATAGTATTATTAGAAACTAAAAAACTTGTCTATATTTCAATGATCAGCTCATTTAAAATACACCCTGGTTTTTATGAAATGAATATTTACAATGTTAATTGTAAAAATAACTGACATCTAAAAGGTATATTGTAATGACCTTACCGTTAATAGCCTAGATATGTTATATTGTAGTTTAAGGGTAGAAAGGATTATTATGAACTTAGGATTATCTTTATTAATCTTAAACCATTGTTATTTCACAGCTTTATTAAAAGCCTTAATATATTTTTGTCTTGCCTAGCTCATATTGTTAGTAAGCTATTCATTTTGAAGTTTTTGAAATTTTTTAGAGTCTATGATGCTTTATTGAAGGGCTATATAAAATATATATTATTTGAAAAAAATGGTAATAGGTTAATTAATACTTCTCAATCTAAATATGATTGTTAATGAATTTTTAGACATTTTTAAGTCACTTTTTAACAAGGTGGGAATTTGTAATTTCGAACAAGAATCCAAAATTTAGATTTTCATTGTAGTTTTTTTTTTTTATTTGAATACAAATGATTATTTCCTTACTTACATTTATGTCTTTAGTAAATGCCCTTAAATGATATAAATGGAAATAAGGAATAGGAGTAACCCAAACCCAGGATAGGTTGAGCTAAGGACATGTTTGGTTACCCAAATGAACCTTTTCCCCTCCTTTATATTTTCCAATAGCTTCGGTATGCAAGGGCATTTTGATGTTTACAATAGTAGCATAAGCTCTTCATCTTTCTTCCATCTCTCTCATTCAAACCCACCTAAGATCAATAAACTTTTTTCACATTTTCTTGTGATTTTTGTCACTTTACTGCTAATTCTTGTTGAAATACTACCTATTTCATGACTTTGTTACTTTAAGGCTTTTAAAAATGGTCAGACTGCAAACCCTAAGCTAATTTATTTTGATAATCATGTTCTTTTGCTTTAATAAGGTAATCTCAAGGTTCATTATCATGATTAGTGGTTGGATTAGCTTAGTTTAGGTTGTGCATAGTCAATAATCAAATTATTATTATGTTAAGGTTAAGTTTAATTTGACAATTTTTTATATAAGGATAAATATTAGAAGTTTAGTATATGTATAAGCTAATTGATAGTTTGAATGTCATTTAATGCTTATAGAAGTCTAAAAATTCACCTACAAACTTTAGTTATCCATGAAGAGTTATGAAATTAAACCTAAATGAAATGGCTATTATTGTAAATAGATATGTGTATTATAACATTTTTTTGCTTTTTAACTATTTCTATGTTTCAAAACATTTCTTTCATTAATTATTAATTTGTTATATTTTATATATATTTTACTTCCTTATACATGTTAAAGTTCTAGGTACTTTTAAGGCAAGCATCTTAAAAATCTTATCTTGAGCTATAATTATGAGAAATGGTATTAGATTAATGCTACAGTGATTCAAATGATACACGTGATTGGTTTTTATTAAAACTAAAATTCTTGTGGAATATGTTTATTTGAAAATTTTTAAAGCTTTTGTTATGTTAATGATGAAATGGTTTTGGATTATGAATGTAGTATAAATCATACATGTGAAAATAAAATTGATGATGATAAGGTTAAAAGCCTTGGTAAGATGTTTGTGAATGGTTCATAGATGGAACCTCTATGAATTGCACATTGATAAAACTTACATGGATTAGAAAGCATACCACAATTATGTTAATTAAGGTTATTGACTAAAAAGACTTTTCTTTATTATATTTTCCTTCTATAAAATCTTTCTCTATTATTATTGTTTATATAAACTTATTTTCAGGAGGAGATTAGTTAGAAACTTCCTTTAGTGTACCTTAGATAGTTAATATTACCCTAGAGATGGAATATGATATACTTAGAGGTAAGGATATACTGGATATCACTTTGAGGGTGGATTATTGTATGCCTAAAAGTGAGAATGATTGATATCACCCTAAGGATGGGCTATGATATGTTTAGTAATGAGGATAGTTGATTTTAGATTGAGGATGAGCTATGATATGCTTAAATATGAGAGGATGTCAGTGTCATACTGAGGATGGGCTATGATATGCTTAAATATGATGAAATGGTTAGTTATCTTATAAGTCATGTGCTTAATAGACTAGAAACCTCATACTTAACTATTGTTAACTTTAAACTTTTAAACACTATGACTTTATTTAGTGTTATTTTTTGAATTTCTTTTCCATTTATATCATGATGACATTTGTAACTTATATTTAATTTTGATACATTTCTATTATGTTATGCACTAAAAATTTTGATATTTCTAGTATAACTTATTATTATCTTATTTGTGTTAAGTAAAAATTTTCTTTAAAAAGCTAATGCCTTAACTTATTCCATTTCAATTAGGGTGTACATTATCTACTCTTTGAGTCAATAACTCACCCGAGTGTTTTTATGCTTTTTAGATAGAAGTGAAGTTTCAGGTTTGTCATCCTCAACATCATTGATAGAAGAATGTCATATAAGATTGAACTATTCACGTTATCTAAGTTTGCCATTGACTCTTAGATATGCTCTAAACCGATATGTAGGATCTAGCTTTTGTTGCATCATAATTTCCTTAATTTGTAAAGAACTCTATGTAAATATGATTTACCATGAAATTCTTAATTATAGTTTGATGATTGAAATCCATGAAGGAATATAGAGTATGCTAATAATGCAAATATAATATTGACTATGAAAAATGTAATGTCCATGTTAGGGCTATCAAGTATATATATATACAGATATATAAGATATAGGTTATTAGGTGTATCAGAGTCTTACATGATTTAGTTATTCATATAGATGTCCTTTAAATCATGTGCTAGTCTTAGCCCTTAAATTGGATCATGACTAAGTTTGTATCTGAGCTTTAGGTTTCCCTATGGTTATTGAAACAAATGTTCTTTAGCGGGGTTATAATTGTGATTATGTTACTAGTCATTTTCATAATCCAGTCACTACTAAAGCCATAATAAGTTTTTTATCATCCTTTTATTCTTGAAGTAAAGTTAGCTAAGTCATTTATAAGTTATGAACTCTTGTTATGCTTTACTATTGTTTATCACTATTATATAGGTGGAGATGCCATTTAAGACTCATGCTTAGACTAGAAAGAATGATGATGCATCTTGTAAGGCATTTGTTAAGCTACCTCAATCTTCTATTTGTAAAAGTGGTCATAGTGGTGATTATAGTAGACCTTGAGTGCATGGATGTAATAGAATTGATAGAAATGAAGACCGTAAGGAAAATATAACACCTATATCTATTATGGTTGAATTGATGACTAGCTTATAAGAGCTTCAAAGGATAGTTCAAACTCTAGTAGATTTTATAGCAATATAAAGTAGGTGAGAAAGAGAGGCCTATGCTAATAGGAGCCTTTAGGGTAATAAGAATTAACCTTGGACCACCACTTAGTGTTCAAAGTGTTTAAGTGTTATATTTTAAGTTTGTTAAATTATAACCTCCCATGTTTATAGGATCCAATGTTGTTGAGGATCCATAATAGTTCCTTGATAACGTTAGCAAGATTTATAAAGCATTTGGTTACCTTTTATAGAGATCAATTCAATTAGTAGAATTCAAGCTATGAGTCATGGCTTAAACATGGTTTAATGCTTGGATAAGCAGAAGACCTTGAAGATCATTAGATGCAACATGGTAAGAATTTAATGAGTATTTCTTGGAAAGTTTCTCCTTCGAAAGTGTGAAGAGAGGAGAGACTAAAGACTTTAAATAATGAAGCAACTTCCTAGCATGACCATTATAGAGTACAACATTCATTTTGCATAATTATCTTACTATGCTCTTTATTTAAGTCTAATAGAAAGTATAAGGATTGAGAAACTCATAGAAAGGTTAATAAGGCCCTTATGTTAAAATGTGGCACCATAGACAAAGACATTTCCTTCTTGTTTAGTTGTAGTTGATTGTGCAAGGATGATAAAAACAAGAAAAATGGAAGGGTATACTAAGAAAAGCCCAAAGAGGGCAAGGATTAAGGGAAGTTATATTAGGAAAATAGTACAAATAAAGGTTTGAAACATCATGCATAACTAATAGTTCTACAATGAGTTTCATGATCTACTAGATAATTTTCAATTAACACCTAGAAGTCAAGATATAATCAAAGGGGATAATGACTAGTAAGTCTACTAAGCTTTAAACAATCTAACAAAATGAATGGTCTTTATTTGATTTGTGGGAGATATCATTCTAGATAATGCTTATTAGGGATAGAAGCTTATTTTCAGTGTGTTCATATTGGTCATTTGAGAACTGTATAGAGCTTTTAGCCAAGGATTAGTGGATGTAGCATAACTGTCAGTCCCTATAGCAATTTGTAAGATAGGTTCTAACTTAAATCTATAGAGATATTGGGGGTAGAGGATTAGGAGATAGAACTTAGGGCCAACTAGGTTGAGGTCAAGAATATGTCTTTACTTTGAACCTATAACATGCTTAGCATCTTATGCTATTGTGATGGGTATACTTCTAGTCTATACTTATAATGCATATACAATATTTAACCTTAGATTTATACATTCCTATATATCCCTTTTATTTACTTCTCAATTTGGTAGAGATTTAGTATTATTTGATTATTCTTTCTCTATTGTTACACCTATTGGCTAGCCTATAATTACCAAATATGTATATAAGCCTTTATGAAGTAGTAGTTGCTAGCAAAGAGACCATGGTTGATTTGATTATATTAGATATAATGGACTTTAATGTGATCTTGGGCATAGATTGGTTAGTTACTTATCAAGCCACTCTTAATTACCATTAAAGTGGTTGAGTTTGACTTTCCAGGTGAATCATCCTTTTAGTCCAAGGTGATCATAATTTAACACCATTTGTAATCTTATTTCTGCACTTGGCCTATGAATATTGCTAAGAAAAGGTTGTTATGGTTTCTTGGAAATAGTTGGACATGTTGAGTCATAAGAGGTAAGCTTTGAAGAAATTCTAATTGTGAAGAAATTTAATGATATTTTTCCAAAGGAGTTACCTAGTTTACCTTTACAAAAAAAGATTAAGTTTTACATTGATTTAGTTCTAGATACACAGCCTACATATATTTCTTTACATTGTATGGCATTAACAAAATTGAAAGAAATAAAGAACCATCTTAAGGATTTGTTGTATAAAGGTTTTATCTATCCAGGTACATCTGTTTAGGGTGCTCCCATGCTTTTCGCTAAGAAGAAAAATGGTTTAATGATGTTATGTATTAATTATACACAATTGAGTAAGTTAACTAAAAGGAAAAAATACTCTTTACTTTACATAGATGATTTATTTGATCAATTATAAGTTGCACAACGCTTTCTAAGATAAATCATCTTTTGGGGTATAATTAATTGAGAATTAGAAAGGAAGATGTACCTAAGACCATTTTTCAAACTTGTTATAGATATTATGAGTTCTTAGTGATGTCATTTGATTAGATAAATGCTTTAGATCTATTTATGGATTAATATGTAGAGCTCTCAAGCCTTTCCTTGATTGATTTTTTATAGTATTTATAAATGACATCTTAGTTTATTTTAAGAGTAAAGAAGAGTATAAACAACATTTAAATATTATTTTACAAACTTTAAAGGATCAAAAGTTATATTCAAAGCTTTCCAAGTGTGAATTTTGGTTGGACAATGTGACCTTTTTTAGCACATGTTGTTTCCAAAGATGTCATACAAGTGGATCTAAAAAAAGTTGAGGTAATGCAACATTAGCCAAGGCTAACTTCTATGATCAAGATTTATAGCTTTCTTGCCATAGGAAGTTATTATCCTTACTCTATCCAGGATTTCTCCAAGATAGCAAACCTTTTAACAAAGTTCACATAATAGAATGTAAAGTTCCAATGGTCAAAAGCTTATGCAAAGAGCTTTCAAAAGCTCAAGACTTATTTGGTTACTACTTTGGTATTAGCTTTACCTTTGGGATCAAGTGGATGCATTATATATTATAGTGCTTTAAAGATTGGACTTGGGCATATTTTAATGTAGCATGGATGAGTTATTACTTATGCTTTGAGGAAACTCAAAAGGCATGAACATAATTATTCTACTTATGATTTGGAAATGATAGCAATTGTATTTACTTTCAAATTTGGAGGCATTACCTTTATAGCAAGACCTGTGAGATCTATATGGACCATAAAAGTCTCAAGTATATATTCGAGCAGGAAGGCCTTAACCTTAGATAAGGAAGAAAGATAGAGTTATTTGAGGACTATGATTGCTTAACCTTGTATAATTTAGGAAAGGCCAATGTGCTCACAGATGCTCTAAGTAGGAAGTCTATGGGCAGCTTAGCTTATGTTGCTAAGGTGAAAAGACCATTAATTAATAAGGTTCATAGTCTACAAAGGGGCTGAGTATAATTTAAGATCAAGGATCTTGAATTGTTTTTAGTAGATATTTAACTTCATTCTTCATTAAGAGAATACATCAAGACTACTTAGGTCAAAAATCCATAATTGTGTAAAATGATAGAGAAAATCAAGAATGGAAAAGCTAGTAAATTCATCATTGATGTTAGTGGAGTCGTTTAGCATAAGAGTCAATTATATGTACTTAATGTAGGGGATTTAAGAAGGATTATGTTAAAGGAAGCCCATCATTTAGCTTATGCCATTCATCCCAAATTAACTAAGATGTACTAAAAACTTGAAACAATTGTATTAGTGGCACAACATGAAGAAGAACATAGTTAACCTTATATCTCAGTTCTTGGTTTGCTAACAAATGAAAGCTAAATATCAAAAGTTGATAGGGTTACACTAAAAATATTCAAAGACCTAAGTGGAAATGGAAAATAATTACAATGGACTTTATGATGAGGTTGCTTGGTACAACTAAAGGATTTAACTCCATTTGGGCAATTGTTGATAGATCAACCAATTAAACACATTTTCTTCTTATAAAGACTACTTATAGTTTTGCTTAGTATGCATAAATCTATATTGATAAGATTATTAAACTTTATAGGATGTTTATATCCATCATATTCAATAGTAAACAATTATTCACAATTAGATTTTGGAGGGCTTTCCTAGAAGCCTTAGGTGTTAGTGTATATGCTCTAAAACCAATCATATTGATGATTGTAAATTTGAATCGTATTATTTTAATGACAATTTCAATTATCATATTTATATTTATATTGTATGCATAATATATTTAATTATGATAAAACCTTAGAATAATTTTATTCTTAAATGTCTCTAGTCTATATCATTATGGATTGGGTTGCTTTAATATGTTAAGACTAGCATGTGTGGTGACTTATCTGAGATATTAAGTCTATATATGAGTATAAGTTAGAGAACTTGTATATTAGACCGACCTATCCTAAGAACACTATATGGATCGTTATATGAGTGTTATGAGTGATTCTTAGTGATTATTATTATGATGGTCCTTTAACCTGAGATCGCCAAGATTCCTTATATGTGAGTTTCATATTTTGATACTATTCTATGTCACTCATGGTTAAGTGAATGCAAGGGTAGTTATTGGATATGTCACATATCATGTGGAGGGATTTGTGTGATCAAAATAGAATTTATCCCTCCTATATAACAAGAATAATATCTGTGAGCTCCTTGATTAAGTAAAGCTGAGAAAATGCATGGCCATGCTCAAATAAATAGACATGGGATGTCAATTACATTTGCTTCAGTCAGCTTACTTAGGAATCAAGAAACTTCAAGATTAGGCTATACGGGAATGACACAGTCCATGTTTCATGCTCAATCTAGATATTTAAGACAAAAGGATATAGATGATGATCACGTGTAAAGGTCTAGTCAAATCACTGACTTTCTCATTACTTGGGTAACAATGGTGTGTTGCTAGACACTGCTCATTATTTATGATCATTAATATGATTAATGATCATTGCCAATATAATGAGAGCCTGTAAGGTCGTAATTTTAGAGTCTAGTGGATTTAGAATTAATGGACTAAATTGTTTAGGTCTAATATTTAGGAATTCCATGTTATAATTATAAGGCACAATAATAAGCCTATAATTATACATGAAGCAAAGCCTAATTAGTTAGGATTTTCTATGCACTTATTTAAATAAACTTGTTAGGTAATAATATAGGATTATTATTCATGCATCCCAAGCATAGAAAAATCTTAGCACCTCTCCTTGACCATAACCCTTGACGAGGCATAGCTAGCACTATGAGGCAAAGGAGAAGAATTCCAATCAATATTCATGTGGACGTTTATTAATAATCTACTAGTTTGTGTGGATATTTCAGAATCTTTAGTCGAAAAGAAGTTAAAGAGGTGATCAATGAACAAGTTCCTGAGTTATCCCAAAGGTATTCAATGAATCCCTATCCTAATCTAACATTTTGCATGGATCCGTTGGCTAGGATCAGTTAATTTCGTTGCACTTGTTTAGCTCCCGATCCTAACATTAGGTACATAGGTAAACCTTAATACAGCTTAAACTAGCAATAGAAAGGACTATTTAAACCTTAAAAGACATGGTAGGGGCATATGTTTTAGATTTTAGAGGTAATTAGGATCACTACTTACCTTTGATAGATTTTGCCTGCAATAATAATTATCAAGCAAGTATTTAGATGACTCTTCTTGAAACTTTGTATGGAATGCAATGTAGATCTCTAATTAGTTAGTTTGAGGTTAGTGAAGCTAAACTTTTAAGGCTAAAATTGGTGTAAAAGACTTGTTTAATAAGAGAAAGATCGTTAATAGCCTAAAATATACAGAAAGCACATGTTAATTATCAGCTCCAAGACTTAAAATTTTAATTGGTGATTATGTATTCCTTAAGATCTCACTTATGATTGGTGATATGAAACTTGGAAAAAAAGGGAAGCTTAGTTAAGGTATATAGGTCCTTTTGAGATTCTTGAGTGAGTTAGTGCAATAGCCTACCGACTATCATTTCCTCTAAAACTTGCTAGTGTACACCTTGTGTTTTATGTTTCCATGCTTAGGAAGTGCTTGCTTA
Source organism: Sindora glabra (assembly GCA_020226215.1). Taxonomy (NCBI): domain Eukaryota; kingdom Viridiplantae; phylum Streptophyta; class Magnoliopsida; order Fabales; family Fabaceae; genus Sindora; species Sindora glabra. The sequence continues at coordinate 52,015,301 of CM035227.1, read as the reverse complement.
ACCTTTCACACATATTGTAGCCATAATCTATTTAGTTATATAAATACCTCTCATATGAGAGCAAATAATGGCCATTATAGATAAGCAAGTTAAGAAACTTTGCTCTAAGGAGATAACTTTAATAAAAATGATATGGCAAAACCATACCGATCAAGAAATAATATGGGAATATAAAGATATCATGCATGCTAGATATCTATATTTGTTTAATAATTAAGGTTATTACTTTATTTTAAGAAATTTGAGGATGAGTTTTTTTAAGAGGGACGAATATAATGGCCCTACCATTTATAAGTAGCCTAGATACACTATAGTGTAGTTTAGAGGTAGATAGTATTATCTTGATTAACCTCAAACCATTGTCATTATAAAGCTTTGTTAAAAGTCTTAACATATTTTTGTCTTGCTTAACTTATATTGGTCATCAGCTAGTCATCCTAAAATTTCTAAAATTTTTCTAAAGCACTTCATTTGGAAGGCTATATAAAATATATATTATTTGAAAAGTAAAAATACAACTAATAGTTAAATTGATATTTCTTAATCAAAACATGATTTTAATGAATTTTTAGACATCTTTAAGCAACTTTTTAAGGAGGTGGAAATTTACAAAATTATTGAAATTAGTAATTTTGAAATAAAACTTAAAATCTAGTTTTTTATTCTTATAAATTTTTTTATGTTTTATTTGAATCCAAATAAGTTGTATTTCCTTATTTACATTTATGTCTTATTTACATTTAAAAAATAAATTAAATACAAATAAGGACATTCATTTAAATAACATAATTGGAAATAAGGACTAAGCTAAGTTTGAGTTAATGACATAATATCCTCTTACCCAAATAAACCCTTTCTCCCCCTTATATTATCTAGCATCTTCAGCATGTGAGGCTATTTTGATACCTACACTAGTAACATGAGCTCTTCCTCCTTCTTCTTATCCTTGTTCTTTTATTCATACCCACCTAAGATTGATCAACTTTTTAAAAATTTATTGTGATTTTTGTCACTTGACTATTGATTCCTACTATACCATCTATTTTGTAACTTTACTGCTTTAAGGCTTTTAAAAAGGTTGTATAGCAAACCTTAACTTTCCCTATTCTAAGATTTTCATTCTTTTGCTTCAACAAGGTAATCCTAATTGGTGGTTAAAATAGCTTAATTTAAGTTTTAGGTAGTCAATAATCAAATTATTGTTATGTTAGGGTTTAGTTTAATTTTAGTATTTTTAATATAAGGATAAATATTAGAAGTTTAGTGTATATATGAACTAATTGATGGTTTGAATATCATTTGGTGCTTATAAAAGATCTAGAAGTTCTACTTACAAGCTCTAATTGTTTATGAAAGGTTGTAGGATTAAACTTAATAGCCTGCTTGGTTCGGGTGATTTCATGAGGGAAAGAAAATTAGGAATAGAAAAGTACATAGAAAATTCCCTTTTTTTCTTGCTTAGCTAGCCATAAAAACATAGGAGAAAAGAAAAATGCAATGATTTTGTATAAGGGAACCTATTGATTTTTTTTCTCTTCAGATTTGAGAAGGAAATGGAAGAGAAGTTTAACATAGTGCGCATTATGCTTCTTTCCACTGCTTGGCTACTAGCTACCGCTATCTCTTTTACCTAGAGAAGCTAAGTTTGGTAACTCTTCTATAAGCCCAATCAAAGCAGGTATAATGTTTTTCTTTCTCATAGCTTGTCCGATTTGCAAGATTATGGTTGTTTCTCTTATTTTTACTGCTTTGCTATTGCTAGTTATTATTTGTAGATTTACCTCTATCCACTGTAGTATGCTCCACCAATCATCGATAATGAGCTCCTTATGTCCACCATCCTATCTCCGGTTGCCTATAATAGCCAATCAGGCCTGATTTGATCTGCAAGAACTCCTTGCTGGATGACCTAGGCATGCAGGTCTATGACTTACAGTTCGAGTTACATGTAGGTAGCAAAATTGAATCAAAGCCAGAGAAGAATTCTTATGTATTAATAAATACTATAATAATTTTATTAGAATTAAATACTATAATAATTTTCAAGCAATACTATTGATACTTGTAGAAGGTCTGTGCCAACATAGGATTAAATACTGTAATAATTGTATTAGAATTATTTTAATAATGTATAATTTGTCATAGTACAAAATTTTAATGAAATAATTAGCATCAATTCCATTTGATAAAAAATCTTGATGAGAATATATTACCCTAAAGTTAATATTGATCTTTAAAGTCATCTTTAAAAATTAAAAAAATAAAAATTTTACTAAATTATGTATTAATAAAGTTGTAATGATATTCATTACAATTTAAAACAAATTAATATAAATAAAATAACCATTTACTTTTTTTTATAAAAAATAATAATGAGATAATATTTCTTAATTTATTTTTCTACTAATTTCTCTCCTATTTTTTCCCCCATTTTCTTCTCTAACTAAGCACAGCAAAGGAAAATAACTTCTATGCACTTATCTTTTTCTCCTCTAATTTCTTTCTCTCCTATTTTCTTTCTCCCCTATTTTCTACTCCAAACAAGCAAAAGTTAAAAGAAATTATTATTGTTATGAGTAGATAATATATATTTAAATATGTTTTTATGCCTTTTAACTACTTATATGTTTTCAAAGCATTACTTTCATTAATTATTAATTTATTATATTTTATCCATATTTTACTTCCTTATACATGTTAGAGCTCTAAGTACTCTTAGGATAGGCATCTTAAAAATCTTCTTTGGAACTATGATTATAGGAAATGTATTAGATTGATGCTATAAAGATTCAAATGATAAATATAAGTGGCTTTTATTAAAATTAAAATTCTTGTGGAATAAGTTTGTTTGAAAATATCTATAGCTTATGTTATATTAATGATGAAATGGTTTTGAATTATGAATATAGTATAAATCATATAGTGGAAATGAAAATGATAATGGCATGGTGAAAAGCCTTGATAGATTGTTTATGGATAGTTCATGGATAGAACCTTTATGAATTACATTGCACACAATTGGAACTTATATGGATTTGAAAGCATATTTTAACCATAGCTATGTTAATTGAACATATTAACTAAAATGATTTTCTTTTATTATATGTGCCTTCTATAAATGTTTTTTCTATTATTATTATTTTTATAAACTTGTTTTTGGAAGAATGCTAATTGGAAATAGCCCTTAATTCACCTTGGATAGTTGATATCACCCTAGGAATGAACTATGATGTGCTTAGAGGTGAAGATATGGTGGATATCACTATAAAGACAAATTGTGATATGCCTAGAAGTGAGAATGATTCATATCACCCTAAGGACGAGCTATAATACACTTAACAATAAGGATAGTTGATCTTACACCAGGGACAGGCTATAATATGCCTAAATGTGAGAGAATGTTAGTGTCATATTAAGGACGAGCTATGACATACTTATATGTGATGAGATAGTTAGTTACTTTATGAGCTTTGTACTCAATAGATTGAGAACTTCCCACTTAACTATTATTTACTTTAAACTTTTAAATGCTATAATGTCATTTTATGTTATGTTTTAGATTTCTTATGCATTTATATCAATATGAAATTGGTTTCTTGTATTTATTTTTCATACTTTTCTATCTTATTATAAGTTGAAAATCTTAATATTTCTAGTATAAATTATTATTACTATATTTATGTTAAGTTAAAGTTTTCTTTGAAAAGCTCATGCCTTAACTTACCCCATTTCAATTGGGTTATATATTATTTACTCACTAAGTTAACTCTCCTAGTTATTTTTCTAAGATATTTTAGATAGAAGTGAAGTTAAATTTGTTATCCTTGGCATTGTAGATAGAGGAGTGCCATATAGAGGTGAATGGCACATATTGTTCATATAGCCAAAGAGTTGAAGTTTGCTATTTTGTAATAAGTATTTGAATTGACGCTTAAATGTGCCACAAACCTATAGGTAGGATCTAGCTTTGTTCCATTATAATCTACTTAATGTGTAAAGAATTGTGTTTATGTAAATATAATTTACCATGAAGTACTTAATGATGATTTAATTATAAAAGTTCATAAAGGATTATGGAGTATACTAATAATATGAATATAGTATTGCCTATAGAAAGTGTAAATGTTAACCCTAAGTTTTATATGATGAGTTTTGATAATGACCAATAAGTATTACAATAGCATTGTCTGTAAAGGTAAATCTACCTATACTATAATAAGGTAGTAGCCTTATAAAAAAATAAAATTATATAAATATATATATATATATTAATTATAATTATAGACCCCATAATTTGCATAAGATTACCCTTATAATTTCTCAAAAATAGTTAGAAAAGGAAAAATTTACTTTAAATAAAGATAAAAATATCTAAAATCTATATTATTACACATAATATCTATAAATGAGAGATTAAAAATTAAGATAATATTTTATTTTATTTAAATATTTAATTTTATAGAATAATTTAAAATTTTATTTTTGTATATGTATATTGCCCTCATAAATAAACATTTTTGGATCCATCATTGATCGCATATCTTTATACTAAAGTATTAAAATTTTTAATAGACATTGTACATTATAGTTGTAATAGCAATGCTTAATATATACTAAAAGAATTGTATCTTATACAAGCATTACTAAGCATATGATTGATCAAAATACATGATATGATGATTATGTATATCCTTGTACTAATTTATTATATATTTTATATACAAATCATGGATATCACTATCTTGATATATTACACTAGACTAATTAAATGGCTAGTAAGGTTATGTATATTATATAAGAAAGTTTTAAGTAAAGTTGGCATTGAAGCGAAGAAATGGAAGATATTATCATGCTTAACTTAAGAATGAACACGGAAGAAAATCTAAAAAGAACATATGATCCACATGTTGAAGGATAAAAAAAATTAAAGTTTTAGAAGCTTGGAATGATTAAAAAAAGCATAAGGATTTCATTGGTATAATTCTTTTTCGGTTTAGACTTCTTATAAAATAGAGTTTTTTTTATATAAAGTTTTTTTTATATAAAGTTGAAACTTATTTTTTTAAAATCCTATCATGATCAAAACATTTTAAAAAGATAGCCTACTACTATGTTTTTATAAGACAGCCTATGAGATATTTCAAAAACTAATGAGATATGAGTTTTTGGTCTTTTCAATTTTGATTTTTAGTCATTCTTTTAGTCATATCTCATAAAATACTTATGATTTAATTGTGAAACTTTTTTCTGTGAAAATAGACTCAAACAGCTCCCCATGTATAGGCCATTTGTTCGAACTTCATTTTTTAAAATCATTTTACTCTTTCTTTTATCCAAATCGTGATTTAAGCTCTTCTTTGTAAAATTATTCAATTCTAAGAGCTTCATTTTTTAGCTATTCTATAAGAGAGTTCATTTAAGTTGTTCTTCATCTTTTATCAATTTTTATTGTATTTTAGGTGAGGAATCCTAAAGAAAGTAAAAATGAGCTATTTCTTTGAGATTACAAAATTTGAATAAAGAATCTCAAAGGGAGTTAATTATATTGAGAAAAAGAGATTGCGATGTTTTTTCAAGTGCTAGTTGAAACTTAAAGTGATAGTATATTGAAACATAAGCTTGGAAAGTGGATGTATACCTTAAAAAGGATGTTCAAGGGGAAACAATTATAAGTTCTCGTGTTTTATCTTTTTTACCCTCACTCTCTTCATATTTGATTACATGTTTTGTTTTTCTTGATTAAATTCATTAGATATATTATGCATCAATATTTATCTTGATGCTTGGATGATTGACTAATTGAAGGAGAAATCTATCTATGCATGAGCTTCTTTATGTTAATGAAATTGTTGATTATATTGTGTTATAATGATTATCTTGATGCTTAAGTGATCAAATGCTTAAAAGATATATATATATATATATATATATATATATATATATATATATATATATATATATATATATATATATATGTATATTTATTTATGCATAAGCTTCCTACTAATTTATCAATGTAAAAATGAATAAGTTAATTTGCACAAATTCATTAAATTAATATACCTTGAGTGCAAACATTTTTCATAAAGCTTTGGGGTTTACTTAAATTGAAATTATCTTTATAGCTTCTTATAATAAAAGATTTTCAAAGAGGATTCTAAGAATCATTAATTTTTTTAAAAATACCCAATTCACTCCCTCTTAGGTATGGGTTACCAAGGGTTACAATATTGTCCTTGTTAAGACTATTAAGCATATATGTATATACAAATATATAAGATACAAGTGACTAGGTGTATTAAAGGCTTGCATGGCTTAATTATTCATACAAGTGTGATTTGGGTCTTGCACCAGTCATGGCCCTTAGTTTAGGATGTGACATACATCAATAAACCTAATATTAAAAAAATCATTTTAATACTTTTGTTACATGTTAATAATTGATGTATAATATCTCATAATGCCTATAAATTGTGCTCTAGTCTCTGTTTAAAACATCTTTGCGATGCCTTAACCTCCATTATCTAAATCTAGAACTTTATTTTAATTCAAAGATAACCCTTCTTTCTATCTCAATAAGCTTGATCAAAGGATACTGTAAATCTTGTTAAAGGAATTGTGTGTGTTTTTTGATAAGATATACAACCTTCTCAGAATAAGTTTCTTGAGATAAAAAGAAATGCTATCATTGAATTCATTTTAAATTATAGTGTTAGTAATTGAGGCAAATATATTATTGAAATGTTAAACATTTTAATTTTTTTATTGCTGAGATGGGACCCTCTTTCCATCTTAGTTTATCTACAATGGTGGTAAAAGGCTCTCTTTTTAGTATTATTGAGTTGAATATATGTCATATAATTATCCTTTAGACTTAAGTATAGAGAATATTCAATAAAAGAGAGTTAATAGTGAGGAGTATACTAAAGATTAAAGTATATAATTAGTCTTCCAGCTTAGAAACCTTTACACTTGGTTGTTTATTGTATTAGTATATTAATGCATTTGCATTGCTAAGTTGTATATACACTATATAATAGGTATGATAGTTTAAGTCATCAAAACATCATGCTTATATCATATATACAAAATTAGTTGTTTATTATATTAGTTAATGATGTAATGAAAAGTCAACTATTTATTCTATTTTATTAATGTAAAAAAGTTTATGAAAATAAATAAAATTGTAATTTCATAATTCATCATTATCTTCTTTCTCATATATTTCTTATGTTCATAGTTTTATGCATTTGGACAGCTTTCTATTTTTGAATATATATTGATTTCAATGCATAGTAGGTTAACAATGGTACTCTTTCTCTTTAAAAGATTTTAAAATAAATATTCGATATAAGTTTTAAAGCTTTATATTTTTGAATAGATATTCATTTCAATGTATAATGCATTAAAATAATATTCTTTCTCTTTAAAACATTGAAAAATTATTGTTCAATATAAGTTTCAAAAATTTTTAATGTGTTGATTTGTTCTGTGTATAAGCGTATGAAGAATATAATATTTTTTTGAGAACAAAATATTTCAATATGATGTTAAAAAAACCATGTTGATTTCTTTCTAAAAATTAACATGTTTTTGTTATAATGTTAACTTGTTATTTAAACCAACATATTAAACTATACTTCACATATTCAAGAAATTGTTCTACAACAAAAAATTATGAAATCACATTGGCTATTTCTATTAAACCAACATGGAAAGTATTATATAAGACAAAGGTTGTTTGTTAACTAATGTGTTATATTAATCATTAAAATTTTTACATCAAACTCCAAATATTAAATGTCAATTTTAGTATGCAACCAACATGAAATATCTAAAAACATTATTTTACTTTTAAAATAATTTACTAAAATAAGGGTAGGAGTTAAAATAAATGGTAATCTATGACTCAGTGGCAAAAGGCAAAGTACAAAATTCTTGGATTTTCCACTCATGATTCATTCTATCCTAAGAAGATACTCCTACCAAAGTTTATAAAAAGTCATGTTCAACTTCTCATTTATCCCTTAGCTCATTAAAACTTTCTTTATTACATTAAGGTACATTTGTAATGCTCATTTTTCTTCTAATCATAGAAAAGAACTATAGAATGTTGTGATTGCATAACTCTATTTGTGTTTAGATTCTATGTCTCTGATCTTTTTTCTATGTTTTAGGTGAATTAGGTATTGATATATGTTTGGCAGCTTCCTTAAAATTTTTATTTTGTTCACCCCTTAAGATCTAATAGATGTGTTATTGTTTGACTTTAATAGATGAATTTTAGAATACTTAAGTTTTTTAAATTACACAATTTGTTAAGAAGGGTTAGAGGATGGTAAGAATAATATTTTTATAAATATAATCCTTAATTTTATACATATCTTTAATTAAAATAGATTTCACCTTTTAAAAATTAATAATGTGTTATTGTTTAACTTTAATAGATGAATTTTAGATTAATTAAATTTCTTAAATTACATAATTTGATAAGAAAGGTTAAGCAAGGCATAAATAAGATTTTTTTTTATAAAAGTAATTCTTTGATCAATCTTAATTTTTAACCTTTTATATTTTAATGATAAAAAATTAATTTTAACTTAGAAATGAAATTTTCATTAATAATAATAATTGGAATAAATTTACATTTTGAATGAACGATAAAAGTGGACATAAAATCTCTTAAATAATATATGAATGAATGAAGTTCACTAACACATTAAGTTACAATAATGGCATTAAACGAGTTTTGATTTGTGGCCTAGTTTGTTCCATTTTGCAGATTTGTGCGAACCAAACCTTATGAAATGAAGTATGTTTTTTAGTGCAAGTTAAATAGGCTAGTTTGTATAGACCACAAAAAGTCACTAGGTTATAAATTATGGATGCCATTGAAAGACCATTAAAGTCATTTTGTGACAATAAATTAGTAGTGCTATATTCCAATAGTAATAAAATTTTGTCAAAGTCAGAGCATATAGACATCAAATTCTTAATTGTTAAAGAAAGAGTTCAGAGTTGTCAAATGTAGCACATGGGACAGACTCTATGGTTGTGAATCTACTTACTAAGGGCTTACTATCTAAGGTTTTTCACAAGCATATTGCTCATATAAGTATGATGTCATTTGATGATATACTAGTTTAGTGGGAGTTTGTATATATGGGTGCTTTTGTCTATAAATATCTTCTATGGATATTTTATTACTATTTATACAGTATAAGGATTTTGTATAGCTAAAATATGATTTTGTTTGATTTAATCTCACTAAAAAATAATTATAAATTAGTTAGAAATAGGCATGTTAAAATCATATTGCATGTAATTTTCATGCTACACATCCATGCTTAATTCATGTCATTAATTGTATTGATATATGTGGCTAATGATAATTATACCAAAGTTACTTTGATATGATGTTAATATGATTAATGCACTCGATTAATTAGAAATGATTTTGGTAATGATAACAACTTTGAGCTCATAAGGTTACACTTGTAACTAATGATTCCACCTAAGAAGGGGTCAATTGAGTTTAAAAATTTTATCACTTTTTAATGTAAATCAATTTTGTAAAACTTTGGTAGTCAATTAACACTTAAAAATAAAAAAAAAATGATTATCCAATGTAATGATCAAGATTGAAATAATCAAAGATAATACTTTCACAGTTTTAATAAGAAAAATATAGTATAATGCAAAGAAATAAAAAGATAAAGGTACAAAAGATCAAACACAGTAATTTATAATGGTTTGGTCTTGAAAATCTAACACTTTAAGAAGTACATGCATTACCATGTTTATCTGACTTGGATTTGAGAAAATCTACTATGTTTTCAAGTTCAAAAAATGTACTTAAAGAAGCCTCTATACAATCTTCTAGTTTTCTGTCCAATCCCTCCAAGATTCCCCTCTTAAAAAGTGTTTTACAAAGAGATTTCATATTCTTGAATATCTTAGTGATACCTTACCCTAAATCACAACAAATGAGTATTTTCTAAAAAATTAGCTCACAAACTCTCAAAGTTTGAATGTTGTGGGCTCAAAGGATTTAAATATATATGAGAAAAGAGATGAATATCTTATATTTATATAATAGTGAAATCCCTTTCTTTTGTTTTGAATTTGAGTTTAAGGCTTTATATAGAAGTTAGAAAGTTTAAAAGCCTATTACACATAAAATATAGCTATTACAAAAGTGTCAATGCTTGATGAATCAATGTATAATCAATTCACATGGGTTTCAAATTTTTGAAACATATGTGGTGAGTCAAGTATGCAATCAATTCACTTGGCTATGTGTTTTGAAATGTCATAGGATGAATCAATTGCAAAA